>JBAMDO010000013.1:0-428902 GCA_037074765.1 Mansonella perstans
CATTATTTAGTAAGAAGGTAGCTTTTGATCAGTTTCGTTAGTAACACATACCCAATGTTTTGTCCGCAATAGTAATTCTAATGTAAGCATATAAATATCTCATGATAAATGAAAGCATAACCATTACAATGAATACTTCCAATAATCTCATATAACAGAATATTTTCTCTCTACTAACTTATTGTAACGAATAGTGAATGAACAGAACAGAACAAATCAGTATGTGAAACAATGAACATGTTTTATGTCAATTTGATGAAAACAAATAATGTAAATTTTATTCTTTACAAAAACCATTAAATGTTGTAATAATGAATGATGTTAAAGTACAAATAACAACGAAATGATAGATCACATGTTAAATTTCATTAATTTCATACAACACTTCACTTTCAAAACCAAAATCGCTCGAATGTACTGTAATGGCCCAATAATTCTGAACGCTATGAAAATGTGCAGATTCTTTGGAAAAACGAAGTATTAACATCCTGTTTAATGTTGTTTTCAGTAATGCATTAATACGATTATAAACATTGTAATTAATAATTCATATAAGGAAATGAATATGCAGCATATATTCACATAACATAATGCTGATATCAAATGAATTATGAGAGTTACTAAATTGTTAGGATTGCAAAAGAAACGGATGAATAATTGAAGGTATGATTGCATGCTGCTAAATAATATATAAAATATTTTTAATAGGAAAGCTATAAACAGTCTGAACAACAACAAAAATGAGAATAACAAAATCAAACATTAGTGCATATTCAATTTCAAACATCGCATGATTCCATAGGCAGTGCCCAACTATCCCTGCATAACAGTTGTCTTAGTTTCGGTAACCACGTACTTTTACCATCATCATTTTCTTTTTCTAGCTCAATACATACCTGTAAAAAGATTTCTCTTATCTTGCAAAAAATAGATTCACTTCTAAATTACTTAATTCACAGGGATATCAGTTTTCAAACTCGTGTACCGAAAATGTGAAAAAAAGTGCTTAAATCATATCTTCTCAAAATCACGAAACTTAATATATATGAAGAATTTAAAAGAGGCAAACAATATCGATTTTGCAAAATTTTTAACCATATTTATATGAAATAAAACTTAAAAATTTTATAAGATTTTTAGACTTCACATGCAAACAACATTCATGTAATCTTTATCTATTTTTTAGAAAAGAAACAAACTCTGTTTCCAAGCAATTGACATGTTTTGTACACTATATCTTTACGCCAAGTAGTCTCCATAGAGTCATTGTTTGAGTCATCACAGCAAAGATCCTTAACATGCGCAATAAGCGTGATAAACAATTGGCACAGAAATACGCGTTCCCACCTGCTTAGCATTATGTTCTGCAAAAAAAAAAAAAAAAAAAAAAACAAATAAACAGTGTCTTTACTTTTGATAAATTATCCTGTAAACACTCGTAATACAAAATTCATATAATTTTATCTACAACTGCTGCTTTTTAGGACGAAGCTTAAACTATAGAGTATCTATTAAAAAACAGAGATCTAAAAATAAGATGAATAGAGTAAAACGAAAACATCGTACCTGCAAAGTCAAAACAATCCAAGAATGCAAATTGTGTCGAATATATAAATCATTAGCTAATGAACGATGCTGCAAAATAGCTCGAAGTGACAGCAAAATGTATTTTTTCGTTTCTTGGTCAGCAATAGCACTACCAAAAAGTGACAATAATAGCTTGATCCCATATCTAAAAGCCAATTAATAAAAAAGCAGTATGCATTATAGCAAACAGTTAGAAAAACTAGGACGAATTCTTCAAAGTTAATAAAGCTCTTGAATAATAAAATGATCCAGTATCATTCTTCACAGCTATTCCACTTAAACAACCATACCCATCCATCCCGCTTGTTTAAATTTCCATCAGTTTACAAAAATGTAAAAAAATTTCTGCCGTCGAATTCCATAATAATCTGATAATTCATTTTTTCATTACTAAATCTCTAAATCTTCCCGATATGAAACTAAAAAGTATGAAAAACTGTAATTAAAATAAACAGGACTGCTATGCTTTATTGCTTTGAGAGGTTTATCCAATTTTAAGATATCTCTTACTCTCTTTCACAATACTTCATGTCTAATCTCACAAATGTACAGAGATTTTATTCCAAATTCAAAACTTAGAAATTTAGTGATTCAAAACTATCTTTTTTGGAATTTTTATCAGTTGAAAATTATTCAAAACAAACCTTTTTTGCAAGATGTTGTAATCGTTTGGTTCAATGAGTGAATCCGATATGAGACGTAAACACCAATGGCGTTCCTTGTTGTAATAATGTGTACTTGAACTCAACAGCAATTTGTAAATTTCCGGAACATTCTGAACATCAATATTTGGCTTGAGCAACAGAAATGACAGTACTGGTTGGTATACTGGATCTTCGGGATGCAAAATCAATTTGGTCACTCTTGCGAAAAAGTGAGCAACGACTGAAACAGACCACTGCGTCTTTTAAAAAATATATTTCTTCTTTTTACAGCCAAACTACTGAAGAAAAATTCTTGCAATGGCGAGAAAAATCCCACAGGGCAGAAATGCAACTTACGTATAAAATATGCAATATAAAAATCTAGATAGAGATAAACTGTTGAAAAAGTAAGACTGTTTTTAAATGGCATACCTAGAATCGGAATCAATGCCCAAAATGGCCTTGCATAACTTCGAAACAGATTTGAGATTGAAATCACTCAACTCAATTACAGTTCCAAAAAGGAATTTAAAGAAAAATTATGCTGAATACGAAATATTTCTACGCTAAATTTGTGAAAAAAGAACAAAAAAAAGGTAATTCTGAGTTAAATTTTCTAAACAAAGATATTTCTCAGCTAAATTTGTTAAATATTTCCTATTTAAAGAATTACAAGCTATCAACCATGTGGCAATCGCTGGATTGGATTTTCGATACTGTTTTTGAATATTTGCAACAAATAAATATATAGACACTTTTCTTGGAATGAATCTGCATCCAACTTTGTCAAGTGAAGCAGAAAACGTCTCAGCACGAGGTATGCGATGCAGCGTTCATTCCGGCTAATAAAGCTCGTTGCTGCAAATGCAAGTGAGAGACCATTCAAATCAATAAATTTTCGACTGTCTATCTGAAAATAATGATGGGCATCATATAGTGGAAACGGGCATCATATAGTTGATTTGAAGAAGCCTTCTCAGTCAATACTCTTCACGCCATTGGAGACACCACTTTGCACAAAACTTTAAATTTCATTTATAAAAACACCAATCCTGCCTAAAGAATCCAGGTTTTTTTTTTACTACAGATGATACTCACCTTTGTACCATCATCTATCAAAGTTGCCAACAAACGAAGCACGAAACGGGCATCATATAGCTGATCTGAAGAAACCTTCTCAAATATTTTGATGCTAGTTGTTTGTTCGGACTTCAGCAATGTATTCCACATTAATTTTGGATTTAAATAATCCAGAGCCTAAAATTCAAACAAAGCAGACTAGACCTATGAATTCATGAATTTTACGAAATTTGGATCCTTAAAAAATCTATGGAATTTTAATTAATATGAAAACCTGGTTCGCAGTGAGTTTTGTATGCAGAAACTGTCCCAACTGGTTCAATTTTTCATAGTTATCTTTTGCTTGCTTTCCCCATACCATCGGAAAAAAGGGTCTGAAAAATACCTGTATTTTACCATATAAAGCATTTATTCACATGTATTTCTTCGTGTGCTCATATCTGCCGAGCATATATCCCATTAAACTCAACTTGAACAGAATTAAAATAAAAGAAGTACGAATTAAATAATATACCGCAAGTTTATATGATACGACCTCTCGAGCAAACATAGGATATCAAAGATCATTTTATCGTTTTCCGATTCCGTCGCGCCATATTCACAGAGCAAACGAATAATGATTTTCTGTTCAATTTTCAATTTTATTGATTGAACTTCTAATTCCTTAAACAAATTTCGGATTAGCAGCCAAAATACAAAGTGGTGGGAATCGATAAAAATTTCTTGAAAGAGAAGGGGAAGTGAGAGGGCGAAGGTTGGACAAAGAATGAATGGCTATGATCAGTATCTCATAGATATTAATAGATTCCGAAATTTAGTAACATTACGAATTCAAGATGACAAAGAACATGTAACTTACGTTATCCTTCGAGTTCTGAAGGTGATTCTGAAACCTAGAAAGGATGGTTGTATTTAAATCACAATTCTCCAAGAGTATTCCCCAAACATCTGCCTTTATATCATTATCACTCTTGTTTTCTTCCAACTTCTTTCGTTTAGCAGACTTCATAATTACCTGAAAACTTTCGCATTTTCCAATTACTCGTTATCTCAAATTCAAATTTTGCAATTATTGAACTATGTCTCCCAAATTTTCCGCATGATGTTTCCCGAATTCTCTTGATTCATACGTTTAGATCGGTGGAAAAAAGCGATTCAATCATACTGTTTAACTGTATCCACCAACAAAAGGTTGTGGTTAAAATGGACTTTAACATGCTGACCTACAGTTTAACATGCTGACCTATAGTTTAACAAGCTGACCCTTGACCCCGAGACAATAATCTACAGTTATCTATGTATTAATATAAGAGGGAAAAATGATGTAGTAGATAATGCATTAACAATGTAGCCGATAACCCTAAACTGTACCCTTCAGTACTCTTTCAAATCATATTACTTCCAATGAGAACATCAATGAAAGAAAGATTTTGTGCTGTAATTAATGTTTTATTCCTGGCACGGATGCTTGCATTCGATATTGAAATCGCTTTTTGGGTGGTGCGTTATCGATTGATTTAGGACTGGCTATGGTAGGCGTGAGAGCGGGATCTCTCGTGTAAGATTCGGATGGAGGGGAAAACAGGCGGCTTTAATAAGCTGATGTTGTTGGCTAATATTTTAAAGGAGTGAGTGGAATTGAATCTTGGGAAGACTGGGGAATTTATTTCCCAATGAATGACAGAATCACCCAAATACAAATAGACGGGAAGGGCAAAGTTCAGTTTTATTTTAGGTTCAATTTAGTATGAGTTTTTTATGAAAATAGATGGGAATTATATGAAAATTAAAATAAATTCTCTTTTTACTCTTAAAAAATATTCTCTGCTACTCTAATTTTTCATTATATTATCCTATTTTCTGCTCATATCATTTTATCATGTTTATGTGCGAAATGCAATTATTTTTGTTGTATAATCAAAAGGGAATATAATAATCTGTGCTACTGTCAAACTTTGTTTTGAAAGTGTTTGCATATGTGAATTTTGTTTGTTTGAAGGAATTGGTTAAGATGACCGAAGTTGATCAACATCCACAACAGCCTGAGCAGCTTCAAGAAATGGAAACAAATTTGGAAGATGTTGCTAAGGCCTATCTGGAAGTGAGACAACGCAAGGAAGGACCATTGGCAGCACCATTGGATGCCAAAATTGCTGCTATGCTACCAAAAGTGAGACAATGCTTTCTTTCATCTTCTTAAAAGATTTCATTGAGAGAATGAATGTTTCTGTAAGATTTTATTGTTTATTGTTTCTTAAAAAATTGAATCTTCCATTTTTACTAAGTTTGTTTTATTCTTTTTAGGACATTGCTTTAAATAGTGAAGAAAAAGACAAGGAGAAAGAGAAAGAGAAAGAGAAGGACGGTGACAGAAAAGATGGGCGTAGCCGTGACAAAAGTAAAAGTAGAGATCGCGAAAGGCGACGTCGAACCAAAAGCCGAAGCAAAGATCGTGATCGACGGAAATCACGATCGTAGGGTTTTAGATTTATTTTCAAAACTGAGAATTTTACTTTGTTTTTGAAACTATTGCCCGGATATAAGATTCGTTACATGTTGGAAGTACGTTTGGAATTATACTGAAGAAGAGGGTTTGTGATGATGACTGAAGATTGATTAATGCAGGAATTTGAGAAAAATATAAGTTAAATCAATCGGACTAGGTAGATTGAAAAAAAAAGAACAAAGATTGGATTGGTGTGAAGGCTGTAGGGAGTCGTAGGAGTTAAAGACTGATATTATTGTCCCAAGCTGTCATTTATTTTTCTGTAAGATATAATTGTCTATAGACGGGAACGACGGCATCATCATCGTGACCGAAGTCGAAGTCGTAGTCGAAAGGAGCGTACACCTGAAAAACCGAAAAAGAAATATAAGTTCTGGGATGTACCACCAGCTGGTTATGAACATCTGACGCCAAAGGAGTACAAAGAGCTGCAAGGTCCGACATTTTCTCATTATATGTTAATAAGAAGACATTGTATATTAATAATTGGTTTAATAAGATCTATGCGCTAACAACTTAAATAATGCATTAAAATACGAGCAGCACCAATTTTTTGTTTTTTTATCTGTTCCATGTTTTAGCTGCGGGTCAAATACCGCGAAACAATGTTCAGTCAGCAGTGCCCGTTGTTGGACCTTCGGTTACATGTCAGTCACGACGCCTTTATGTTGGTAATATACCGTTTGGCTGTAGTGAAGATGCGATGTTAGACTTTTTCAATCAACAGGTAACTTCCGAATTACTTTTAAAATCATGCAATATTTACATAAGGTTTTTCGATCATCACATTTATCGCTTCATTTAACAGTGGTATTGATTACAATTTGATGAGAAATAGAACGTTTAGCGGAGTTCCATCCCACATTTTCATATTTCATAGTTTTTAGGTTGTTAAAAATTTTCTGCAAAATAAGGATTAGAATTTGCTACCGCTGACAAAAGGTAACTTGTATAAAATAAAATTGTTTTTGTTGTTGAATAATTCTGTTTATCGTCATATAATATCTACAATTTTTAGATGCATCTTTGCGGTTTAGCTCAAGCGCCTGGCAATCCGGTTTTAGCATGCCAAATGAATCTTGATAAGAATTTCGCCTTCATTGAGTTTCGATCGATTGATGAAACAACAGCTGGTATGGCATTCGATGGGATCAATTTTATGGGACAGCAACTCAAAATACGAAGACCACGAGATTATCAACCAATGAGTACAAGCTATGATTTGGGTAATCTGATGGGTGCGTTTAGATCATTTCGACTTTTAACATGTTTAATTCGGTGAAATTTGAATTGAAGCCAGTTGATTTGATGGATAAATTGGTTGAGGAATGTAGAAGTTTCAGCTTTTCTCTAAAAGCTTTAGTAATAATAGGAAACTTTTACTCAACGGACCAAAGTTAAGTGACCGGATCTGCGGTCGTTTTCATGATGGACAGGCATGACGAAATAAATAAAAGGAAGATGCAGCTTTAAACTAATCTGCAGTAATTTTCAGTGTCCAATATCGTACCTGATAGCCCGCATAAAATATTTATTGGAGGTCTGCCAAGTTATCTCAATGCAGAGCAGGTTTGTTGACAAATTGACATGTTGTTCCCTTAATGGTAAGATATGGGATGAGAGCTTATTTTGGCATTCAAAGTTGGACCTCAGTGCTTACCTTACATAAGTGGGCTTCATGAGAAGACAAACACTCAGAAGCTTTCTCATGCTTTCATCTCATGGTGGCGACCTGGCGCATTCATGACGTGCCAAATTTTTAAAAATTTTTACTAGCTTTAGTGCTTGACTAATTCGGCCACATTTTTTCAGTGGCCGTCAGTCACGAGATGCGCTCTGTTTGCACTGTTATTCGTGATCCAACTGAGTCGGATAATGGAGAAATTGTTACAACACATCATACAAGCCATTACCCCCGCATTTCCCATTTTTAGGTTTTCAGGGTCGAGGTCGAGAAAACATGCATATAACGGGTTGGCATACGCTGAAACCTCCTTTAAACTCATCTTTTTATAATCTCTTAGGCTATCAGCGGGGGCTTTTTTAAAATGTTGGAATCAAATTGCAAAAAACTGGGGGCTGTTCAGCAAGCAATTCTGCTTGTTTTTCAGAATTTCAGATTTTTAGAGTAATGGTGAAATTGATGATTAGCAACTGGTCCGAGTAAGCCGTTTTAACTATTTCATGCTTGAATAAAAAAATTCCAAAATCGCACCCCACCAAAACAGTGACAGGCTTGCATCACCGCATTTTATGGGTTAGAGAAAATCACGCAGTCTAGAGTTTAGGTTTGCACATGGCCGAACTTTAGATAGTTCCGGAGCAGTATGTTTTCAAGTATAATTTTTCAGGTGAAAGAACTTTTATCTTCCTTTGGACAATTGAAGGCGTTTAATTTAGTGACCGAACAATCTACCGGTGTCTCAAAGGGCTACGCCTTTGCCGAATATTTGGATCCTTCTTTAACAGATCAGGTCTGAATTAAATAGTTAATGTCCTATTTGGTGTATCTTCTTATTAAGTAATGAAAATACGAACCAGATATCTTTCATTCCAGTTTTCTTAACTATGTATGCAGGAATCAGCAAGTTCGTTTCGCATATGCTAATTTTTGAGGCAAAAGCGTGATGCATATTATATTTCTGTTGGAAAAGAATAGCAGGAAAAAGTTCCATATATATATATTCTATGCCATGCTGTTGTTTCCCTTTGTGGTCTACAGCTACAAATTAGTTGTTAAGACAGAGTGATGCACTGAAGAAAGATAAAATTTTCCTGAAGAGTGAATTCTAAAAATAATGAAACATGGCGTGGAATGCTTTTTATTTTTTCAGGCTATCGCAGGTTTAAATGGTATGCAGCTTGGTGATAAAAACCTTGTTGTGCAGCTTTCTTGTGCAAACGCGAGAAACAACGTGGCACAGAATACATTCCCTCAGATCCAGGTGGCGGGCATAGATTTGTCGCATGGGGCAGGACCACCAACTGAGGTGCTGTGTTTAATGAATATGGTCACTGAAGAAGAACTGAAGGATGATGAAGAGTATGAAGGTATATTTTGTTTCCGCTGTTTAAAGTGGCTGATATCATCTTATTTACTTTCCATATTGTTGGGTATTCTGAACTTTCTATTTTAGTAATTAGCAAGTGTTATTTCCAGATATTTTGGAAGATATTCGGGAGGAGTGTGCCAAGTATGGTATCGTAAAATCATTAGAAATACCGCGTTCAGTTCCAGGAGTGGATGTTACTGGGGTCGGCAAAGTGAGTCCTTCAGATCTTTTTGATTTTTATACGATTGCCGCTTTTTAATGAATTTTTTATAATTTAAGTCTCTTTTGAACATTTCAGTCCATTATGATTTTCGCATCGAGAAGTTGCTTAGTGAGTAAATAATACTCAGTTGTAAAATTGAAAACTTGTCAGTTAATATTGTTGACTTCGGTATTCTGTTTTCCATGCTTTTATTATTTTTATTGTTATGTTATTACTATTATTATTATCATTATTATTACTATTATTATTAATTACTATTATCATTATTATTGATATTACCATCAATGTTATTGTTAATTGTTATTGATTATTGTTTTTTATTATTAATTCCTATTAATAATTATAACAATAGTAATAATTATTATTGTTATATTTAAGGTTTTTGTGGAATTTAACAGCAAGCAAGAATGTCAGAAGGCGCAAGCAGCACTTACGGGCCGTAAATTTGCAAATCGAACAGTAGTGACCAGTTATTACGATCCGGATATGTATCACCGAAGACAATTTTAAATATGATTTACTCGCTTTTTTTCTTGTTTAATTCTTCAAAAAGTCCATATATTTTTTGCCCAAAATTTTACTGGTAAGGGTTTTTGCTGTTTGTGTAAAATATTTCCCTTCCAATAAAGTCCACAATTCTTAATTTCAAATCTTCGAGGACGAGAGTTCTGCTAAAAATTTCTTGTTATCATTTTCTGGGATTACGTCAGAAATACTGACTTCTTGACTTGAGCTGTCATCTTTCCTAAATCGAACATCAAACATTCTGCTGGAGTTTCACTGTATATTAACTTTGCACTGCATAATTTTTTAAAAATATTGTCTGCAATTTGTTTTGGAAACTATAAGGCCAAAAACCGATTGCAGAGATGGTTTATGAATTCCCCTCGTTTAAGTTGTACTTAACGTAGTTTTATCATTTATCTTGAACTATATATTATTATTTTTAGTGTTTCGTGAACAGTTCAAAATTATGGTTAATTATTGGAAAGAATCCATTGTTCCATTATGATTTTGCAGTATGAATAACTTCAATTTGATGTTGACTTCGTTTTTCAGAGTAATGCTTACAGAATTCTGATGCATTTCTGTTGTATGCATCAACGTCCTTGACGTAAAGTTCAGCCAAATCAGAACGAAGAACACAATCAAGTTGTGGCGCACAGAGTAATTCTGCGAGTGCAGTTAATACTGGAATGAGCTCTAGTAAAACTCATAACCTTTGAGGATCTACCTGGGGTAGATAGGGGCGGATGCTATGTCGGGATTAACGTCACTTTGAGAATGATTGCGAATGGAAAATTTATAATAATTTCTTCTATCCAATGTGATATTTAATCGTGGTATTTTATCCGTTTTACACATTCCGACAAACGGTTTATGTTATCCATTTGTTAGCTTTTTTGTTCGTGTAAGCTAACTGGCTTAAGATTTTTGATATTGTGAGTTTTCCATTATGTCCATCACAGAGTTCTCCGTAAAGGGTCAATTTATTTTACATGATTACATGATTCTCTAAGAAAAGTTCCCTTATAGTTAAAATGCATATATTGTTAGTTAAAGATAGATTAACTAACTTTGATCAATTTTGATAGATGGCTTCCAATTCTCATTAAGTGCCATAGCTAGCGACACCTAATAAAAGATTATATTTCAGTAATTTTCTATTAATGCAATTTCTGAAATTTCTACAATTGCATTCTTTCTCGGTACAGATTCCAAATTCCCGTTTTTTTTTTTTTTTTTTAGTAAAACATACTTCTCCTTTTTCGCTGACATTAGGGTGGTACACCTTGGTATGGAATTTGATTTTCGGTGGTCTAAACGGATATTCCTTAGTGAATTCGATTTCTACTCTATAGCAACCGACATTGTACGGCCATCGATCCTATTTAAAAAAAAAGAATTGTGCTGAAAAACGAAATGTAGGACAACGGCATAGAGATACATGAAGATCTATCCAGAATTTGCGAAAATTTCCATGTAAATTGGTTAGTGGACGAAAGATTTGGAGTTTCTTACCGGCAACAACGTTACCAACCATTTGTTCGGATTACTAGTCCCAACATCTTCCAATTTATATGGTTTGAATTTTATCTCTTGAATGTCGGATAGTTCCTGAATTTTTGAAAAATACAAACTTAAGTTCGAACAGTTTAAATAAGTCAGCGCTAACAGCGTATCAGCGTATTTGTTAAACCCTTCGTTTTCAAATAAAAAGAAAATACTTTTTTAAGTCTTGTAATCCCAATAGCTTCTTCCTCTACCATAAGCAACCGTTCTCAGTGAATTTCCCTGATCCAAATATGATTTGGAATTGAAATAGTTAATTTAAACATGCGACTGATTAAATTCAGTGCAAATATTCTGGAACAGAAATTATATGGAACGATAAAATGGTTTTCTGCATGAACTGTCAATATTTAATCCTATAAAAGCTGTTAAATCACAGTTTTCGCCATAGTAATTACTTTCGAGGATCTGAAAAGCAGTTGCTATCGGGAATTCTTATTTCGTAGATGATGGAAAATACCGAGAAAGACAAGGTGTAGGAGAAGTTCGCTAAAACTCTTCCGGTGTTAAATCCCATTTTAAAGTCCCAAATTTTCTTTGAAACTTTGCAGAATCACGAGTGTTGTTGAATGTTTTATGTTGAAGACTAAATAACTGTTACTGATTTCAATAAATTCTTAATTACTGTTTGCTTTAGGTCTTTAAAAACACTCCCGAAAATTTGGATAAAAGCAATGCTACTCGTACTTTGTTATATTTCGCTTATTTGTAATAGCTTTTTTCCTGTCGAAACAATGCATTTTGATATAAAAAATCTAATGTTATTCAAACTTTTGTGCAGAAATATGTATTCTTACATCATAATTTGCTCTATTAATTCAAATTATAGGATAATCAACGGAAAAACACACGACGTCAAAAAAAACGCCGAAATAAACCACCATCAGATTATGATCAGTGGGACGACGAAACAAAGCAATACTATCAAGTAATAAATTATTTGCTAAAAAAAACCATGTGAAATTGAAGTTTTTCCTCATAATCATCATTATTTCGTTAGGACTACTTATGATTACTTACGTAACGAAGTAATCTGTACTTGAGCATCTGGAAATTCTGGAAATATTCTGAACGTAATCTGAAAATCTATCAACTGACTTGTTAGCTGTACTTTCCAAATTTGCAAATCTGTTAGCTATGAGAGTACTTAGAAATAGAAAAATCTTAAATTTGCGTGGAAATAATTCAAATTGAGCAACAAAACTGTAGTAAATATCCTAGAAATAGAAGACCCGAGAGATTTTCAAATCAAATCATTTTAAAAACCCATAAATGTGCAACGAAAGACTTTCAATTACGAGTCACATATATGAAAAGAACTAGAATGTTAATATAACAAAATCAACAGGATGTTACCACTGCTTTACGCCAGTGGAAAGCCACACAAATACAATGCCAATTGCGTCGTTTTACAATGGGATTTTGGAAATATTTGAAGGTTAAAATTCAACCTTGCTTAAATGCTCATTTCTTTCTTATTTGATCTCCTTTATTCGATCAATTATTGAGCAAAGAAATTAATGTTTCTGAAATCTCCTGAAATAAGTGCATAGCCTATTGTGAAGAAAAAAAAAAACGAAACATATGTACTGAAATTAAATCCTAATTATTTTTAGTACCAATTAAAAGGACATCCAATGCATGCTGATGAAATGAAAGATTATAAGGAGGCCGTGGAAATATTTGCTACTTTAAAAGAAAATCATCAACTTGATTATGACTAATATTATATTTTAAAAGACAATTAAAGAAGTGAGAAAAGTTTATATAAAGTGAAGACCAATGAAAAGGAATCAATGCAACTTAAATATTCTATACATCATTAATGTTTTTTTGAATTACTAAAAAAATTAAATTAAAAATTTGACATAAACTTTTGGCTGCAATCTTCCCTAATAATGCTTAGAATTTCCACGTAAAATTTAGAAAAACACTAAGTCAAGTTAATTTTTTTTGGGATTTACGTGAACTCTTTTATGATTTCATGTAATGAATCTTTTTGGCCTAATACTCGGTTCAATATGAATCTATTGCATTATATACATTTCCATATGCCTGAAATTGAACTATAGTGAAATATTGATTGAATTAATGAATAATTTTAGATGATTGCATGTGTATAAATGAGCCTATATTGAATTTAGAATATAAGAGCCACCTAAATTAGATGAAAAACAAGAGCTATCACCAAGAACAGTTCGACAGTGTTGACATCATCCAACTAAACATATTTACATTCCTAAGCATGCCACATTGTGTAAGACAAGTCCCATTTCAGGGTCAAAGGTCAAAGGGTAGCAAAATAGGCTTCCACATTTGGTACATTGAAATTTTTCTGACAATCTGTGTGTGCCACTCAAATCACTAAGGGAGGAGTAGATGGTTCTTGTCGGAGTTGCTAATAAATATGACATTTGCAGTTTTGACAAAGTTTTGACAGAGATTTTCGTATCTTAAAATTGAATTTTAAATAGAAAATATGTAGAGGAAAATGCATGTGAATTTGCCATACCATATGTGATCTTACTTCGAAATGACTGTTACCAGGTCAGAGGTCAAACCGTACCTTCGAGTCTATAATGTTGGAACGTTTCGTACGTATCGTTGCATGAACACTGCATGAGCATTGATGGATTGAGATGAAAGATGGAGGAAATATGCCCGAAAGTTGATGTGCTAATAATCTATAAGTCAAAATAGGAGATCTATGATTAGTCTAAAGTTGATTTCTGTTATTATTCCATAAATATTAATTAATATTCATTTTCTTTAATATTCAATTAATATTCATTTTCTGACCGATTTTCTGACTAGTTTTCTGACCAATCTGACCAATTTTCTGACCAGTTGTTGATTTTGGAATGGATCGTTCTCAGTGATTTCGAATGATTGACTTTTTCACTTCTCTATCCTTCAATTTCACACTTCTTTGACAACAAAAATAACCTTCCTTGCTTTTCCATATTTATGCATTCCAAATGTTTGCCAAAATGAAACAATTTTTATTAGCAATTTTTTCTTTACCAAATTGAAATATTTCCTACTTAATCAGGATGATCTGTTTTTATTAAGAAGATTTGAGTGTAAACTTGCATTAAAAAAAAAAAAAAAAAAACTTGAGCTAAAACTTAAACTTGAATCATGAATCCTCCTCTATCCCTTCTCATTGCATACTTAATCATTAATCTAAGCAATTTATCAATCCATGAAGCAGAAATCATTTTCTGATACTAAGTATCGTTGATTGTTGAATTGGAATGAATCGTTGTCAATATTTCGAATGATTGATAACATAATATATGTCACTTACTGTCAACTCAGTGCTACTCCAATTTTATTTTTTATAATAATTAGTATTAGATTTATCTTTTGCCTTTCCTTCTGACCTGCTTTGCATTTTGAATTAGTGTCATCAAAAAGACTGAATTTTTAAAAAATTATTGAAATGGCACTCAAATATGAAACTGTCTTGCGATCATTTTACAACATTTCTTGTCATGTTGAGATATTTTGAAAGTTAATGATAAAATGATAATTGATGATCATTACAAAGAACTCATTGCCGCAAAATAAAATAGCAAGAAAGATATTTTTAGTATTCTTCAATTTCTCTACTACAAAACTGTTCGATTCTGGTAATTTAGAGCACTGCAATCTTTACTACTTTAAATTTAATTTAATTTTCTTTTCTGGAATTTCAAAAGACTATTAGGCAAAATTCAAAATTAAAAGCTGTTCAGAAGAGTGCCAAGATTGTAACATTACTTTCATACAATCTTTATAGCTCAATTTTAACTTTATTAGTGAAAAAAAAAATTCACTACGAAATAAATATAGCTATAGTGCACTCTTTGAGTTTATGTGTTTATTCAACAATCTTTCAATCGTTCTTGTCATTTTAGTACAAAATTAGTTTCTTGTCAAAATTCCTTCTAAATTTTTAAATGTCTTTTTCTGATCTTCAAAAAAAAGTTATCATTGATAGATACATAACTTTAATGATGGTTAGCTCTCGACATAATTTGTTTTTCCCATTCTGTTTTCATAACTTATTCTTTTGCAATGATTTCTTTGGTGTAGAACTTAGATAGAAACTTTTTGAAGTTCCTATCCAAAAGTTATATTAAGCGTGCAATGAGATTCAGACATGTCTTCTAAGCGTTCGTTTTTTCCATTTATTTCTGTTTCAAATTTTTCTCAATAGCAAAAACCTTTTCAAAGTTTTCAAATTCATTTCTAGTGTATCCATTCATCTTTTTCAAATTTTCATTTAATCTCTTTAAATCATTTATTTCTGACTAATAAAAGTAGCAGACGATATGGTTTTGAATTACATAGTGGTCACTAGTAGAAAATATGACTTGAGATTAAAGTTATTTAAATAACAGTTAATTATTTCTGTTTATCTTGCAGCGACTTTTTTGGTCAAACGTGGAATTCATCTGATGTGTATTTATGTATCAAGCAGAAAATCAGCTACAACTGCTGATTTTTATCGACAATCAATTCTTCGTGCGGTAACTCATCCTCAGATGAACCATAGTAATGTACAGCTTCTGGAATTCCCGAATACGACTTGCGTACATTTCGTGCTTGCTATTACTGCTAAAAATTACTTTGAATCAGTTACGCATTTATTTGACTGAAAAAGGACAATATCAAACAAAAGATGGGAATGATTATCATGGAATTGTTGAAGGAAGTTTCACCGATGATATGGATTATGTATTGGAAGTAATGCAGTACATGCATGATCTTAAACTTGGCAGAGCTGAAATTCGACCTGTAGTTGAAAAGGTAATTTTTTGAAGTTTAAAAACTTCTGAAATTTTGCTGGAGAATATTGTATTGATGTTGAAAAATACTGCATCTTGTACCAGGTATTTTAAATTACGCTACTTCCCAGAACTTCTGCTAGGCGTTTTTCTAATATGTTGAATAATAGGATTGACCTTTTATCTATTATATTATATATTCAATTTTTTACTTCATTTTTAGACAAGAAAAATAAGGCAGTACTCATGGCGATGTCATCTGAGGATGCCTACAGTGGTGATAACAAACGATTGGTTCCAAAATGATGATTTATATATATATTCAGCAACGTATGATAAACGGCGTAGTTCACTTTATCCGTCCAATCACACTATACAGGTAAGCAATATGTTATCCGAACAATTATGTTATAAAGATGAGAGACACTTAGTTCTCTTTATCCGGACAATTATTTGTATAGATTTGTTTGCATAAATGAAGTGAACAATGTGGGAAAACGATTCACTTTGACCTCTCTCGTTGTTCTTTCCAGACCATTCCAGTTGAAATCTCTTCTCCGGAAACTAAGTAAATATTAAATAAATTTGCATCTTCAAGAGATTTTTTTTATTTTTAATTCATATTTCTTTAGATATTGATTATGTCGTTTCGATCCATTCCACTAACAGACAAAATATTCTGTAATCTGTACGATATGGTTCGCGAACAGTACATTGTTATTGAAGGAACAATTCGTGAAATTTGGCAACGAGCCTGGGATCCACGAGACTTTTTTTATATTCCGAATTTGATTAGTTGTCCGGTACCGAAATATTTCGAACAAAGCATAAATCTGACGATTTCATTGAGTAAAACAGCGTGTAAAAGTCAGAAAATTTCGGCACAAGTACGAATGCAACCATCAAGAAAAGTGAAAAGTGGAATTGCTGTATGTGTGAAGGTGATACTGAAGTTTTGAACTTTATAATTATTCATCAGTTGGCTAATTTGTTTAATTTAATCTATTCCTTTATCTTTGCCATTGATCCAGACAATTATTTTAAAAAAAAACGCCTTAGGAAGGCTTACTATAATAAAGCAATTATTTTCCTGTACTCGCTTAAAATGGTATTTCCTTTTGAAACTAAAAATATTTAACCTTCCGGATTTATAGGGCTTGGATTATCTTGAGGATATACCAGAACGTTTGGTTGAATGGATTGAGATGCAGTTTATCACTGGTGCTGATACGATCACGGTCTATACTTATTATGTACCACGTAAAATGCAGCTAGTCCTTAACTATTACAACAAGCAGGGATCTATCAGTGTGGTATCATTTTATGTTATGTTCCGATGTTGCTAAAATGAGGCTGATTTGCTTGGATAATAAAATTAAATGAATTAGTCTCAAATTTTTGACCAAAGTTTTTTGAACTGTTCAATTAGTTTAATTGATAATTCAGGCCTCAAATCCTATATGAAATGTTATGATTTAAAGAACTGCAACTATTCATTTATGACATTTAGATACCAATTAATCTTCCCGGTGAGTCTCCAAATCAAGTATACATCAGAAGTCATTTCATTTGGCGAAATCGGCAGCAGAAGCGTCGCCACGAATTAATTCCATATAATGATTGCCTGTACAGGTACTTGTGTTCTATCAGTCGGAATAACATTTCAAATATGAAAATTGAAATTAATTGATCCATTTCTATCTCTCCTTGTTTTAAGAATAGATTTGTTGCTGCCTTACATAATGGTTATTTGTTTAGCTGAAACATTATCATCTTAAGGCACATCGACACTCACAAGTTTGTCCTAATACTGGATATCGATGAAGTCGTTGTACCACTAAAACATGACAATTGGAGTGTCATGTTGGATAATATCACTGCTACCTTCCATAACAAAAACTCGGAAATGGGTGAAGTCACCTCAATTTCTATTCGAAATGCATTCAAATTTCCATCAGAAACTAGCTTATTGAATTCGTCTGTTCCATCTTATATGTATATGCTACGGAATAGACGAAAATCGAAAACATTGAGCAAACCAGGCGAATACGGAAAAGCCTTCATCAAGTACTTTTTTACTTGATAATTACAACTTAACCTATATTGATTTGCTAATAGTCAACTATTTGCCATCTAATATTTCTTTGATGAAATCCAACTAATATTGTGAAAAAAAATCATAGAATTTTTAAGCCTTTAACAAACTTTACAGCATGACTAAACACTGATATATTCAGTTTATTTAATTTTTTAAAAACTGTTTCTAATTTGAATTTTGACTTGAATCAGTAACGATAGAACATAATCATTTTGTTCTCTCTTTATTCTATTCTTGAATAATATCTGTCAGCGTATAGTAAGTAATCTTTTAGTTAATTAATTGAATCCAAGAAAATTTGAATTTATATGGTTGGTAAAAATTAGGGAGTGAAATTTCTCATCTTGTTCATTATTAGATGATTTTAGGAAAGAAATCAATATAAATGAAATATTTGAAATTTTTCTTTGAAATATACGATAGATTTTTTTTTTAGTACGAATACGGTTGCTACTGTATTTAATCATTTTGCATTACATCGTCTTCATGCTAATGTAGCCAATACATTATACGTCGAACCAAATATGGCCATTAAATTACACTATAAATCAAAATGTCCGATCGAATCGAGCAAACAATGTGAACATTTAAAGCATATTACTGTAGATGATACAACAATGGATCGATATGCTGAACGATTAACTGAAAAAGTTACCAATGTGCTCAATCATTTACAAATTATTGAATAAATAAATTATATTTGTATATTTTTTAATTAATTTCTTTGAAATTTAATTTTGTCAATTGTGATCAATTATCGTATAATAAAAAAAAATAGTGTAATTTAAAATAGTATAAACCATAGGTAGCTTAGCATATTTCTATATATTGTAATGTTGTCATTTCTAGTTGTTATTTGAAATACATAAATTTCAAAGTATTGCATTTAAAGAGGGATAGAAAAATCAGTGATTCAATTACTACAATTACTTGTAAAGAAATTGATAGTAATTGTATTTTAAATATAATCATCTTATTATCGAGTCTAAATCATTACTTTCTATACATGTTTGCAATGATACTTTTTATCTGGCATAAACTTATTCAGAAACTTAGCCTAATTTAATTGGTTATTTTATTTTCAAATTCTTATTAATTCTATCTAATAAATTCTATTATCTCTTTTTTGCCTTTTTTTTTGTTATTTCTTTTTGACTTTTTTTTATGCTAACTTTATGTGATAACATAAAATAAAGAATTTCACATGATAAATTTTTCAAATCTTTGAACTTCTTACTTTTGTTCCAATTAATTGCAAAGTTTCCTGAAATTAAAAAATGGTTGCTAGGATGAATTTATTCACGTATTTGGGAATATTCTAGTACTCCTATTAATACATATATATATATTTTACATTATATATAAAGGTGATATAAAGCAATATGTACATGTAGACATAATAATGATACGTTAGTCTGGTTCGTGATGCAAGAGAACTGATTTACACTGCAGAAAGCAATAATGTCTGTGTGTCTAGCTGGAGTGCAATATGATTAACAAACCACTTGGAATTGTATTCTGTGCGAAAATATATTGAAGAGTAAGAGTTGTTGACTGTAGTGGATCCCTTTGCTAGTTTGGGGTCCACTAGTGTTGTTGGCAATGATCGAGAGACCTATAAACTTCGCGGTTTCCACTCGAGATGCTTCCATGTGGGAATATTTCCTTGGATGTCTGAGCCAACGTATGTATCCCGTGGGTTATTGATTAATTGTTTATGATTTATTTTGGCTGGGGAATGATGGTTTTGTTATTTAATTGGTTATGCTAATTGTTAAACTATTATCTGTGCGATCAGTACTATCAACAGATTCATGTTACTTTCTTTTAGCATATTCTGATGCTTGAAGTTTTGTTGTAGGTCACGCCAAAGCGTGCTTGAAGTTTTGTTGTAGGTCACGCCAAAGCGTGTTTGAAGTTTTGTTGTAGGTCACGCTAAAGCGTGCTTGATCAGAAACGCAATCTAACATAGTTCTAGCTTGAATTGTATAATATTGTACTGTGTTACTAAATTGCAAGATGGAACAACGTTGGAGAGCAGAAAGTGAATCAGCCGAAATAGTAATAGGTACATCGGAGAGTGAAACCCATTTCTGCACTTCTCCATCATCATCAGTACAACATATTAGCAATAAACAAGGCTACACTGTTTATAATAATGATAATTTCGCAGCTAATGTATTACGTGATCTCAATACCTTCCGAAAGTTAGTTATTTTTCTTTATTCTTCTTCGATCATAGCAAGTTTTTCTTCTTCAAATATACTTGGCTGAATTGCTTTTGAAACTCTTCTATCTCTACTAAAAAGGCTTGCAATAATTGTGAATGTTGACAGAGATAATCGCTTCTGTGATGTGATTCTGATAGCATCGCTGAAGCCAGAAGATGGCGCAGAAAGTGATGGAAGTCGAGATGTTAAAATTGTAGCGCATCGAACCGTACTTGCTGCAGCATGTCCATATTTTAGCGCAATGTTTAGCGGTGCAATGAAGGAATCAAAACAAGAAAATATATTTTTAAAGGTTACTTATCTGTTAAAGATTAATTAAAGGAAAGGTGTCCTCAAAATAAAAAAAATGTTTTTTTTCCTGAATTTTTAAATAAATTTTGAAGGACCTTTCATTTTATAGAAATATTTTCAGTTAAGCTATTTTTATGTTGTTCATATTATTATTTGTTGAACTGCAGATTTTATCCTGAATTCACTTCAATTGAAGGGAATTGATGGAACATCATTACTTGCACTCATTGATTATATGTATTCTGGTCGACTAACAATCAATGAACAAAATGTACAAAGTCTTCTGACGACCGGATCATTGCTTCAGGTCAACTTTCTGCGTTAGATGTGTTTTTTATTTTGTGCTTAAACTGCAATACTCATTTCGATAATTTGTTATGCTTTTTTCGATAGAACTTATTCTTTTTCAGTGGTTGTTTTATCTAATTTGAGCAGTTATTCATCTTTCTCGCTGCGAAAGCTACTCACATGTTGTTGGTGTCATCTGCATCTGACTTTCTTATTCATTGAGCATATACATTAATTCTATATGCAAACTGTATGTGAAGCTGCTGTGCAAAGTTTGCAATGTTTTGCAATTTTATCTTCAAAACCTCACTTTACAGTTCTTATTTACAGATGGCATGTGTGCGTGATGCGTGTTCCAGATTTCTTCTAGAACAGCTGGATCCATCCAACTGCCTCGGTATTGCAAACTTTGCTGTGGCGCACGGTTGTACACAGCTTGCACATGCTGCCACTACATTTGTTCAACAGCATTTCAAGTTTGATATATAACTCTTCAAAGAGTTTCACCTATTATTCTTGTCTTAAATTAGGAGGTGAAGTTGCCTTGCCAAGTGCTCATTCTTTTTTCCTTATTTGCCTTCTCTATTTAAATTTGCATATATTCATTTTATAGTCATGTGGTGAAATGTGATGAATTTTTGGCTCTCAATAAAGATCAGGTGATCGAAATAATCTCATCAGATCATCTAACAACTGCGGGTGAAGACAAGGTTAGCAAAAAACAACGTAAATGGAAAAATATTCTAATACTGGATATGAATATATATTTCAGTATTCCAGGACAAGAGCACAGTTTTTCGAGTGACCATATGACAATACATAGCAGGAAATCAAGCCAGTTTATGTCAGTTTCAAATTGAAAATCGTGTATGATAAGGATTTCAGGTTTATGAAGCAGTTGTGCGATGGGTAACTCATGATCTCTCGAGTCGCAGAGATGCATTTCCAGATCTTTTGGCACATGTTCGCTTGCCTTTACTGCCGCGTGACTATTTAACTGATAAAGTGATTACATACTGTCTTTAGTCAGTGATTTGTTCTTACCGTTTCCATGTCGAAACTAGCCTCTAAAATTTTTGAAAGGCTAGTGGGAGCAAATTAGCTTGATAAAAAGTGGATTGCAAAGAATATTTTCCGTTCTATGTAGTGACTTCCAGCTACCGTATTAAAGTTTTATACTAAATTTTGGCATAAAGTTTTACTTCTTACATTCCTCTCTTTACTTTCTAAACAAGTTTTTAAAAGGTTGATCCGGAAATTCTGGTTCGACAGAGTTCGGAATGCAAGGATTATCTTTTGGAAGCTTACCGCTATCATTTGAAAGATGAGCGCGGTGAAGAAAATGAGCGTAATCGGCCGCGGCAGCCGATTCCATTGTCGAAGGTAATTTCGGCTTTATAAATAAAACTTGGTTTAGCTAATTTGTTCTGCCTAGAAACAACAGCAGCAATGATAAGTAACTGCTTTAGCTTATAATGCTGATTGGTGGACAAGCGCCTAAAGCTATTGCCAATGTTGATGTATTCGATCTGGATGCTTTGCGATGGATACCACGTAAGTTTAAAGATTGCAAGTATAAAAGCGTGAGAAACTTTAATTAAATGATGGAGTGAATTTGATTTCGATAATATCGAATATTGTAGTAAATGCTTTACCACAACGTCGGTGTCGTTGTGGTGTTGGGGAATTAAAAGATTTCATTTATGCGGTTGGTGGATTTAATGGATCGTTACGCGTGAAGTCTGTAGATGCCTATGATGTGCACACTGACAGGTGGCTTACTGCGCCGTCGATGGATGCAAGGTGCTTGTATACATAATTATTTGGTAAAGAAGATTTGCTCATATGTTTTAATCCGTAGTATACTCTTTCTCGAACGAAAACCCGCTTTTTGACAGGATTATAGTATGAAGGTAGCAGTAGTTATTAAGTTAAGCAAACTGGTTATATTTCCGAAGTTTTCAAGAACTGCAAAATATTACGACAAAGGCCAAATAAAGTCAAGCAATCCAAACCTTCACACCCTCGCAGCGCGAAAACTTCCAGGCTGATGTTTGTGACCTTTCTGCTTGTAGTTTTGTAGTCAGCATGCAGTAACGAAGGTTCGTGTAAGCTGGCCGTCCATCAGACGATAGAAATGATCATTTTTAGGAATTTTGGCATTTCTTTATATGTAAATGTTTTTTCTAATAAAGTAATATATTAAATTTCATTCCTAAAATAAAAGGCATTTACAGGCGTAGCACATTAGGCGTGACAGTCATCGATCAATTGCTGATAGCTGTTGGTGGCTTCGATGGTTCAACAGGACTGAGTTCTGCTGAGGCGTTCGACCCTCGCAATGGTTTTTTTCATTGTTTTTAATTCACTACGATTTTCAGACAGCCTTGTTTTTTGATTTCCACTTGAAGCATAAAAAAGACGTCATAAAAATTTTTAGGTCTCTGGATGCCTCTTCCGTCGATGACTGTACGTCGTTCATCAGTTGGTGTCACAGCGCTTGGTGGCATGGTTTACGCAGTGGGTGGTTATGATGGTAACACTAGGAACTGTTTGGACACAGTTGAAATTTATGAACCACGAGTTAATAGATGGCGACCCGGGCCAACTTTAATATTCAAGCGTTCTGGTGCAGGTGTTACAGTTGTTGGGGATCGCCTGGTTGCTGTTGGAGGACATGATGGTCCAGTGGTTAGGAAAACAGCTGAGGTTTAACTTTTTCTAGTAGAATCGAACGTTTAGAAGCCAAAAAGTGTAGCTTCACATCGACTACTCCATTCTTTAAGCGAAATTAACTATCAACAGGAAAACAGTGTATTATTTTAAACACCATTTCCATTTCATAGATCCTAAATGGTAACTCCTGGGTACTTTTGCCGGAAATGAATGTATGCCGTCGCAATGCAAGTGCCATAGCTCTGGATTCAAATTTATTCGCAATTGGAGGCTAGCTAGTTCTTTTTTAATACTGATTATGCATGATCCTTCATATGAAAAGTTTTTTTTATACTGGTAACGAGTTAACACTTAGCAGTGAAACAGGGAATAGCAATATGACTTCTGCAAAGTAGGTTGTGTCTTAGAGATTGAAATTCATGTTGCTGAATTTTTCATTGATTTCCATCTAAAATAATGGAATTTAGGCGATGATGGCACGACTAATTTGAGTTCAATTGAAGTTTTAACTGTCTCTTCGCTGGAACAACAGCCGTGGACTCATCTTAGTGTATCAATCACTCAACCAAGATCGTACGCTGGCGTAGCACTTCTACCGAAAGTTGCATAACGTTAAGCATAAGCAAAAGAAAAACAGATAGTGATTTGAACATCTTAATGAATCTGTTAGCATATGATTCTATTATTGAAAGTAATCTAGATGTAGTCCTAGATGTTTCCATTTAAAAATGTCATTAACTCCTGTGAAATTTGCAACTGAAATTTTTGAGTTGCAAACTGAAGTTTTCCGGTGAAAAAGCATGGAAACACAGCTGTTGTTTTTATCAACAATATTAACAACAATATACAAAATCCAACTCTGCTTAAGAATGATTTTGCTTGAAAATATTCACATTTCATGTATTATCATTAGTGTATTATCATGCACAGTCAAGTCTTTACTTATATTCATAGCAAAAAGTAAAGATAAACATTCAGCAAAGAAGTTATGACTAAAAACTTGGCCATGCCAGAAACGATATAAATGGGTAGGATGATTGTGGAACAGAAAAATTCAGTTCCTAATTCAACTTACATAAATTGACGAATAAAAGCATTTCGAAATGTGTAGTAAGATATGATGCTCATAAACTTATACAAATTAAAAAAATGCAGAATGCCATTTAAAACTGGCGTTTTAATCCGGAAAGCCTGTCTAATAGAGATCATCCTTTTCAAAGAAAATATTTTCTTGAATACTTGAGATTATCTAAAACATTCTACACATTATTCATACTGCGAAACAGGGCTGAGAGAACGGTATCAATAGGGACAATCCTATAAATAGCTAGAGATTTGCATGCTTGAAGTATACACAAAATAAAAGAAAAAGGAAATGAAAAGAAAATATAGATGGGAAATACTGAATTGAAATATATCACCACTCTTAAGTGGCTGGAACATCTTATTCAAAAGTGATATTTATAGAACTAGGAGCCAAACGACAAAAAATATACCAAGATATATGAAAAGATTTGACAGAAACTGTTCCTCTTCCGCTTGTCTTGTACCTGGTGCCGCTGAAAAAACATTACTATATCAGAATATATAATAAATCATTAAGTTACCGAAAATTAAGGGCACTACATTGATGGTGGTAGTACGCGAACTGCAAACCTTCACCAACAACATTCAATCTCCATATTTCATATTACAGAAAAAAAACCAAAGGAAGAAGCCGAATAATTATACCAATGCATGAAACGGAAAAACTAACGCGCTTCTGGACGTCGTTCTCCAAAACCAGCATTGAAAAATGATGCGAAAAACGAGATGGGGAATACTCCGATTCCCATTGAGAACTGCACACCACCACCATTTTCACCGCCCCATTGAAAACCAGGGAATCCTTGAAAAGAACTCTGAAAGCAAAAAAAAGATGTTGCATTCAACTGCCTACTGTACTCGATTGGATCTGTGCCAGACCGTTCTGCAAATTATGTATTAAGCATCTGATAAATAAGATCATCTAGAATTAAGGCACCGTACATATGGTAGTACTGAGAAATCACAACCCCCCTTCTATATTCTTTTCACACGATTGTCAAAAATATGACAATACTGAAAACTTGCCTGAGGCATTTCGGTTCTTTGACCTCTCGGACGTGGCGGGACTTTATCTCGTGGATCTGTATCATTACCACCTCTTCCATAAAGCGGTATCACCTGTTTGAAGTAAAAAAATGTTTCAGATGATCATTTCCTGTTTATATTATCGTTTAATTTGCAATTCCTCATTATAACGTCATATTAAAAAAATTAACCTTTTCTTTGCTAATGGCCGATTTGCAAACGGGACAGAGTTGCCTATTTGGACGTGTATCAAGCCACTGATGAAGACATGGCCAACAGAACAGATGACCACACATCGAAACTACGGCATCTCGTGCCACATCCAAACATATGTTACAATCAAATCTGAAAATTATTCTTTGGTTATTTAATTTCTTCGAAAAACTGATTAAAAATTCTTGTCCAAGCGGCTTTTATAATTTTTGTCTTTACATTTCAAATATATAAGCATATTCCTACATTCATTTTGATGAGTCAGAGGATGAAACTAAGCAATCTCGGAATATCACACTTCGGATATCACCGGGATATCACATCTCGGAATATCACCGGATTGGAACATGTGTCATAACTATGTGACCATAAAGTATCTTACAGTAAGGATATCTCTCTATCGTAGTAATTTTTTAAAACAACAAAAGAAGTTTTCATAATCAAAGCGTATATGAGGGAGGCATTCTTGAAATCCACAATAATAGTATAGATTAAAAAAAAAATGTGTATACCTTGCTGCATCATCTTCCTTTTTAGTATCTTCCTTCGAAGAAGATGAATGACTTCCAACATCTTCCGTCTGAGTGACACCTACCATTGTTGTCGAGATAATTTTAGAAAGATAAGGTATTATCACTAATCAAAGTATTCTTCACAAAAGTTAATCAAAATATCTGAAAAACAAGATCAATTTTCTTGCTTTTAATTTTTTAAGATTAAAGATTAGCTAATGGATGATCGAATAATGAACGAAATTAAAGATTGGATAATCGAATGTTGATCGAAATTAAAGATTGGATGATCGAATGTTGATCGAAATTAAAGATTGGATGATCGAATTGATGATCGAAATTAAGGACTGAATGACTGAATTATGATCGAAATTAAAGATTGGATGATCGAATGATGATCGAAATTAAAGATTGTATAATCGAATAGCTGAATATCGAAAGGTAAATTTAAACATAAATTTGACAAATCCTTGATTGACTTCGATATAAATACAAATCGAAGACGTATAAAACTATCAGCCTTAGAACCATTCCATGCATGAAACGACATCTGAAAGCTTTAACCATGCAAGTTAAATTAGACATGACGTATACGTCATCCTTTTCCGTTACTTGATGTGCAGACCATCTCTCTACGTTACAAACTTTGAAAAATTTCGCTTTTATTTGTTCTTCTTTATGCTAATTGATGGCTCTTCATTTATATACTTATTTAACGTGACGGAAGATCTAAAAGATTTTTAAGAATAGAATTGTGCAGGTAGTGCAATTAATTAAAATTTAATTAACTTTTTTCAACGTACAGCTAAATTATGTCTTAATTAAAGTTCACATTAAATGTTCACATTAAACGTCACACTGTATTATAAATATATTGCTTCCTACTTATTATGATGCAAATCAATTGTTCGTTTTAACATTTTATTTAAACATTAATAAATTTAAAATACTATGAAATGGTTGATAAATAATGAAATATTACTAAAATAATGATAGGCACGGCTGTTGACCTGTTTGTTGTATCTTTACAGTTAGATGTGCTTTCATAGCAACGTGCGTAATATTTGAATACGAGAATGCAGCAACATAATATGCAACAAATTCAAGGAGCTATTCGATTAAAAAATGAACTCTCAGTAAGTTCCTTATCTTATCTCTTTCATTTCAATTCTATTATTTTATTCAGTTTTGTATATTTCAGTATCTCTATTATGGCTGTAATGTATTGATTATATATGATACCTTTATGCTCCTAAAATAATCTGCTTTGAATGATAATATTAGTATGTAATATTATGTACTGATTGAAAAAGATAGCTGATAAGTCTTCTTGTCAATTTCCAACACATTAATACATTATAATTCTTAGCCAATAATTGTTAATATATTATAGCTTCACTGTGTATTTAACGAATTACTTACTGAATTACTTATTTAATTTTATACATCTAAAACGTTTTCATAATTTTGCAGCAGTGAACTGTTAATTAGGTTAGTATGTTCAATGCAAAAATATCGTCAACAGTGCCGGAATCGTACTCTCACTCTTTGATCCTTTTGATTTGTTCTATTTATTCTCTAGCATATTTAGTTACTTGAAAGACATGCTTTATTAGAAATTTTAATAGAAATTTCAGCAAGAAATTTGCAAATGGCTCCAATTTTTAGTTTGAAGAATTAGATGAGGAAGAGCAGTGGAGAATCGAGCATGCAAAATTGCATGAAAAACATCGAGGACATGAACAAATGCATATGGAAATCTTCGTGATACTGATAGTAACATTGGTTGTAGCACAAATTGCATTGGTACAGTGGAAGAAAAGACACTTCAAATCCTATCAGGCATGTTTTCAGAATCTTATAAATAGTTCATTGCTTACAGTCCTTTTGATTTGCTCTGTTGTAATGCTGTAAATATCTCTGTAGATATTTGAACATTTTTTGCCATCTTTCTGAACGAAATTTCAGCAGTCATTGGTATGAGATTTTGTTGAATGCTAGACATTGTCCTGGTAGATTTCTTGATGCAATTTAGTGTACAAGCCGTTTGGTCTTATTTGATGTATTACATACTTGAAAAAATCAAACATACTATTGCACAGTGGTTGTTATAAATTTTGTCGGATGTATTAATTCTTAAAAAAGTACTTTTGATCTGTGAAATGAACTTTTTTCAGTTATGCACACTTCTGGGCATGTGGTTAATTCCTGTATTTATATGTGTTCAGAGATACTGGTGGAGATTTTTGATAACATGGATTGTATATTCCATACTTTCGACTGTGATTTGGTACAGAGCCACTCGTCCCCAAATATCGGGCAAAACACCAAGATTAGTTGCATGCTTCAGTTCTAGCTTTTCCTACTTAGTTTTGTTTTTTAATGCTGACTTTTTCGCCGAATTCTAGAGGTTGTTTCAATTCCGAATCAAAAATATTTATGGCTATAATTTCGATGATAGAATATCTATGGATATGTTCTATATTATAGAATTTCAGACTGGTTTATAAATGGTTCTTATTTTTACATAAATTGAGTTATGTTCTTGGGATAGCGGGATATATTTTTATCATGTTCACACTGCTGGGCCTAAATCATATATTTGCCATAAAAGCACGAATCCTAATGGATGCTGGTTTACTTCTTTTGTTTTATGGATTATATTATGGAGTACTGGGTCGTGATTTTGCACATATATGTACGGATCGAATTGCATCCAAAATTGGGGTTTGTTTCTTTTCTATTTTTATCTTTATACGAGATTGAAAAAGACGTCTTTAAAATTTCTTTTTATAGTATTACACAGAGGAAGGCTTGCCAAAGAAAATTCTTGAAGCAAATGTTTGCGCAGTATGCGGAAATCATCTCGAAATAGACGATACGGGAACTGATTACGAATCAACATATCGTTTGTCATGTGGGCATTTATTTCACGAATTTTGCATTCGCGGTTGGTGTGTTATTGGCAAACAACAAACGTGTCCCTATTGCAAAGAGAAAGTCGATCTTCAAAGGATGTTCAAGCATCCGTGAGTTCTCGTCGTTAGAGATATTTGAAATGGAGACAAAAACCTCTGTCACTGTTTTCATTTTTTAATTTTTTATGTTGAATTTTGGAATTTTACGTAAAGTTATCGCAATTATTTTTGTAGGTGGCAGAAACCTCACTTATTTTATGGGCAACTCTTAGATTGGATTCGATATCTGGTTGCATGGCAGCCATTAATTGTCACTTTTGTGAAGGGAGTTAATGCATATTTTGGTCTCGAATGATGCAGAATGCTTTGGGAATGTTTCACTTTTCAGAAATGGCATTTTTTAACTCTTTGGCTAGAATTCTGCTCAAGCGTGGTTTAATAATTTCCATTAAGATATACATTCTTGATTTGTTGTGTGATTAAGTGGCAGCATGTTAAAAATAATTGCTGCATACTGTATTTATGTATTTGTTTCTCCCTATCATTGGCCAGTATTCATAACACTGATCGCAAAAAGTAGGCAGCAAGAGTTCAATTTGATTCATATTAATTTAAGACAAGCCACTTAGGCTTTTACTTTGCAAGCGATTTATATTTTATTGTCAGAAGGTCTCGGTTGTGCTAATCTTAATCATCGCGCATGCTTTCGTATTATACTATTTTAACTTTAGGCATTTCTATATATTTTAGCTATGAACTGGTTATTACTTTGCTCGTATATTCCTTATCATTTTTTGTAAAGTGTTCGAAATCCAGTTTGTAAATTATTGTTTGAATTTCCCTTGTTATGTTGGTATTGCTGGTTATCTATCGTCTATCTTGATTATGTGCAGATGTTTGCTTTTTATTCTCTTTGTTTTTCAAAGAATTTTTTATTTCTTCAAGTTTGAGAAGCTGTGGAGTTTTGGGAGTCAAGTAATCAGTTATTAAAGCTAAAACTTGTCTTTCAGTTACTTAAACTACAAAGAAAAAATAAAGACTTTTTGCATAATATTAAGATTTTTATGTTTTTGTATTACTGTTTCTAATTTATGCTGTAATTTGTATCCTGTGATCTTTTTTATTACTGAGTTTCATTTTAAAATATACACTTGTAATATGTTTTACGCTTTCTTTTTTTGCTGTTTTTATTTATATTTCCGTATTCCAATAAATATCTTCATGATTAAAGTTTATAATTATGGATTTATGCCGAAATTCGATAAAAAAATTTGATATTTATAAAAAAGGACTTTCAATCTTCGTTTAAACTGGTTAAATGGTGAAAAAATATAATTAATTGCATGGGACAAATAGAATTCATTTGAAATTGTTTTTTCCAGAATAACGTTCGAAAATTCAGACATATTGATAAAGCAAGGGATTTTCCGTATTCGAGACCGGCACTTGTTATTGCATCTCTTGGATGTCGACAGCAACATTTAAAAAGTAATTTTTTTTATTTCATTTGCTGGTTTTTTTTTTTAATTACATTTGTTTGTTTTGAAATTCGAAATCCTTATGTTTAGGTATGGCTTAATTTTAAAAAAGCCATCTGAACTTTCGAAACCAACTGTTAAGCCGGTTGCTGCTGCATTTGAAGATGACGGCGATGATGAGACTGAGGTATGATGTTTCAATTTCAGAAGCCTTATTTAGTGCATTTATCATAAAAAGTGAGATATGAATGCAGTTACCGATTCAGAATTTCATCTCTGTTTTATTCAATTACAGACTACGTCATCAAGTGAAGTAACTTCATCAACAATACGTACAAAAATGCAAGCAAGACGTGAGCATGAGAAAGCCCTTGCTGAAGATCCAACAATTTTTGATTATGATAGCGTATACGAAGAATTACATGCAAAGAAAAATCAAAAAATTGCAGAAATCAAAGCTGCAGATAAGGAACGAAAAGTACGCTTGGCTTTTTTTTCAGGTTAAAGACACGGTCTTTGAGATTGCATAGTTATATTGAAAAATTAGAGTATCGAATTAAAGTAAACACAGTTTTGTTTAAATAAGTTTGTTCAAGATTATCTTGCATGGTGGAGCATTAACACCTTAACGTATTTTCATATTTTCTCAGTGTGAACTACTGTTTGCATTTTGAACTACAATATTTAGATTCGTTTGATGGAATAAATAATATTTTAAACCATGTAATTCTTCAAAATTCTCTGATTTCTTTCTTTTTTTTGTATTTTTCTGAAATCTGTTACAACTTAGTGTATAGCGCTACGATGGTTTGCATTAGAAAAAATAATTCTCTTTTCAAATCTTTGCAAGATGATATAATTTAATTTTTCGATTTTTTTACGTAAAAGGCAAAAAAAGTATTTTTTTTGTTTTTTAATTATTCTAAAGTATCGTTGAAATCCAAGCTCTTTAGCGTAGGATCGAATTCAGTGGTAATGATAGTTTAATATGCTCCTATTATAGTCGAAGTACGCAGAGCAAATTCTGGAAGCACACAAAAAACGTTTACTTGCGCAACAAAGTCGGGAAGAACGTAAACAACAGAAAGAACGTGAAGCAGAAGCTGGGCAGTTTGATGATAAGGAGGTATGCTGCAATTTAGTTATTTTGTTTTAATTTGTTGTTTCTTCATTTCGGAAAAAATTTGTGTTTTCAGAAATTCGTTACGAGTGCGTATAAAAAACAACTAGCAGAAATGGAAAATTTCCGTTTACAAGAAGCAGTTGACAATCGGCTTGATGGTTGGTTCATTTTCATTTTCTGTAAATTAAAAGTTTTCTTCCGCGAAAATTCTCCTCATTTTATTGAAGCTAGCAGGATAACGGAGTTTTCAGCATATTATGTCCGATATTAATGCTAGAATTATAACTAGATATGAATTACTGATTTGAATTCAATTTGCTTATTGTCATAATGTCGGGTGTTTATGATTTAGAGTTGACAGCAGTGGAAAAGCAAAAAAGTGGCGTGTGGAAAGGTGGTTTTTATAGGACGTTGCTGGATGATATTGTTGGAGATAGTAGTGAAATTAAAACAGAAGAAAAGGACATAAAGCAGGAGGTTATAATTAAATTGGAAATGAAGTTTTCTGAAATATATGGTCATTTTAAGTATTTATTTATCATAAACATCACCGATTCACCAATTTTATAGGAAGTTTTTTGACAAGGAAGTACTAATTGAATTAATTTATTAGGAATTGATTTTGTATTAGTGACATGTGTTTTCATTTTAGATTTCTAACCCAGGAAATGTGCAACAAACAATCATGGTTCCTGATGAGCATGCTAAGAAACTTATGTCTTTGCGGAAGGACAGCAGTATTGATGATAAATTTCTTGAATTATCATCCACTGATAAGTCGGTGGAGAAATCGATATGTCCTGATGATTCAGACGAAGAGCCAGAGTTTAATAGCGAATTATCAATAGACCTGAAGCCTGGCTTAAATATTTTGGTCTCTTTTATTTGCTATGACATATCAATAAGATAGGGCATTCTAAAAAATCTCTCCTTGAAAGCGAGCATAATTTGATCATCTGTTATTCAAATAATTCTGAAATTTGCGAAGTTTTTATCAGTCTATTTTTTTTTTGGAAGGATTTTATTGTTTTTAGTTTTGAAATTGTGTCGGAATAAATTATACTAATCTAGATTTTGCCATGATGTTTATTTTTTTGATGGTTACATCCATTTTCAGAAACCTCACCTGAAAAAACCAACAAAAGCAGAACAACTTCGACGGCGCTTCACGCCATCCCCGGAACATATGGCTGGAAATAGTAGCAGTGATGAGGAGCTTTCAAAGAAACGGCAAAAGCGAGTGAGAAGACAAGAACATAGCAGGGAACATAAAAATGAGGAGTAAGATATTATAGGAACTAAAGTAATCTTTTGTTTTTTGGAACTCATTTTAAATCTTGTATTATTTTTAATTTAAGCTCTGGTTCGCACAAAGAGAAAAAAAGCTGTGCAAAACATCATGAAAAACTTCGTGAGTATCATTCTGTGGAAAAGAAGGAATGCAAAAAGTCAGAAGAGGAGAAAAAGATCGGGAGAGAAAGAAATAAGGAACCGAGGAAAGCAGTTGTGAAAGAGAAAACTAAAAAAGAAAGGTTGGATAAACAATCTTTTTCGGACTTTCAGTATGACAAAATGCAAATTCCAGAATTAAGTTCAGCGTTACTTAACTGGAATTGTGTCCGAAACAATTCAGTTTCACTGTAAAATTCTGGACATTTTTTATTATATTTCTCAAAAAATCCTTTTAAAATGAATGTTATTTTTTTCAGACTGCAGGTAATCAAAATGATATTAGCTCATAGGAATGATTCGGGGAAAATTGAAGAAATTCGACAAAGATATCTTGAGCGAAAGAAAGAAAAAATTGTTCCTTTGCCGTTGTGATTGTTACTCTCTGATATTCCTTTTTTTTTACAGCGATTTATGTATTTATGTTTAACTGTCAGCATCTTTGGAATCTCTTAGAAGATTCTAAATATTGTGATAAATTTTTCTGCGCATAATGTTATACCAGATTTTATTCAATTAATTGAAATTGCGTTAATCCATAATGTCCAAAAGTTGTAATTTCTTATATAAATAAAAAATGATTAGCTATTTTCAATAATGATAACAGCAATAACAGTAGAAGTAGAAGTCTCCATCTCCTTTCTTGGCAACTGCTGTAAAACAATTCAGAAACTTAGATATTTTTTAAAAACAAGAATTGAGTATTTGAAATTGGCATTATTAAGTTTTAATTGAATATTTCAAAGTATAATTGCGCAAGCCTTAGAAGTTTCATTATTAAAGATCATATCAAAAATTTTGCAATCTTCTCAAATACTATTTTGAAATATACTTGAAAGTTATCTGTTGTTAATGACTAAAATATCGTTCTGTTGGACAAAATTTATTCGAAAGAAAGTTCTGTTGTAATTTATCGAAATATGAAATAAGATTTAACTTATATTGTATCATTTTTTATCCAAAACAATCAGCAAATGTATGCGAGTGATAAGAACCATTTCACCATAAGAAAATGCTTTTTTCAACAAATTGCGCAAAATTTAAAAGCAATATGAAGCAAGCTTTTTGCTTGCGTAAGGATTTTAGTTCATATTTTCGCCTTCATAATTTCAGTAACAGTATCTTTTTCTTTACCAATTTAGGAATTGTTCTATAATCTACCAATCATTTCCTACAATCAGTATTATATAATGACCTTCAACTGAAAATTTCCGGCAAAAGCTGCTATTTCCTTTAAAGTTGCTTTGGTTGCTGCGATTAGAAAAATGGCGAAAATTGAAGGTCAATACATTGAAGATTCAAGGGCAAATGATTTCCTACTATAAAAATGCTTAAACAAGCTGAAATTTAGTAGAGTGTTAGAAGGGACGGAATGGATGGATGTCTTTTGGCGCTATTTTATCAATATTTTCAATTGGTAGCATATTTTTGAGGATTTTATTTCCATTGATAATTAAATATGAGAATTGAATTTGAACAAGGCACATTTATTGCGCTTTGTATGGGAAGAATAAGTAATGGAATTTTTCGACAAACTGTTGCGTATTTTTATTTATTTTAGTATTTATTCCACTTTCACTTTTTTAGCTTGGATTTTTTATGGTATATTCATCCCTCTCCACTTACATACATGTGAACGATCTTTTCGTACCTGATAATAAGTTTTATAGTCTTTCTTCTATGGATAACAGTTAAACGATAAAGATCTTGACTAGAAAAAAATTTTTAAAAGGCTGAATATTTTTCTCGCTGTGATCTTTTCAGCTTAACTCTCTACTTGATGGATGCCAAGACTTTCATTGCTGTAGCTACAACGATCATCGCATGCATAACTGTCGTGACATTATTTGTTGTCGTATCACTATTCAATAATATCAGTTCGCTGTATGAAAATGTTATGGAAGAACTTCATGATTTTGAGGTTCTCATTCTTGTTTTTAAATAAGGGATGATAAGATCTGAAAATAATATAGTAGTATTAATATTGGAAATGACACTGACAAAGAGATGAAAGAGTTCTAGAAATTATGAATCTTTACTGTTGAAGCCATATGCGTAGTTTCACGCTTTGTTCCATTATTTTCATGAAACGATAAATTTAAATCTATCTGAAGTACAAAGGTGAATCCTATTATATGATTGGTTTTCTGCAATATTAAAGTTTTAGTCCAATTTATTTTCGCTAAAAATATTCATTAAGACTATCCACTTAAGGTTATTCTTTTTTTTTCAAATATCGCAATAACAAATTTTTACTACCGAATTTCACAAATAAAGTAAAATAATTTAAAATATAAGAATGAAAGACATTACTTTATCATAATATTCAAAATTTTTATTGCTATGAGCTTTTCACTTCTAAATTGAAAAGATTGATTAATTAATGAGAATGAAATCTCGAGGAAGTATGGAAATAATTTTTATTCCATTACACTAAAGCGATTCTTTACATTTGATAAAGATGATACTGTATTTTGAAATGCCTTTCATAATGATAGAAGAGTTTTTCCAGGTGATAGCAGATGACACGTGGGACACCATACGCTTGCTGCATACGCATCCACCTAATAATGCTCAGATTGTACCAACTTATGCTAATTTATTTGCACGTCATAAGCGACAATTTGACCCGGAACATTGCAGTAGGTCTCGAATGTTATTGTTATATTGCAAAGAAGCATAAGTGGAGAAGCCAGAAAAGTGAAATGTGGTTGATAGTGCCAAAATTAATATCAATTCTTTTTTGGTCTTGAATTTTTCGAAATTTCAGAATGCTGTCCTTCTGATGATTGTTTACAAGGACCACCTGGACCACGAGGTGATCAAGGTTGGAATGGCTTAGATGGATTGCCGGGAGAAGATGGCCATCATGGTGTACCGGGCATCATCTATCAAATGGATAATTGCATTCAGTGTTCACCTGGTCCACCAGGACAACCTGGACCCCCCGGTTCTCCTGGTAATCGAGGGCCAATGGGGAGCATCGGTATTGCAGGACTGCAAGGAAAAAAAGGCATAACAGGTAAACGAGGAGAAGTGGGAGAGTCCGGACCAGCGGGTGTTTTGGGGAGACCAGGAGAACCTGGTCCAAAAGGACTAGATGGAACAATTAGGAGAGCAGTATTGGGTCAAAAGGGTCCAAATGGACAACGTGGTTTATCCGGTCCTCCAGGTAGGAATGGTAGTGACGGTGCTCCTGGTATTGTCGGCGAGCCTGGCCTGCCCGGACAATTTGGTGCTCCTGGACACAATGGTAAAGATGGACGTCCGGGAAAGGTAAGAATTTTATACAGCAAAAAACAGCGTTATAAATTTCACTCATCGCAATTTACTTGGAAATTTCAGCAAATGATCTCTCATTTTTTGTTTGAAAATAAAATCCATTATCAAGATAATGCTCATCAATTCTAGGTCGGACTGTTCGGAATACCTGGTACAGATGCTCACTATTGCCCATGTCCATTGCCAACCTCAGTGCTGCTATTATCCAGAAAAGTATTAAATTAGGTTGACTGTAATCCATTTTCTTCCACTTTATTAACAATGTCACAGTGTAATTATCAAATAAAGAATAGACGACATGTGAATTAAAGTGAAATGATGAACAACTGCGTCTCAGCAGTTGCAACAGTGTTATAAAGAAGCTAAAATTACCAAAAATTACAGTAAAAGAAGCATATCGAGATATTAAATATTTGTCTAATCATTGCACATTTGTTGTTCATCAGTAATTTGAATTGGAATTTAGTGTCGCGAAATTCATAAAGCGAAAATTCCAATAGGTTAATAAATCTAATTGTGTTAATGTCTTTATGAGTCATCTAATTAATTTTATGATGTTAAGATTAATTTCCTATTTTGTTGTAGTCTCACATCCAATTATGAGCTGTCAATCCTCTTTCCTACCATAAACTAACAAAGAGGCAGCTGCAGTAACATCTTATTAAACAAAGCCATTGTGTAACTATATCATAAAATTCTTTGTTTGATAATTATGCTTACATGTAATGTATTGTGCTTTTTAATCACGCATGCCTTTACAGAGGATTTTGCTTTTTTGATGAGCTTAAGTTTCTTATAACTCAGCTCATGACGATTCCTTTCTCCCCCTACAATACTCAGTTACTACTATTTAAACTATCAATCATCCCACAAAGACCATTTTTGAGTCCACTCACATCAACGGCTACTGGTTCTGTCCTCATTATCATCATTTTTATTATACTAAGTTTATCATTAAATATGCGTTGTATATAATTGTTACGTAACTTTCGCGTTATCAAATTCTTCTAATAAAGGTTTAATTACCCAAGTTTGAGGTGCGGACACAACTCAATCTAATCATACAAACTTAATCCAAAACACGATCAATTCAACCCAAGTATGAGATTCGACTGTGCCACGAGACAAAAACTTTCCCGACATTTAGTGGTCGATAATTTTTATAAACCATTCCACACTGAGCATTTCCGGAATGCCATAAAAAAAGTGAGGAAGTGAAAAGTAACAAAATTGCTTCACATACAGAAATTCTAAAAATCTAAAATAATTGAAAAAAAAAACATGGTTGTTGAAGAAAAACCAATATCACTTCAAACAGTGTTATGTTTCATTTCCATTTTGAAAAGAAATTGGAATATTCCAGTTCAACAGTCCTTTAATTTTCTGAAACATGGAAAAGAAGAATAGAGAAATCGAAAAAACAACGGCTGCATATTGTATTGTAGTGAAATATCATTTTTAAAATATTTCGAGCCTGAAGTAAGGATTATGCTGTTTCATTCTTACTGAGGAAATAATGCAAAGTCTTATTTCAATTTCTTGCAAGCAAGCACTGTAAACATTGCAAACGTGAATTTTTCTTCCAAAATCTCACTTAAGAAATAAATTTTAAAATTAATCTATGAATTAATTGTAAAATGGTAATTTCAAACCAATATCAGATGCATCGATTTATTAGCTTAATTAGCTTAATCAAGTAGAATTGTTTTTGCCATTATTCCAGTGACAGCATATGGGTCACAATTCGCTGATGGACGCCTATCTTCTAGGTAGCCCTGAAAAAATTAACATCTTAGTATTTGGTGTTTTTATTGAAATAGATCACTGATGTCAAGGAAAACTAGATCGAACAACCAAAAGATTATTTGAATTGTTAAAAAAACCATTTTTACAGGATAAGAGAGGACTAAAAAAAGCGACTACATGTATTCGAAAATTATATTATCAAATGAAAGAATACCGCATATTTAAGAGTTTTGAAAAATTTAACCTTTTTTTCTCTGGCCACAGCTCTTGGTATACGAACCGAAGTAGATCTGTTAGCAACACCCCATGAGAAATGATCAATGCTTGATGTTTCATGTTTACCAGTTAAACGGCGTGCGTTATCGCTGCCACCATGTGGATCATACACCGCTATGTGCTCCTGAAAATCAAATGTTAGATAGTTTTATAAATAAATAACTCATTTTTTTTTCGAGAAAAGTGTTAGAAAATTGTTAGTACTTTGTGCTTCTTTTCAAGCTTTTTAGCTGCTTCTTCAATGTACTTTATGCCTCCTTCTAAGCGCATTTTCTCAGTCGAAAAGTTACAATGGCAACCAGCGCCATTCCAGTCACCACCTAAAAATGTACTTCAATTAGTAAAACAACAAATAAATGAGAAGATTTAAATGAAGTGACAAAGAATTCCAAACGTGTTATTGCTGGTTTCGGATCGAACGTAACTACGACGCCATACATTTCAGCAACGCGATGTAGTAAATATCGTGCCATCCAAAGTTCATCACCCATAGAAATGCCCTCACATGTACCTAACTGAAATTCCCATTGTCCAGGTGTAACTTCTAAATATATTAAGTGGATTAGTTGCAACATAAGTCCTTTAAATTAATTTATTTTTCTTAGAAAATTTCATTATTAACAGTTTGAGTTTGATAATACTATAAAAGTAAAGATGTATTGCAATTCAGATGTATTAATAGTCTGTAATATATTTGTTAACTTCTTCCTTATTTCCGATGTAATACGGGATATTCACCTTTTGATCATTTCCAAAAATGAATTGTGAAAAGTTTACAAATCTCTTTTTTTTTAGCAATTATTAATGATTCGTCCACAATGCTAAGTCTCATATATCCCGAGATTTCCGAAGAGTCAATTATGAAATTATCAAATGTCTGTAATCATCAAAATTCTTCCTTCACCTGCATTTATGCCAAAAAGATGTAAACCAGTGTGTAAACAAAGTCGATAGTGCGCATCTACCAGTTCTCGACCATACGTTTTATCTGCTCCAACACCACAGTAATACTTACCTTGTGGTTCAGGAAAACCGTTCTTTGGCCATCCTAAAGGATGGCCATCTCTGTAAGATTCATTTAATACTACTTTCTTACTAAAAAAGGGATCGAATAAGAATGGAAATTGTAGAAGGTAATTTAGTAATTTATATACCTATTTAAAAGTAGGTATTCTTGTTCCATACCAAACCATATTTTCTCATTTTTGCACTTCTCCATAATTTCGTTGCAGAAATTGCGATGATTAGTGACTAAAATTTCAAGAAATGACCACACTAATTAAAAACGTAAACTTCACTGATTTATTATCAGTTGCATTATTTCCAAGTTTTTGCTTAAATTTGTAATTCAGATTAAATTTGTGCCGTTTCTATTATGCTCCTTAAAAGATTGCTAAACTGATGAATGATATATTTAAATGCAAGGTCTTTAATAATTTCTTTCTTCTAATAAAACAAGCACCTTTTAATAAAAATAGCAAATAGGTAGTAAGTTTTGCATGCCATTAAGTTAATGGGCATACGGTAGGTAAAAAAACATTCCCTTATTCGTAAAACGAATAATTATTATAAAGATTGAAATAAATAAAACACGTTAATTTGTTTGCTAGCATTCAATTAAAGTGATTATAGCTGAGCTAATTAAAGTAACGAACTGGTGGGCATCATAGCATGATCGTATGTTTCACACAGCACAAGTTTATTATTGCCGCCAAGGAATGGATCAGGATAATGTGCAACAGGCTTAAGATAGGTGTCGGAATCTTGACCTGATTGAGCTTGTCCAGTTGAGGAACCATCAAAGCTCCACATTGGAAAATCTTAAAAAGATAAAAGATTGCAAAAACCATATTTTATTTTTGCGAGAAAAAAATATTGTTGAGAATTTACTAAAATTTATCAAATTTTAGCAGTTCTGCAAATCTATGATCAACTGTTAATCAACCTACCGTTAGTACTTTTCGGTACATAGGCAATGGTTCGCGTCTTTGATCGCATATTTTCTCCCGTTCCATCGATCCATATGTACGTTGCCTAAAACAAAAGAAGTTGCAAGAAAAAAGATTTGAGAAGAAATGAAATTTCTGGAAAGTTTACCTGACAAAATGATGGATGTGGTTTGAGACCAATGAACTGGTCAAAAATAGCTTTCGCCAAAGGCAAGCGTACACTAAAAGGCATTGCCGAAATGTCTAAAATTATAAGAGTAATTTTTTTAAAGAAATGCGAATAGCAATCATTCTTATTTACATTTAATTAAAATGTTTCAAATAACATTAATAAAAATGGCTGAGATGCTATATAACCACAGAGAAAGAATAGAATTTATTCAAATTTAGCAACAATGCCTTAACGATGATGACGCTAATGAGTCAATTATTTGGAAATAGAACGCTTGATATTCAAATACTTTTAATATCTAAGTTATTCAGTAGGTCTAACAAATTTTGTAAATTTATGAGGAAGAAATTTGGCAGGAGGAAGAAGAAACGAAACATAGTAATTCAAATATTTCTTACAGGTCTTAGTTTATTTGAATGATATCAAACTTAAGGCTTTGAAAATCGATCCCATTTACTTTTCTACGAACTGAATTATAATGCAGTTCTAAACAAAAAACAAAACTAATTTTGTCAGCTCGAGTAGTTAAAGCTAAAACAGATGTAATTTAACTCTAATTGTTCAGGATTAGTTCAAGAAATAACGAAACTGATGAAATAGGCCAGCAAGGATGAAATGAGAAGTCTCCAACAATTTATAGAACAGGAAAAAGTTGACCTGCTCACCTATTCCTATCATTCAGATCTCTATGACTGAATTGGTAGAGCAAGATTATCCCTCCCGGCGGCGCTTTGTGTCATAAAAACAAATCTTGCTAAATCTTGTTCTACCGATTCTAGAAAAAACTGGAAAAAGAAAGGAATTGAAGATAAACAAATAAGCATTTCAAGTTTATCTCAAACTTCAAAAGCACAAAAGGTTTTCTGTTTTCTGTTTTCAATTGAAAAATATGTAATCAGTTACTTTATAATTTGCAAAGCAGTCGGAATCAACCGATAACAACAGAAATGTCGGGAAACAAGCATTTGAGAAAGGGGGAGAAATGAATTCAAGTCAAATAATTTTCGAAATGATTCCATAAATATAAATTATTCATTTGGAATTTCAAAGAACAAAAAAAATGCATAATTAACAAAATGCTTTTTAACAAGCACTTTTAAAGAAGAAATTATTTCCTTAAAAAAATATTTAAAATGTTCTATTCCATAAAATATTTTTCATATTTCTCCTATTTCATTTTCCTAAAAGATGTTGTAATATTTCGATTTTATTCCCATGACTCGAAAAGAATTGATTTAATTAAGCAGTGGTCAATATCGTTAAGTATCATTTCATAATAATGTCATTTCAAATTGATATTACATTATGTATATTCATTTCGTTCTCTTCACTCATGCTAAAAACAATAATGAAGTATTAATTGTAATTTGAATTTTAATCTTTTTCGTGAAATAAATTCATTAAGTTACTTTTTAAGTCGCAATGGAATTCAATTAGTAAAAAAGATTAACCTTTCGAGATAACTGATATTAAATAATAGCGAGAAGTCATTATTTGAAAGTTATTAGTTCAAAATGTTAATTACTATATTATCGATACAACAAAAGACTTATTCAAATATCGTTCTTATACATTGTTATATAAGAACTTTCGACGAAGTTAAGGTCGAAAGAAGCGATATAATTTTAAACTATGATCAAAAGATAGTGAAGATAACTCTAGGTACTGATAAAAACATGATAACACAGCGAAACTTCTCAACTGGGATAATCTAGCCAAGATTAAATGAATGCTTCTACGGCTTGAATACAAGAATAATTTTTGCTTTTTACTTGAGACTAATTTAGCAACTAATTAGGGAGCAAAGTTATATGCTAGTGTTTTTATTGAAAAAAAAAAATTTAATTTCGGTGATATGTTTTTAGAAAATTATAAATTTTATTAAGGCTATGATTAAGCCTATAATTATGAGAAAAATAAAAGTTATAAGAGAAAGTTTTAAATAGGCTTTGAAAAGATGAAAAAGCTAAGAGTTTTAGAGATTGTAAATGAAAGATTTCAAGATATATCAGAAGATGCATGTTTGTGAAAGTGAGTAGAGGAAAAGAGAAATAGCCTGAAAATCGACTTTAAAATACAAATTACTCGCTCGTTGGTTGGTTAGTCACATGTCTCTGTGCTGCTCATTTCATAGATTTCAATCGATTTTTCATTTCATTTAGTAGCATTTTATGTTAGAAAAAATTGAAACTAATTGAAAGGTTCGATAAAAAAATTCCTTTTTAAAATTAATTGAAAACTTGACAAAAAATTCCTTTTAATTCATATTTTCATAATTTCAATTAATAATGAAAAAAGATTAGCTTAGAAATAAATAGCTAGCATGTGATATAATTCAATCATTAATAGAAAGAGAAATGAATTCAATCCAAGCATACTTCATTTCTTATAGCTTCAGGCTATTTCCAATAAAATTTTCCTAAAATAAAATGCTCCAGTTAGTTGATGATAAAAATTGCATTTGTTGTTTTTTGAAACGAAAAATTTGCCTATACGTTTAATAACAAATACAAACTATAATTAAGAATTGATAATCGAAAAGGTAACAAATATTATTTAAGTATTTATAATCTAAAAGGTAACAAATATTATTTAAGTATTTATAATCTAAAAGGTAACAAATATCATTTAAGTATTAATAATCGAAAAAGTAACAAATATCATTTAAGAATTAATAATCGAAAAGGTAACAAATATCATTTAAGTATTAATAATCGAAAAAGTAACAAATATCATGTAAGAATTGATAATCGAAAAGGTAACAAATGTTATTTTGTAATTGCAATTCTAATAAAAGAACAAGTTTTAAATTCTATAAAAAATTCTAAAAATAAGAAAACAATTCTAAGAAGAATTTGTTATCATTTCTTTCAAATAATCAATCACATCCAGATTTTTTCCAGTATTATTGCGAACTATCGTATCGTGAAATTGCCAATGAATCAATAAATCAAAGTGTAAATAAATGTTAATGACATTATAAATCATTTAACTAATTTTACATTCCTTGGATTTATTTCCCATGTTTTTTCTGTTTTATCTAAACTCACATCAATAGACGGAGTACAACATTTCATTGGTTCATTAAGAACGAACAGACTGAATTGTGAAAGAAAGAACTACTCGGAGGAAAAAATTCTTTAAAAAAATACTTAATGAATGAGATTCAAAAACAGAATTATCGAAATCGAAATTATCGAAATAATTGATAGTTGGATTCAACATAGCTCAATCTAAATGGATAGTCAAACTATTGTAAAATATGAAATACACTAATTAACAATTTGTTTTTCTTAGTAATGATAATGACGATATGAAATAACTCATAAGCCTTACAAATGACAAATTTAAAGAAAAAAAAGAACCATCAAAAATATTTTTTAGACAAAATGAAGAAGATAATCACAAATGAAAACTTTACACCAACGATTAAAACATGCTAAAATGCAGATTAGTAAGAACGACTAGAACAAATGGTTCGATAAATGAGTATCAATAATTGAATTATTCCATCTATTGCTGTTGTAAGTAGCATTAAAGCTGTAAAGGTAATATTATTTGCTATAATTCAATAAGTTATTCATTAGAAGAGAATTTTTCTCCGTGCTTAACATTAATTTAAAGTTTTATAAAAACATCTTCGTAAAACCATTTTTTTTTAACGGGTTTTTTTATATATTTTTTTTTAGTATTTTATGGGTCTTGAAGGCTTTTTGAGGTTGATTTTAAAATTTTAGCCACATATTTGAGATGTTGCACCATCTTAAATATAAATCATTGGTGACTAAAATTTTTTAAATTTGAGACAGTTGTGTGGCTGACTGGAGCTGCGTTAATTTCGGTTTTTCCACCGCAAAGAATTATGGTGGGATGAAGAGGTGTGGAGTTTATTTCAGTAACATAGGGACAGTTTGAACGGTTTGGTATAGTTTGGGAAAATGAGCTAGAACTTGATCTAATGTTTCATATCAGCATAACCGAGTTTGATTGAAATGATGATTTGAATTTACATGAATGTTTCATTCAGCAAGTTTTAAATTCGTTATTGATAAAATTTTTGAAATAATTTTTTATCTATTTAAGCACTCAATCATGATGGATCAAGTAATGTTGGAGGATGAAAATAAATCGATTGGACACAATGAACCGATTAGTGCTATTACTGTTTCATTACATCCGCTAGTTATAATGAATATATCGGAACATGTGACTCGATTAAGTGCACAGCAGAATGATTGCAAACCTTTCGAGGTGAAAGACCAACCACTGGCTATTTCACGATAATTTATTTCCTCTATAATTTTTACAGAAATTACTAACATCAATAATTTTTCTAATTATATTATATTGAAGATTATTATTTTGAATTCAGGTTTTTGGAGCAATACTTGGAAAGCAATCTGGAAGACATATTGAAATGATGAATAGCTTCGAGGTAAAATGGAGTGATGAAGCAAAGGGTTATGCGATTATTGACACAGTCTTTCTTTCTACAAGGGAACAACAATGCAAGACTTTTTTATTTAAAGCTTGATACATGAAAATATTGATTTTTGATCATTTTAAGTTTTTTTTTATATAATCTCTTTTAATCAACTCTCATTGGAAGGAAATTATGTTTGTTGTTAACATTGAGTACATTTCTTTTTCCTTCACTGTTTTTCATGAATTCTTCCGTAAATGTTAACTGTTTGTACAGAACATTAACTAATTAGAATTGAATATTTTGGTGCGTTTGTTTGCTTTGACCTGTGTATATGGTTTATTTGAGTTTTTCATAATCGGACACTGATATATTTTTATATGTTTATTTCCAGATCAGGAAGTATTTAATGATTTGGATTATGTTGGGTGGTATACAGTTGGAGATACAACACCAACGGCAGCAGATTGGGAAGTGCATCAGCAATTTTGTGTAACGCATGAATCACCAATTCTGGTAAAGCTTGATCCAAAAGCACCACCGGGCAATAAAGTATGAATTTTAATCTCGCATTCGATAGTGATAAATGGTTCAGCTATATTAACTATTAAAAATTATTGTCTATTTCAAATCCTTAAAAACAGCAAAAAATCTGGTTAATGAGCTATAAGTAATTATCTATTTATAGTTACCGGTGGCAATCTATGAATCTGTATGCACTACTGGCTTATCAGCAAGCAGTTCAGCTCCAGTAGTATGGCATTCAGTTAACTGGTCGTTAGCCAGTGAACAAGCGGAACGCATTGGAATTGAACACGTTGCCCAAATTTCAACTGTTTCAGCAAATACTGTATCTTCCACAAATAAACAAATTATAGGGCAGTTGGGTGCCATAAATATGTTGCAATCACGGCTGGAACTTATTTACGATTATTTAATGGCAAGTCAAAATCTTTCCAATTAAAATGTAGAATTGTTCGTTTTGAATAAGGAAAAGCAAAAGTAGCACCAATAATGGCCACTTATGTTTAGCAGTTCTTTCAGAGAATATCATTTTATATGTTGAATCTTTGCGTTACCGACTATTGTTTGACAGAGTTCTGGTGTTTTAGGCTTAATTTATGCTTCATTTTGTACAGTGTAAATTTAGAACGAAAAGAATATTTAATGCACAATTGTAAGTGATGCATATACGATAAGATACTTCGTAAAGGAGAGATTTCTAGAAAAGTAGAATTGCTACAAAGAATTATATGGGCATTACTTCAGGCAGTTCGTAGAGGTGAATTATCACGTGATGAAGCTGTTATACGGCAAATCGCTCAGTTAGTACGTCGAGTACCGGTTATGAATTCGGACAAATTTTTAGAGCAATATAAAAATGTAAGTTTTTCTATCGGTGAGGTTTAGTAAGTCACTGTAGACGATTAATAAATACTTTTTTTTGTAGACGATTAATAAATACTTAATAAATACTTATTAAAAATAAGAAGTATTTATTAATTGTGTTCAAATTTATGTTTATTCAATTGCATTTCAGCAGTGCCTAGAGGTAAAAATGACTTCGCTTGTAAATGTTCTTACAAAAACCTGTGGAACGCTTAATGATGTGAGTGTCTTTATTTCAAAATATTTTCAGTTTAGTCACGCATATAAAAATATTATAGAGGGATGTTCATGCAAAAAGAGAAGAAATATGTATCAACACGAATTCAAGGAAATTTTTTTAAATTGATTTGCATTTGGTCATAAAATAATTGTGCTTTTTCAGTTAGTAACAAAGATGAATGTGATGTCGATGGAAAGACAAACTTGGTTGCTTACCGCTGGTAGACGAACGCGTCCTTTTCCTGCTGTGTGATACAATACTGCGAGGCCTTAAAGCAAAATCACTTTTTGTTAGGATACGACAATCTTCTACAACTTCGATAGTTTTCGTATTTGCTATAGCAGTGTAGTATTAAAATTTTATAGGTTTAAGAATGAAATTTAGAGATTAACTATCGTTCTAGTTAAAAGATAAGATGAGATTTAAGCCGCCAGTACAGGAGGGCTGAATTTATTTATTTGTTTGGAGAGTAAAATTGGTAGGTTAGAAAATTATTGTAATTAATAGTTTAAGAGATCTTTTTGTTGAAATTGTGTCTTGTATCATTTTGAAGTTGATTTCTAGGAAATTTGTGATTTATGATTTGTTATTGGTTTTCTCGTTTTCTTATTTTACATTTGTAGAAAATTTCTTGGCAATTTCGTTGACTTGGTGATATTTATAGAACAGTGAATTTATAGCAATATCAAGTTTGAAAAATAAGGGGCTCCACTGCTTCGGTTATCCATTGAATGTATATAATCTATTATTGATAACTTTATATTCTGATTTTTCAACATTTTTTTTTCTGCGATTTTTTCTTTCGATTTCTTCGTTACTATTAAATTTTGTTTTATCAGTTGTGCTGCATATGAAATAGAAGTTATAAGATTTTGCAGTTAAAACTGTCGAATTCATATTTGTTTCTTATTGTCAAGTTTGCCAGTTGCGACAAATTTGAACTTCTAGGAGTTAGGGATATCACATCAAAATTGTTTTTGAAAAATTGACGATGATACCTTGGTGTCGTTTTTGGTATAAGACTGATTTATTCATGAAATTCTCAGCGTATTTTTGGAAAACTGCTTATTTCTTGTGCTATCAGATGAAATGTTTCTGCATGAGGATGGATATATGTGAATTTCGGAATTTTGTTTCTTATTTCTCTGTGATTCTTACAGAGAACAAATCAAATAATGTTACGCAACGCCATTTTGAGATCGTGCTCTTCCAGTTCACGAAATTCGTTACGACACTTACAGTTGGATAGTTACACTCCTGAAAAGGTGTTTAATTTATGGAATTTTAGTTTTATGTTGTAATTTATTTTCATTTTCTGATTGATGTGATTTGGTACATTATTTGTTTATTCATTAATATTTGATGATTGAAATCTGAGTAATGAAGGAAAGAGAGAGAAGCGAAAGAAAAGAATGCAAATTCAGATGCAATGAGCCGTATTTTAGGCATCATATCAAGTATTTTTGAAGTTTTAGAAGAATTCAGGAAATTGTTATTTCCATCAATTAATTAAGAATGCGTGAATTATTTTACTTAAGGGATTATTTGGTGAAGAGTTGCTGAAGCATCCATCCGGATTCAAATTACTCAATGAAAAGGTTAGAAAGCGCTCGTTCGAATTGGTTGATAAGGTATCTTTTTATTGGTTATTTTTTTCAACGTTTTCTAATATCACTGATATTTAGTTCTGTTTATTCTCCGATAACGATTATGAAATTTGTTTGAAGCATTTTACATACATTAATTCCCGTCGTAACTGATATTATTAGTTTAATTATTGATAGCTTATCTACCAGCTTAATCGATTGTATTGATGGCTTTAGTTATTGGCTATCTTTGAATAATAGTCTCGCAATAATAGTTTTCTTTCTGGAGAACCTTTTTTTTGCTGTTAATTGGAAAAATTTCTATAGATCGTCAATCGGAAGTGTGACAAAAAAGTGGTTGAAACTTTTGATGATTTGTCAAATGAAATATGTAACGCTGCAGATCTGGTAAGTCTTGTTTGCTTCGAGTTTAAATTTTTTGTTACTAAAATTCAATTTATAAATAGGAATTTTGCAATCAAGATACAGAAGTATTGATTATATTCTTCCTCTGTGGGTGAGGATTTTGATTGGTTATGTCTGATTAAATTTATACCCTGGGTCTTCTCTTTTTGGAAATACGTTTCATTCATAAGCAGAAATTTATGTGCAAATAATCCATAAAATTCATCTGTGCAATTATATGTCTTTCATACGAAACTAAAGGGCACTGAGAAGAGTGGGAATCATTGTTATTTTTCAACAGGATTGCTAAACAATAATAAAAATAATGACATGTAGACATGTTGATTTAAAATTTTTTTCGTCTGCACATTTTCAGGCTGAGTGCGTTCGAAACATGCATTCGATTCAAGAATTCAGCGAAGCAGCGCAAGAAAGCATGAAAGATTTCACTGGACTTGTAGAAAGGTATTATTTAATTTGCCGTAAAAGATTTCATTTCCTCTCTCTTTTAAATTTTCTAAATCTTGTTCTCAGTTTTTTTACCTGTTTGTTTTGGATTACCATAATTTCAATTTCATTGTCTTTCAGTTTAAATACCAGATCTGACTTGTATAAGGCATTGAAAGACTCGTTAGAAGCAGAAAGTAGTTCCCTGACAGATGTTGATAAGCGCACAGCTTTGTTATTCCTTGATGATTTCGAGCAAGCTGGTGTCAATTTAGCTGAAACTCAGGTAATACATGAAATTCTTTTGGAATATATATTATATTAAATATGATAATATATGAGATTCTTTTGAATATATGTTATATTAAACTACTGATAACATATGAGATTCTTTTGGAATGTATATTATTAAGTCACTTTGACTATAAATTCCTCGGTTATCTCCCTTAACTCCTTTTTATAAGATGAGCTTTTTTTACGAAGTTTTTAATATCTAGGTGCCCTGCTGATTACCTGATGTTATGTTGTCAATATAAAAAAAATTGTCTAAATATCATGAATTTTGTTGGATGATGTATACATTGTGAGTTAATGAATTTTAATTTTTAAAAATGAAGTCTAAACAACGTCTGTCAATTTTATTGATTTAGAAATGTGAGTACGTGAGGCTTAGCAAGGAGATTTTCATGGTTGGTTCACAATTTACGCATGCTGCCGAGCTACCTATTACACTTGCACCATTTTATAGTAAGATGTACAGAGTGAAGCGGCATCTCGATAATCCAAATGCACTTGCAGTTAGCCGCGCCACCAGGCGATGGTCTTATAGTACCTATTATTCATATAACGAAGAGCAAGTACGGTAATTTCCCCAAATGCATTTGATTTTTTTAAATTGATGTTACGTAGTTCTTAATGTCAATCAATTTCACTCTGGCGATGTATTAATTTCATGCACTGAATTTCTCTCACTGAAACCCGACATATTTTTTGCATATTTTAATTCCTTTCAGTCCATTTATTAGTTAATTAAATTCGTAGAAATTGGAGTCATCCACTCCTTAGTGGTGATTTTTATGAAGTATTGAATTTAAATTTCATTTACTCAGTGAAACCGCAGGGCAAATATTTTTGCTTAGTTTGAATTCCGAAAATTGAGAACGAAATAATTGAAAGTTTTGTAGGAAGGACGTTTACGTCATCTGATTACTTGTCGACATTTGTTGGCTCGACTTGCTGGCTACCAATCCTATGCTCATCGTGCTCAGCAAAATTCGTTACTCGGAACATATGAAAACGCACATGATTTCTTGATTGAAGTCATTAAAGTAAGTTATTTAATAGATCATATCGATGACAAAGGAAAATTCATCACTGATAAAAGATCTGAATAATAAAGGACTAATGAGAAGCAGTTCCACTTCTAATATTTTTTAAAGTGGTTAATCAAATACTGAAATCGGGTTGCTTTAGTTTTAACTATCGTTAGATCATATTTTGTCAAAAGACTTATCTTTATTCGTTTAACTGTATCTTTTTAAATGTATACTCTAAAGTCATTTATTCCTTTTTATTGCAGTCATGTCAGCCAGCAGCAGAGCAGGAGTTAGCCGTACTAGCTGATATTTTAATTCAGGTTGAATCAAAACGAGAACACCTATGCGAATCTGATTTGACGTATCTTTGTATGCTGTATCGTGAAAATGCTTTTGGTCAGTTACAGCATCTTTCCAGGTAACATTAAATCCGAAAACATTTTGTGTTTTTACCTGCTTTTGACTAATGGAATAAAATAGGCAGATAAAAAAAAAATTATTTTAAATTATTCAAATTATTCGTAAAGCATATAAACAATACAATGGATTTGTGAAACAGTCCGTTGAAGTTATGCATAACCAACATCTAGCAGTGTCTTACATTATTTTAAATGTTTTCAGTTTTCAACATTTTTAATTTCAGATATTTCTCGTTTGCCAATCTCTTAAATGGATTCGAATTGATTACAAAGAGGCTGTACAACGTATCCTTTTCAGTACTGACGCCTGTTGCTGGAGAAATTTGGCCTGGAAATGTTATCAAGATTGTTAGTTTTTTCATCTTTGCTTGCGCTCTACTTTTTGGTTCTATAAAGAAATGAGTATAGTATAGATATTTTGATTTTAAAATTGTATCCTAATTTTTTTCTTTATCATCATAAGAATGTGATCTTTATGATAGCAAAAATATAGTCCTTATCGATGAAAGAAAAACTGTTTGTTCAGGAATGGTTGTTCAAAAATGTAAACTGTCTAGTAGGATTCCCATGCAGAGCTCCCATTCACTTCTTGAGTATAATTTCATTTAAAAAGTAGTAAAAATTCCAGGCTATATTTTTTGTTACTGTTATAGGATGTTTTTCAAGACAGCAACAAATTTTTGGGAACAGTTTACATTGATATTGAAGAACGACAAACGAAAATAGCAGGCGACTGTCATTTCACTGTTCGCTGCTCCAAGCAGGTTTTCTTGTTTTTTGACTAATTGCAATTCAGAACGAAGTTTTCTATATGGAAGGTCATAATCATGTTGCCGGACATTGATCGTGAGGAAGTAGCTTGAGACTATGAACCTGTTTTTGAAAAACCATTACGCATTTGTATCCAATGTCTTTTGATAAAACATTTTCTAAAGAACTTGTGCATAGTGATTGAACTTTGGTCACCATTTTAATCAGTGTATGGTTCAGTTAAGCGATGGTTCATATCAGACACCAGTCGTTGTTTTATCACTGTCATTGACAAAAGGATTGGAAAACATCGAAAACATTTTTTTGAGCCCCCATCAGGCCGAAAATTTTTTCCACGAAATGGGTCATGCAATGCATTCAATGCTTGCTCGCACTCAATACCAACATGTCGCTGGTAATTTCGTTTCCCTCATTTACAATAAAATTAATGGAATATGTAAAAGTTTTTTTTTTATTATCTATAGATTTTAAGTTTGCTTTTATTTTAAATTCATTTTTCAGTTTAATACAGAAATGTTCCAGGAACTCGTTGTTCAACTGATATGGCAGAAGTTCCATCTAATTTGATGGAATATTTCTTTAATAACATTAATGTTTTGCGCGAAATAGCGAAAGATAATTATGGACGTTCAATAAGTGTTGAGGATGCTGCTTCTCTGATAACATCACGATTCGCTTTCACGTCTTTGGAAATGTTACAACAGGTCTCTTCACTCAAGTTTTGATCCTTAAGGATTGAGCTCCGGAGATTTTGTACTATATTTCTCTTGTTTCAGGCTGTGTACAGTCTTTTTGATCTTGAGGCTCACGGTGGTAATGCTGAAGGTATAATGAATGGTCGAATTTCAACAGCTGATTTATATTCATCAATTTGGTCAGTAGTTTTTCCAAATGTCAAGAAAGAGACAAGTTCAGCCTGGCACCATCGGTGAGTCAATTTTCTTGAATTTTTGCTTCAAATAAAGTTTTTGAGACCAGGGTAAAAACAAGAAAATTTAATTTATCACTGTTTTCAGATTTACACATTTAGTACCATATGGTGCGAAGTACTACTCCTATCTAGTAGCAAGAGCTACAGCTTCATTGATTTGGAATACCAGATTTCGTGATTGCCCATTTTCTGCAGAGAACGGTCTTGCTTGGGCAGAGGTTAATGTTGTTTGACAAATTCTTTCATTTATTTTGCAGTCATGCAGTTTGAACAAATCATCAAGAATTGTTTGCTGATAGAAAATATTGTAATTTGAGGTTAATATGTGAAATCTCATTCCATAGCTTATTAGTTTCTAGTTTATATTCGATATTTATTTTTAACGAATAATCAGTTTTGTGAGAATGGAACTTTTGATGTTTAAAAGGTTGACAAAAAAATGACATGATGTTTGCATAGCTTTTAATTAATAGAATATTTATTCTTTCTAGGTGTTATCGAAAGGTGGTTCGTTGCCCTCGGCTGATCTATTGAATTCAGCTCTTGGTTACCGGCCAGCAGTGCAGAATTTGGCAGCGGCATTGAAAGAGGAAGCTGACCAAACTTGCCAGCGTTTAGCCGTTAGTGTATAGAGTGGCTAGCTTTCAGTATTTAGTATAAAGCATAATTCTTTAATCAGCTAATTTATATCAAAAAATTTGTAAGGGCAATGTGTCTTTTAATTTTCTAACGGCAATACTTTAGAGATTTATCAGTAAATATTTGAAATGTACTCATTTCTTTGCAAAAGAATTTGTTGCCTGCTATCTATTTCGCAAATGTTCTCCAGTACTCAGGTTTGTAATGGCATAGTGTAAAACCAAGTTTTTAGCCTGGCGAATAGCGGTTTTCAATTCATTGTCTGGCAAGTTCTTCATTTTGGTACATTTGTTATATTGCAGTTTCACATGGTATTGGTTTCAAAGTTCTTGGGAGATTTTTCAGGATGCACAGATTTTTGAACTAAATTAATCAGTTATAAATTAGTTTTACTTTCTAAATGAAGGTTGAAATCAAGTAGTATTGTTCGATAGTAATGTAGGGTCGATTCCATAATGTACGACTCATGAATTGTTCCTAAATCACCATTAGTTTCATACATTTTATATAAAACTCCTTGACGCATGACTTGCTGAAATGTGGAAGAAGATAGAAGGATTAATTCATTTTTATTTTGCTGTTTTGGTTTTATTCATTCCTTTCTTTTTTAAATTTATTTTGAAGGATTTATTTGCTTCTATACTGCATTGGGAAACTGTCTGTTTTTGTTGATTTTTTTTTTTGAAACTGTCTTTTTTAGTGAAATTGTGTCCTTCAAAGTGAAATCTACGCATAGGACTGTATGCAATTTTGCGAATGCAGTAAGATCAAAATGCTATAAATTTTCCATCAGCTGCATGAATGAAATTCCATCATAGTTATCTCATATGTTACTTATATTGTAAAGTTGTATCATTGCTTTCATTTGCAAAGTTTGATTTTCACTTTCTAATTTCTGAAAAAGTAAATTGCAAGTCTCATGTTTATTATCCCTCACTCATTTAAATAGATTTTCAATTCTTCTGTATCTTGTTTTATTTCATTGTCTTTTTTGTTGTTTTTTCTGTTCTCTGGTTGCATTGATAAGCCAGTATCATTTGTTGCTTTTTTTTTTTCAAAAATGAAATTTTCAAAAAACGGGTCTCATTTATTATATTATAAATTATCCCATCAGCGAAGTGTCGACTGATTTATATTTGCTTACAAATAATAAATTTTGATGGAACTTCGGGTAATTAATTTCTTCACTGAAAACTTAATTCTTTATTTGCAGAATATGTTTTTGCATCACCATATTTAAGCCCGATAATCATCAGTCCATGACATGAAAGAGATACATTCTTGTCTTGATCTTTCGACCTCCAACAAATATATTAATTAATCTACAGTGTAATTAATGCCGCTTTCTATCAACTGTTTCGTTCAATCCATCTACTTATTATGTGTTACGGTTTCCATTAAAGTAACTAAGAAATACGATCGTTTCTTGGGAGCATGTATTCAACTATTTGGAGTAGATATTCGGTCTTCATTCAGTTCATTGATTTCTTTAACTAGTTGGGAATTCTTTGTAAAAAACAAATGGCATTAATGCTTCAAAGAGAATTGCAATTTTTCCTCTCTTCTATTTACACAAGAAATTTTTACTGTTGCTGAGAGTGAGAGAAATTATAATAAAAGTGAATAATAAATGATTCAGAATGACAAAGAGATAGTTTTATATGGAAATAATTTCGTCATTATTATGTGGTAAATAGGACAGCGAAGTGGTAAATGATGAACGGTGGTTCTGATCTGCTTCATGTGAAAATTTTTGACAAGAGTATCTGTCAACTTTGAGTTCATATTCCTGAACATCTTTCAGTACATACATCTGACAAGAAGCGTCACACTATTCATCTTTTTAGAATTTCCATTTCCACCTCCTCCGTGTAAACCCTTTTCTCCTCTATCCTCAACTGGACCTAGCAGACTCCGTGGACAGTTCTTTGGACAGGCTTATATCATCGCTTTAGATGTTGACAAAAAATTGACTTACTGAGATGTGCAAGCTTCATAGTGATCTTAATGAACTGAAATTTCAAAAAGCATCCAAATACAACAAAGTGAAAAAAAACTGAAATTGTCGTTTCGTACTTTCCAGAAAACTATTGCTGAAGTTGCAAGAGAAAAAAATAAAGTGCCGGATTTCCGTACATGTATCGTCCGTTACTTTCTAAAATTCTTTTTTCCAGCATTATTTAATTTTAGAATTGTATCAGCGTGTAGAAAAATAAACTTTTCCATCTTCTTATTTAGTCTAGTGAACGATACATTATGAAAATCCGGCATTGTCATTCATATACCATTCATTTCGTATATGACATTATCCTACAGGCCCATGATCATCATGAATTTCTTCCAGGAGAATGGTGCATAGATCATTTCCGTATGAAGCGGAATTAAAACTTCATGTTTCATACTCCTTCTTTTTTTTTAGCAGCTGAAAACGAACGAAAAAAGTGAAGAATGCCTGCAGAATGATATCAGGAATTGCTAGAGTAAAAGAAAACAAAGCAACTGTTAAAATTTAGTAGTGAATTTAGATGAATACAGCAGTGATGAAAATTGAAGTGACAATTTTTTTCAAACAAATATATATGCTTATCTGTCTGTGAAACACTATTTCATTTATTCATTAACTCATTGTCAAGTTTCTATTAATTGACAAAATTTCAAGCACTAAGATGCAACATTTTGAAGTACTTTACAGTTAAAATAAACTCTATTTTGCGTATTTTTTCTTAAATGAGCAAATTTTAACAAAAGACAAATGAAGTGGAACCAAATTTTGGACGCTCAAAGTGTTGTGTGGCATCTGTCGATGTGATGATTTCAAAATATTATTCGCTTAGTCTAAAACAATCTCGAGATTTCAGATAATAAATCATGAAAATGAATTTGGTTTTACCAAAGTTTTACGAGCCAGTTTTTCGATCAAAAGGAAACGTTCTTCGTTTAATTACTCTTACATGTCATTGTTAATTCCGATCTCAGAATAACTGCCATTACAATTAACTTCATCAAACGTTCGTATATAACTTTTAGAATTGAAAGGATTTCGTTTGATTAATTGGCACAGCCTTAATGTATTGATAATGCTCATTGAAATTCCTTTCATTACCAATTTCTCTTGAAGTTAGATGAAGCAAAACTAACTGAATAGACTCAAAATTATAATTTTTCAAAAAAATATTCTTCACTTTTACATCTAGTATATTTGTTCTAAATTAATTTTCTTTACAACTATAAGAAGAGTTTTGACAGCCTAAATGGTCATTCAAAAAACCCCATGTCATCGCAGTAAACTAAAGTTGTGGAAACTTTTTACAGCCTTATCATCATGACCATTACTTAATCGTAAAACATTTCATAAATTGGAAAAATTCTTCTCAGTCAAATGTCAGCGAGAGTGATGAACGGGTTGCTTGAGATATCTTCCCTCGAATCTACGAAGCAAAGCTATTTTCTGCGAAGAATCATGGTTACAGAAAATTTGCGGGAATAAAATTCAAACTTTCATAAAGTAGAAGATTAAGTGGTCATCGAATAGATTGTATTGTTGGTAGTAATAACAGTACTAATTTTATTAGTGATAGTAACAACATTAAAATTTCTTTATGCATTGAATTTTTTTAAAAACTTAAATAATGCAGTTAAATTAAGTAATTGATTATAATAGAAAACCCCGTTGTTGTAAATTCTCAAAAAAAAAAGAAAAAAAAGAAGGCGGCATGGATTTTTAGATATTTCTGTGAATTTCAGTCAAATTGATAAGCGTTATGATTATATATTCTAAAGGAAGGATTGGATCGAAGAAAGCAATGGTCATTCTTATTGTTATTATCCTTCGGTCTCCTAAAAACGAAATCCCTCTTTTTTATCTATCAGTTTCTTTCTCTTTTTTTCTTTATTTTTAAACCGAAATTCCTGATATATCAGTTAAGTGAAAAACGTTACGCGTACTTTTTAACAACTGCTTTTAGAAACAAGGACTGATAATCTAGTTCTGCACTGATAAATTTATAGCCCGAAATATGTACAAATCATATTGTAAAATAAATCATAATTTCATGAATCATAATCGCAAGTATTGATAAATGACTCGCTAAATAATTAATTAGAGAATGCTTGGACAATGAATGCGGCGAAATTTATCTTTATATAATCTGGCATTTTTTTTATAGCAAAGCGATAGTACCATAGAAATTATATCATTAACATTAGCGGCCGCTATCAACATCATCTTCATCGTCTTGAAGGAGTTCCAATAATAGGAAAGTGAAAAGCAGGGATTTTTACGTTTTGTCGTTTTACGACCGAACCTTATATTGCCCACGTTGTGGACATGGGCAATAATGAGCATCTGGTCCTGGTATGCCTGATCTGCCTGGCTAAAACGGTTATTAGCTATATTTTGCTATCACTGATTGTTTTAAATATTCATAATAATTATAATCTTTTAAGAAATAATTTACCGCTCCGACTTTGCCGTTTTTGCCAGGTTTTCCTTTCTTTCCAACCGCACCTTGTGGTCCAGGTTCACCGTTTGATCCATCACATCCATTTCCTCCTTTTGGTCCAGGTTCGCCAGCTGGACCAGGTGGTCCTTTACTGCCTTTCGATCCAGCTGGTCCAATACCTCGCTTACCATCTTTCCCAGGTGGGCCACTTTTACCAGGAGGACCATCTGGTCCTTGTTTACCTTGCAAGCCTGGTAACCCGACTTTTCCAGGATTCCCAGGTTTACCATCTGCCCCTTTCTTCGCGCAGTTGCCTGGTGCACCAATACTACCCGGAGGACCAGGTTGACCAGGGGGTCCTGGTGGTCCTGCTGGGCAATCGATACAGCCGCCAGGGATATGGAACGTAGCTAAAAGTGCGACACCATTTACACCCGGACGTCCGTCAACGCCATTTAGTCCATCAAGACCTTTCAGCCCTGGATCACCTTTAGGACCAGGAGGACCTTTTGGGCATCGATCAGATGCAGCGCTACATTCTGAAAAATACACCCAGTATTTCAAGAAAATCTTTAATAATTTCTCCTCATTTCGCGGGTCTTTACTGCTTTTTTTCTACTTTTTTTTATGGTATCGATTTTTTTAGACAAACTAACTGCAGTGAGACGGATACTGTCGTTTAGCTCGCAAAACAAGACTCTCAAAACCGCGCTTGTCTTCATTGTGGAACTCATTTGTTCGAATAAATCGGATTTTACTCCATGTATCGTCTGCTATTTCCTGTTATAAAAAATTGTTGTAGAAATCTAAGAAGTTTTTTCAAGAAATCTACGATAAATCAGTCAACTGAGTAAAATGAACGGACATAACTAGGCCATATTTAACTTGATGGTAATTATTTTTAATGACCTTCCTCTACATTAGCTTCCATGTATGAAAAAGTTCTCAGGTAAACAATATCACTGTCGTCAATTCAGTTGAACTTGAACAAACTAAAAATGAAAAAAACCTTAAAATCAGTCATTTCGCTAATAATTCCACTGTACAAATCATTAATGTCGCTGAAGAGGAAAATCACAGCTATCACGGATAAACCCATGATAGATGCACTAACTGCTATTCCAATCGTTATAAGTGATTTTTCTGCCATTGCAGTGCAAATTTGCTGCTAATGTTGATATTTTCTTAACCTGAAATGCTTCTTTTCTGCTAAGTTTTCTAGTTCAATGACGAGTAAACAATGGCTAAGATCAAATTTTTCTGGACTTCCCAGATTCGATGTCGTACTCAGCAGTAAAAATTGAAGTAATTTTATTTCTATCATTTGCATTGCAAGCCAAAGAATACGAACATGACCGTTTTCGAAGACAATCCTGGTGTTGAAGTTAATGAAAGATTAAGAGATTTGAAGCAATTTTAACATGCAAATTGATTGTCTGACTAATGGAACTATTTAGTAGCTGATTCCCTCCGAAATTACTTTCAGGATGGCTGGAGTATGTAATGAAGCAGTTATATTCGGAAAGTGAATGATTAGAGGAATTGAGGACAAAACATTTTCAACCTACTCTCAAACTTTCAATGAGTATGACGTCTTGCTTACTTAAATGAAGCATAGATATTAAATATATACTTTAATTTGGGCTACTTTTGGTAAATAGAACTAGTGTTTTAGGATGAATCAAACATTAAGTTATTTATTAGACGAATCAAACACTGAGTTTTTGGAAATGAGAAAAAAACCTAGAAGAAAGGATACTTGACGTATATTTAATGATATTCAGTGCAACATATAAAGAACAAAGAGTTTTTAATGAAATTATTTAAAAAAAGAATCGGAATAGAGTAGCACTAAAAAGTTCCCAAAACTAGTATTTAAGAAGTTAAGCAATAAGCACAATATTTTTTTTTAAATTATTACTGAAATTAGAATATAATTTTAAAGGCCCTAAAATGAATATGCACCGCTGAGTCTCAATTTAAAAATTGGACAAGGCTTCTGAAACATAAATATTATTCTCTTCATTAATCATCGCTTCAGAATTGCTCCTTATTTTCATCTTATTTTTCTGGCCATGAACTAAAATGATTTCCTTTCCTTTTTTCCACTTTTTTTGCCCATTAAAGAAAGTACAAGTGTATAAATCCAATGTAAACATGAAACAACAGGAAGGTACGTTGGCACTTCAACGATTTCCCTCCATCCATTCAAGAAGAAAAACTACCAGAATCTTTTGATGAAAAACTCTCCTATTTAACTGTAATTCATAGAAAGTGAAAAAAAAGCGCAGAGTGTAAATTTACACCTTTGCACCGAACAAGCATAAGTTGGGAAGCAAAAAAATTTTTTAAATCTATATTTTTTTGTGAGAATTTGAAAAAAATTTTCAAAAATTTGTTGTGCAAATTGATTTGCTTTTTATGTAAATGACGAAATACTTATTGATGAAATTTTCAACTGAGTGATAGCATATATTAATCGTCAGCATTTGCAAATAAAAGTCAGAAAATGGAGTGATTAGTTGATACTCGGAAAAAAGATGTCCAGAAGATGAACTCCATCACGATATTTTCGGTGACGTATTCGGTGACGATGGAAAATAATACAGAAAAAAATCAAATAATATGCAAAAAATTATGACAACAAACAGAACAGAGTAATATTAATTAACTGAAGCTAAAAACCGAAGAGGAGAGCATTTCTTAAGAAGAGAATTCTTTTTCATTTTTGGTCAACAGGTTTCTTGCTTTTACGATTTAAAAAAATGGAGAATTTTGTTCGGAAGCTTAAAAGGTCATTGCTCATTGACTGTTTATTTCAATTCCTGTTTTTTCTTTTTTTTCAAAATATGTTAACAAATGAGCAGTCCATCATCATGATATGCTTCATTTGTCGCGTTTACAACATATGTCAGCTCTGTTTTCCATATTGGGTGACAGTTGTCAGCAAGTATTAGTGTTCAAATATTATGGAATTCATCATCAAAATAAGTAGAGCGAAAATTGTTGTGTAAAGTTGAAAATTTATTTGCCTGTAAATGAACAAGTGTAAAAATACAGGAATTGAAATTCTGATACTAACAGAGCCTATCTTTCCAACAATATTTCCATAAGTGGCTGCAATGTAATAATGCTAATTGATTTGCTTTGCGACACATAACAAAGTCATTTTGCAAATGAACTTTTATGAAGTGCATTATGTTAGATATCACAATTATAATTTTTATATTTAATATCAATTTAATCTAAAATGCAAATTTGACAAATAAAGCAAAAATATTAATAGCATTACTCTCGATTTGTTTAAAACTGATATACTAATCATTTTATCCTCCACTGAGCAATTCATTGCATTTTTTGAGTTGCAAATAGGCGCCATCTTACCGCATCTATTTTTTTTACCTAACTGCTGCGCTAGACATTCACAAGCAACGATAACTTCCTTCAGGCATAAATTTTGAGCTCCTTCAAGAAGATATCGTGGTAAATTTACAAACACTTTCACAAGTGTCGTATCATTCAAAGATTTCCAAAGATCAAATACATGTAGAAAATTAGATTTTTCGGCATATAGCATTTTCACTGAGCTATTGCTGAAAGCTTTCATTTCTACGTTATTGACGTTGCTACGTTTGAGAATAAAAAAGGAAAGTTGAAAGTTGACAAAACTTTCACTTGATAATAATTCAATTCGTGTGGAAGTCATTTCAATTTTTTCCATTTTAAGTCCAGAAAAAGCTCTGCTCTCAACCCTCACACTTCTTGTATGAAAAATTTCAAAAACCTGCAAATTTGTAGGCATTCTTGTAATTGTCAAAGCATCGGTTCGGAAAACATGAAGGGATGAGATTTTCTGATTGTCAGTCAAGTCGATATCTAAAACTTTACAGTCATCAATGATTAAAACTGTAGAATTAATATTCGAGATACGGGCGAACTCTGAATTTGTACAAAAACATTTGGCGAGAAAATTATATAATCTGCAGAAAACTCCATCAGAAGTCCATTCCGATGGTTGACGACAAATTTCTTTCTTTGAGCATCGATTAGCTTGGAAATACCAGGGCAAGTTCAACGATACATGTTCGTCAAGAAGCAAACTGTTCGTATCGCATTGCATCACGTTACAGTGGAATAAATTGTTTCGAGCATGAAAATAAATTGGTCGAAAATCTCGGAATACACTATCGAATGTGCCGGACATTATTTCTGTTCTGATAACAGATAACTTCTTGACCTACAAAGAATGCTTTCATTTAAAAGATCTGAAATATTTTGTCAAGATTCAATAAATAAGTTGAATTATTAAGTTTTGGAAAAAAAGGAGCGCACTGAACTCCAGAATTAATAATTGCTGTTAAGAATGAAATATTTTGAATTATACAAAAATGGCGCAAGAAATTAATATTTTTCTCTATGAAAATTTCGCGCAATATCCGACAATGTTACATTATCGCAAAACAGCAGAACTATGTGCTTCACTGACTTATTGAGAACTAATTCTTAATTCTGATGAAACTTCAATCTGAATTTTGAATTTCAAAATTTGATTATCACAGTGAAATATTAGTTTTTTAAAAAATTGTAAAATGAAAACATGAAAGAATTCCTTCACCTTGGCGCCGAAAAATGATTGATCTTCACATAGATAAATTTTTGTTCTCATGAAAATCAAGTTGTTAACCACCAATTCAGCAAAACCCTTCTTCATAATATGTTTTATATGACAGTCAGAAAAACGAAGCGTTCGAACTCTGGCGCCTTGAAAGGCCAATGTGTTAATGAGGCTAATATTGCATCGTTGCCATGAAAGCAAATTTACTGATAATGCAGCAAAAGAAGCTACAGATAATTTGTCAATTTGCGTCCGGTCGATTTCAATTTCATTTGATCGAAATCCTTGGAAAGCATTTTTCTTAATAACACCTATTCGACATCGAGAAATTTTTAGATTTTTAAATTTCTCCAAATTTAAAAAAGCTTTAGCGGCGATTTTATTGATGGTTGTTTCTACAACTTCGAATTTTTGAGTTATTAATTCCTTTTCTGTCTCAGCATTCCATTTTGCTTCTCCAAGAGCATTCATATCCATAAATTTGATTGCCGCTAGCTTTTTTAGAGTACTATTCGAAATACTCAAAATTTTCACATTATGAAACGTTTTCACAGCCATTAGATCCAAGACAGAATTTTTGATTGAAAAACAATCAACTTTCTGATGAAAATTTCGGAATTTCATGAACTTTTTATTCAAATTCCAGATGGAACTAATCAGCTTAATGTTAGAAGCTTTTAAGCCTGCAAAGCAATCAGGTGAAGCAGTCAGGTTTGCATCTTCAAAGATTACATTATCTATTGTTGAGTTCCGGAATATAGCACTTTCACATAGTTCTATGGTAATATTTCCACGCACGAAAAAATGTTGAATTCGACGCATTGAACCTGTAATTAGCACTTCTGACTGTATTATTAAGATAAAAATGAAACATACTTTCGCAACTTTTTCTGTACTTCGTATCAGATTCGTCCTGTTTTTTCTTCGTATTTTTCTCTCCTCTCTTTCCCTCTCCTTTTTCTTTAGCCTTTTGTTATTTTAAAGAAACAAGTATTAATAGTTTTTTGAGAACAGAAATTTTGTTGTTTTATAACTATCTTTTATGCTTTGCATATCAGTGTATCAACGCTTATTTCTATTTTTCGCAAATTTACTAAGTTTCCCAATTACGTCTGAATTTTAATTCTGCATTTTCAATTTATTTGAAATCTATCTCTTGAACAGGAACCGAACTGATAATAATGGCTGTTATTAGTGTTATCGTATATTTCTGATATAATTGATAATCATTGCTAATGATATCTAATCAGGGATTATTACAATCATGCACAATCTATTTAACTTACTAAAAGCGCCATACTCGATATGCCGTATGAGACAATCTCGAAAATATATGTAGTCAACATCCGTGAGGCCATGAAAAACTTCGGTAGCCAGTACGTCGATGGTACTGTTTCGAAACCAAATATGCTTAATGTGGTTCAGTTCTGAGAATGCATTTGGCGGTAAATAGCCTATAGTTGTTGCCTGAACGACTAACTGTTCCGGTGCTTTTCGAATTCCACGAAAAGCCCACGGAAATATTTTTAAATTCTTCACATCGATAATCTGAAAGTTTTCAGATTATCAATCTCAACTGCAAATGTATGAGTTATCTGGAAATTTTCAAAATTCAAATTAATTAGAGATTAGGATTGCTATCAGTCCTTTACGACTATAACATACAATAGTTTTGATGTCCATAAAGTTATCCGCCCAGAGCTATCATTATGGAAATATCAGAACTAGATATCACGAAGATTAGTTCGAAAAACTAGACTGGCTTTCCAATATGCTGCTACAGATGATATTGAAATGTGATCATAGACAAGAATAAATAATGTTTAATCAAAATTTTCGTATTACTAATTTTTTGCTGTCCTACTCTTAATCACTGGCATTCCTTACAAAATATCGCTTCAATCACTTTTGTTTAATTATTTTTGTTAGTAATCAGGATTAAATAGCAATAATTAATATGTTGCAGTGGTAAAAGATTGCATATCACTATGTAATTAATTGATAAAAAGGAATGCGCTTGTGATAACACATTAAGATTGACTGTTCATAATTAAGAATTTAATAATTATTTTTTTGGCTGAGATGTCAAGGTAGCCTGAATGAGACTCGATACCACTTTGCATTTTTTTGATGAAACTAATATTTTGCGCAAATGAACCTTGATTGCATGCTGAATGATGGTGCTATCGAAGACATCATTTGTTATGATTACTTGATCACACGAATGTATAACTAGTGAATCGATAAATTGTATTGCTCCGAAGTGAAATAACTGGAATTCTTTGGGATACATTCTGCCAAATGCATCCTCACATCTGAAATTTAATTTTTGAATATTTGCAAGGCTGATTCAATAACTTTTTTAGCTCTGACGTAATTTATTTATTTTATTTCGAAACTCATTTTTAGTCTTGCCTTGGAAATGTTTTTTTATGCGAATTTGAGACACTTCTAAAGTTTCATCTGAAAATCTCTCTGACTAAATAATATAAGGCCAAAATGCACATGACTTATTAATCGTTAATTCTTATGCACAAATTTGAAAGCATTCCAAACTGTTTATTTAAAATCTCTTTTGTACCTAATTTAAAAAAGTCAAATGCCTTACTAGTTATGTTAGGGCATTTTTATAACTTCCATGGTGCTTCAGCTATCATATAAATAAAAAAAGAAAAGTATTTTTTTAAGAAATTTTAAACAAATGCCAATTCAAAAGTAGGCTTAGGAATAGAAATCGAATGATGACAAAAAGGGTCTTTTTAGCGAAGTATGTTACCGCCCAATTCACTTCCTAATGATTGTTCTGCTAACGATTACATTGTCAAAATGTCATACTATTCTCTTTCACAAAAAATGAAAATTTATTGCATTAAACAAAGTTGAATTACAAATTTTTGCGAATATTTCATTTTTAGGTAGCACTGTGGTTCATTTCAGTTCATGTTCGTATATAATAAAAAAAAATTATTTTTTCAAATGGCTTTGCAACCTTTGCAACCAAAGGTCAAAATTAAATGCATTTCATAATACAAAATCTCATATCCCGCAACATCGCGTTCGATTTTCTGCTGTAGTTTCTAATGTCTTCGGCGTAAATAATATAAAGAATTTAATGGAATTGGACGAGAGGGGAAATTCAGTTCCTTGTCTCTATTTCCGATTATTTGACGCAAAATGATAGAAACAGGAACGCTTATGAAATCAAATTTTTCCGGTAATCCTAATCGTATTTTTGCAGTTTTAGTAGGCTACAAAGTTGCAAAATTTAACGCTCTTTTCAATGAATAATTTTTGTCAAGAAATCTTGCAAAAAAAAATGTTTCGAATTTTTTACTAAACAGAATAATCTTTCATTCTCAAAATTTGCAGCTTGACTTCAAATAATTTCCGAAACAATCCAACTCATTTTTGCCAAATAATCTCAAGATTTCAAACAAAAGTCGAAAAACTTCGCTGAAGTTCGTATTACGGCAGCAAGAATACCTGTTAGTCGGTAGCTCATAATGTTAGAGATTTTCAGGTTATTGTAAAGAATCGCTTAATGAGTGACTCAACAATGACAAGAAAAAAATTAGGAGATTAATGATCGCTTATATTTTTTCAAATATTTAAAAGTTGGAATTAAGTAACTGCTTTTATGTATTATTCCAATTATTAGATTTCCCTGAATAAGGTTTAAAATTCTTCAACTAATTAATTGTAGACAGTAAAAGTCACTTAAAAAGACTCAGCAATTTGATCTTAACTATTCTCATGTTTGAATTTATATGCTTGGATCTTTGTTTCCCTCATTTAGATTGTATTATTCCTTAATTAGTGATTACATTTTAATTAATTCATCTGCTCTTGGAAAACTCTAACTCTTTAAAATGTTTGCTTTTATCTGTTTCGGAAATGTTTTTATTTTCCATTTATATTGGACAATTTTTTAGAACTTAGGCCATTGATAATATTATTGAAACTTGTTTATTTCAACTTGAATATTGAAATGATCAAGAAGAAAAAAATGTTACTTACGAGCAAATGACGGATCTGTTTAAGCATGAGCAGTTTAATGGGCAAGTGGCTAATGAAGATGTTGTAAAGATGAGGACCAGAAAAGCGTAACCATCGGTCAATGAGGTGGACATTTTGTTAGTATTGGGACTTGGGGGTAATAATCTATTATTGAAAATGTGGCAGGATGGACAATGATATTAGCTTGATGAAGAGAAATTTCATCTTTAACTCTTCTTACTCTTAACTTTCTCTTTTTCTTTCTATTGAAAATCAAATAGCTATATTCTAGTGGTGTGTTGATTTGGTCATAGTCAATTTTCGTCAATTCATCGCACAAATTATCTTTCATCATTACAACTTATCTAATTATGCTTACTTTGAATTTTTATCTCTTATCCATACTTTTTCTACTCCATCAATATTAAAATTAAAACTTCTTTTTAATTGTAACAAGAAAACTTTTCCATTCATAATTGAAGCTGTATGATTGCGTATAAGCTGAAATAAGCGAATTATATACAAATTACCATTAATGATACCATAATTAACATTGATTTTCAGAGCATTAAAGCAGCTATTATAATCAAATTTAAAACCGGAAATTAGAATTGAATTTGAACAACACAATGACTTTTATGATTTTTTCAGTGATTTGTTTATCTACTGAACAAATTATACAGTTTTATTATGCAGTGTTTATGTTTAACGTTTAATTTTACAATTAACGAAATTCAGAAAAAGTCTGTATATTTCTTTCAGATAGATGATATTTCAGCTAGAGTTTCGTCATTAAAGCCTGAAACTACTCATGGTTACCGATTATTTGCTTTCATCTTTATTATTCGTTCCTTTGAGACTTAATCTATAGGATCGGTGCATGAAATCTTGTTATGCTCAAAATTGATATGACAATTTTCAGCGACTGAACAAAGTTGGCTAAAATTCACCTAGTAATAGAAATAATTATCAGTTAGACACTTTTTATTCACATCTCATAGTTGTTCCTTTCTGTTTACATCTCATATAAGAAGATAAAGTTTATTTTCAACATATCTCCTTGACCTATTAGTAGAAGATTAAAGTAATTTTTCATTTAAAAGGAAAAAAAATTGGGAAATAATGGGGTAGTAATGATAAAAATCACTTTTATTTTAACGAATTACTGCTTTGCTTTCTATTTTTCAATACCCTAATATTTTAGGAAATTTTAAGTCTCATCAGGTCATAAAATACAAGCCCAATACAGCAACTCAGATAATTGTTTAGTTGGCATTCACATACTTGATTAGTTTACTGAATTTAGAATGATGAATTATCTCATTGAAATCACTTTTGGCATACCAATTAAAATTCAGTTATTGTCATTGAAATTCAGTGAAATATTTGCGTCATCATTTGCATAATATATTTAGTCACATTTTCCGTCTAGTCTTACCCAAGTGAATGAAGTTTCAGTAGAAACGAGTGGAACAGTGCTAAAAATAATTTGCATACTTCACTTTTAAGTAGGCATTTAAATCCGAACGAATTGTTGTTTTTTTAGAACTTGCCACATAACAACACTTGAAAGCAACTTTTCGTCACTAAACATAGCTACCTTAAAAACTGAATCGCATAAAATGCAAATATGACTAATTGATTTTATTTAATTTTTTTTTTTGAACTTTGAAAAACTTCTCAGATGTTAAAACAGATAGTAGTATGAGATCACTAAAATCTATTTTTTCAATTTCCTGCTGTGGTCATTAGAAAAGCATTTCCGCTACCGTTTTCAGGATTGTGTTTAGCTGCTTGTTTTAACTCATCTGGCATCACTTGCACAAAATTACCCTATAATGAGCCAAAACTCATTCATTACCATATTTTAATTTTACCACCATAGTTTATAACTTCTTCATTCTGTTTGAGAATTTTTTCCGTTTCGGGATTTTATTTTAATTTTCTTCGAACTTCCAGCCAGTAATATCATAGCTCTTTCTGGCATGGTATTCGTCATCTTAACATTAAGGAAAAAAAATTTATATCCGTGAGCCAATTCGTTCGGAATACTGTCCACAATTGTTTGATGCTTAGTAGAAGATGCGGAAATATTTGGCTTTCGGATTTTGAAGTATTTGGAAGTTTGAAGTTTTTAAAATACTTGAAAGAGTATAAACCAAATGTTGATAAGACTGGGATCGAATGATTACTGTACATTTTTGGAAATTCGTTCAAGTCATTCCTCAATTTGTCTTTCTATCAAAATTATCATTTTCTTTTATTGATCGCAAAGGTGAAATTGATAAAAGAATTTGAATATTAGAATATCACAGACTTTATTTTCCAGATATTTCTTGCTGAAAAATATTTTTAGAAAGAATCTTTTCCGGTTTTATAACTTTTTTTAATTTGTTGGTCGATTAGCTTTGTTCATGGATTTTTAATGATTATATTTGATAGAAGTTCGAGAAGGATCACATTCAGAAATCGTATACTAAAAAAATAGAAAGATGAACGAAACAGTCTGATCAATTAAATAAGGTACGCTTTTCTGATACTGGGCACAGTCTATTCGAAATCATATCGTATGTCGAAATCAGTGGTAATATACGATATTTAGCGGAATGAAATCAGTTTAAAATATCGGTCATAAATCCGTTTTAATTAGACTAATGACTAAAGCATTTATTCGATGTATAAAAGGATTAATTTACGAGCAGTTTTAAATCGTTTATTCGTGACGTTAGTGTTAATTACTTTGTATTTTCATGTAACTGATTGTTGCTGCTATTCAGTGACGGTGACATGGATGTTACACACAAACAAACAAACAAAGGAAAAGAGGGTTAAAATAACCAGTAATGTGCTATGATACATTGAGCGTTACGTGAAATTGATCTGCGATGTTGATGACAGTGTTGATGATGATGATGAGCTCATGATGATGATAGTAATGCTAAGAAGATTAAGCTGACTTATATTTCTTCTTCTTGGCCATAGCCAAAAAGATGGAACTGCGCGGTGGACACGGGCAGTAATGGGCATCTGGACCTGGTATACCCGGAGTTCCGGGCTGAAATGTCGATAAATGATTTTTTTACTTTAGAAACTTTGAAAAAAAAATTAAATCTTTAATTTAAGCAAACAGTAAGTTAACTAAATTGTAAGTTATCTAAACTGAATTAACGTTATTTCTTTTTTTTTTTGAAATTTTGATTTTTACAGTTATTTCAAAAAGAGAGAGATAAGAAAACATCAGTTTGAAATGACGAAAGCAACATACTTGTCCTGGTTTACCGTCTCTGCCACGTCTTCCGGCATTACCAGCATTTCCTGATGGACCTTGTTCGCCTGGCATTCCATCAGCACCTCTTTGTCCATTTTGGCCTGGAGGTCCTGGTTGTCCCCGTGGTCCAGTTGGTCCTTTTGGTCCGTGTGGTCCAGTCCCGCGTTTGCCATCTCTACCTGGAGGTCCCGGCCGTCCGGGTGTTCCCTGCTGTCCTAGTTCGCCAGGTTGACCCTGTGGTCCCTGCTGTCCGGGTCTGCCTCGCGCTCCTGGTCTTCCAGCTCCACCAATTTTTCCAGGTGGCCCAGCTTCTCCAATTTCTCCTTGAGGTCCTTCTGGTCCTGTTGGTCCCGGTGGGCAATCGATGCATTCACGTGGCATAGGTGTTGTTATCGGAACGAGAGCCGGTGGACCTGGTGGTCCATCCTTACCCGGGGGTCCATCTTCTCCTTTTTCACCTATATCTCCGCGTGGACCTGGTGGACCAGTTGGACATCCTTCTGCGGAAGGTCCACAATCTACAATATGCATATCCTTGACCTAATTTCAATCATTTTTCTTTTAAGGCTGAAAAATTGTAAACATTACGTGAAAAACGACATAATAACTTACTACATCGTTCAGGAAACTGGAACTGTCGCTTGAATCTTGCAAAAAGGCTGGAAAACGTTGGAGTTGCATCAGTATTACCGGACGGATGCATGTGCAGTAATAATATCCTTTCCCATGTATCATCTGCTACAGTCTACAAATGAAAATCTTGATCACCGGGACTAAATCGTTTGCAAATGATTGGGAATTACGTGAGTGAGCGGAAGAGGAACAGGAAAACAATCGAGATTACAGTTATTCAACTCACTTGTTCCCGTAAAGTTGTCTCAATTAAAAATTACTTGAGCTGTTAAAAAAAAAATTAGTCTAATCCCAGTTTCACGCTGATAGTAGAATATTGATTTTTAAAATTCGAAAGTCTATTCTTCGCCCATAATTTGTTAGCAGTTCTCGAGTATTTGGCAATAATTCATAGCGCAACTTCGCTTCACGAGAAGATGAAATAAAAAGGTGACTTTGAAATTTTGTTTCTATTAGATTTTTCAAAATTGAATGGTTTGAAATTTTTGCTTTAAAAATTTTTATTCTAAAGATTTAAAAACTGCGAGCAAATTTCATTTGAAATATTTTCAATACTTTAAAGAATACCATTTGATTTTCTGGGCAGAAAACAAATATTAAATGAATTTTAATTCTGTCCTTTTTTAAATATTGTTAATAGAGTAATTTCTAATAGTTTTATAGTTTCTTTCTTCTGATGGTTTTAAGATATATATTTGACTCATATATCAAATGCACAATTGAATGTTGAATGAATATTCTTATAAGGTAGTGATTGAATGTCTTTATAGGGTAGTGATTCGATTAGGGTGATAATTTCATTAATCTGGTGGCAAGAATACCAACCTTGAACTGACCCATTTCATCCATTACATCGTCGTATAAGGTACTGATGTCGTTGTAAATAATGCAAACAGCAACTAAAGAAACAATTATCACAAAGATGCTGCATGCTGTAGCAAGACCCACGAATACCTTTATGCTCATTCTGCTACCTGAAAAGATTCAATAAGTTGTATTCTGTTCCAGTGGGAATTTTCAGTTTCAATATCTATTCTATTCAGATCAAATTAAATGATAAAAATTTTTTAACACCTCATATAAATGATAATTGGAATCTATATTGATTCTTTATAGTCATTCTTAAAAAAGCTATTAGGATAATTATTCATCTCATCCGACTTTCCCCATTTCCGATTAATGTTAAGTTTTTCAAGGTGATATCGCTACCAGATCTGAACTACTTCAGGTCATGATCAATTTTTTGTTTCATCTTTTAATACGATATATCATGCGCTGCATTATGCAAGCCTTTCTTCTCAAGTAATACAACAATATTTCCTATTATTCAAAAAAAAAAAAAACTACTGTAGCACAATTAAAGAATTCTGATGGTGCTTTCCACCCGGTCTAATCATTTATGATATTGCTCGGGAGGGAATTGAAACGCTTATATTTTCGGTATAACATCGCTCATGACCGCCTCCTGCAACAGTAACACCAATCTCTATTTCCATTTTTTACCATTCTGCTTTTGAACGAACCAAAGGGTGCAACAAATTTGAAAGCAAGTTTTGTGGGAACCATTACGAATTACGTACGTTAAAAATAATTTATTAATTCCCAGTCAAAAAAATTTTTCTTTTTATTTTCTTTTTCTCTAATAATATATCTGCTAGCTCTCAAATCGGTGACAACAATGAGATATTTTAGTGTCATTTTTTCTTAATTTTACATTTAGAATTTGTATGGCAGGTATATGCGCAGTGAAAAGTGATAGGCAGAAGAACTCAAAGAAAAGAGTTGGGGAAGAAATTCTGTCGCTTGTGCGGTACAGCGACATTTTCGCTTATGTCCTTTCCATCTCTTTAATTTTCTTTTGTAATTTGAACAAGTTATTTTGTTATTTTTCATTTTTCAACTTCAAGACGACAAAAAAATTGTGAACAAATATCTGAGACATTTTCTAGAAGTGCACAGACTGTCAACATCATGTTTATACAATTGACGCTAATGCTACCAATGGTTCAATGAATGACAGTCGAACCTTTTACTTTTCAGCAAATTGAATTTTTTTGAAAGACTTCTCGGGCAATAATTGTAAAAAAACATAGGTAAAAAAGTCATATTGAGAAGGAACATTATGAAGATTGGCAAATCATCAAGATCACAGGTTTTCAGAGGCTCGGTAAAAAAATCAGCATGTCGTTCTTATGAAATAAACTAATTAGTGATTATCATTAAACAAATGAAATTTATTTGACATAGACATTTGTCGTGTCACTGACAAACACTGTGTCCTAAAAAACAAAAAACTATCTGCTTAATTAGATTTTCAAACAGATTGGAAATTTAGGTAAGGATTTAGCTAAAGGTATCAAATGATTTTACCTCTGATTACTTCCGAAAGACCGATAGAACATGAATGATCTTCACGTTAACTAGTTAAAAAACATCCAGTTTTACATTTTCAGGAACATGTGTGTCAATTAATTTTAACGACTGCCACTTTTTTTCTATAATTTATACAAGTTTAATAGTTTAAAAAACTTAATTGCTGTCTTTTTTATTCCATTAATCAAAAATGTTCACGTTTTTTTTCTTTTTCAAAGGATTCCTTTCATTCTGATTAGTAGGTTATCTTTAAATTTTTTAATTCTATTCATTAATTGGTCGGCGTTAGTCAGAATTTATTATTTCTAAGAAAATGAAATTTTATTTTGCAACCATCAAAATATGTTATTTTAGAAATGGTAAAAAAAAAAGAAATAGTAGAAACTATGTTTGTTACTGTACAATGAAAGTTTGAAATGTTGAGGAACCAGAAACTGCCATCAAGTACGAAGTGTAGGCAAGTGGAACGGCAAGCATTTCCCATTCCAAACTTTTATTTGAATAAAAAAAGAAAAGGACAATGTTAAAAGAAATGCGACAGAATAAATTTTTTTCTCTGACAGCAATTAGTGCTAATTAATTATTATGAGCAGGTCATTTCAAATTTTTCGCAAATAAATCATATGCCAAAGCATAGTTAGCTTAATTTAAGAACTTTTAGGGATCAGGTAGTTCTTTTTGATGGGGACAGTATAAAATTGTAAGGTCAACTCCTGAATTTGTCAAACCAAATTAATCAAATTATCTAATGTGTACTAAGAAAGATGAAATAAATATGTGTACAAGGAATAAAATTCAAGGTTATCATCAAACAGCAGTATTGTAGCGTTTAACGAATGGTTGAGCAGTAATTAATTCATCCGTTAATTTACTTGATTTCGAGTCAGATGATTTTGATACTTCCTGCAAATAAATGACTTCTTGCATAGCTAATTTACACAAGTGAGAAATGTTTTCATTTTCCTTTTGATTACTTGTTACCGCTAAGAAGCTACATGAAATTAGTAAATAAGTAAATTTCAGGTAAAGATCAATCGGTGCTCGGAAAAATGCGTTGCCACTGCGTATCAAATGAATATAATAAATATTATCGACTTATGAGAAATATTTAGATTGAAGAATACGAATTACTAACATCTTGCTTTTTAAAAACTTCAAATACTGGTGTTCCTTTTCTAAATAATTCTTCATCCTGAATAATTTTCTTCGGTTTAATAAGAAAAGCGTTTCGAAGATTTTCCTGGAAAATGCAATCTGTTATAATCTGAAAAAAATATTCTTCTTAACAAGTAATAAATAAATAAGATTGATTTGAATGATTGAAAATGTTCTTTTACGTGGAACTTACCGCTAAGCTTCCTAGTAATGAAGTAACATTGCCTTTCCGAGCTTCAATGCGAGATCGATAGAGGAATTCACCGAGCGCTGCCAGCATTGACGCAATCATACCACCCATTAGGATGTAAAATATCCCCGCTACTTTGCTCAAATTCAGACTTGTATTATGGCCATCCTAAAAAAGAGTAATTTTTTTGGGTACAATTCAAAATAATTACTCACTTCGGTGATGCTTCAACAAATCGAGGCATTTCGTGTTTAGTATTGAACGGACAAAAATAGTTCATCCAGCAAAAGAAATGACCGCGATGCCTTGATCGCATTCGCCTCGATCATACCACCACTTGTTTTCCAGCTTTTTCAGTTCGCCACGCTCTTGCAAAGCAAGAATTGCCAGATTGATGTGGTCCCTAAACTTTCTTGATAAAGTACCAAGAATTCCCGACGATTTTACAATTCACAGCTGTATAACTGCTTCGAATTAATTTGTGATTTGAAGATAAAAGTGAGAGATAGAAATTGCGACGGATCACAAGATGGAACAAACACAAGGAGTCATATTCAGCTTGTCCCAACATATCAAAATTTTTATTGTGTCAATTCCAAGCTATCAAACTATCAAAAGTTCAACTATTAAATAAGCTCAGACAAGGAAAAATTGATTTAATAACTCATATATTATAAGCTTAGTTCGGATAGCTGATATAAATGACGATAATGACGAAAAAGTTAATATTCCGACACGGAAGCATTCGGTATAATTTAGTGACATACTTGTAAGGAGAACCAAATGGTGTTGCAACTCCGTAACCAACTGAATTCAAATTTGATCCTGAAACAGTTATGAAATTTCAAAAAGGCGAAGTGAATCTACGAAAGGACGGATCATTGTAATGATCGAACACCGATAATAAAGAGGCAAACACAGATTAACTTGCCAACTTTCATCGTATCACAAGGTTTCCTTGTATTCGCATATTCATTTGCGGTAGCTTCTAACAAAAAAGCATATCTTCCTTTGTGATTTCGTACTTTTTCAATGCCTTCAGCGTAGGTTGATGTAAATACTGCTGGTACCTAAGAAAATTTTTTACAAGCACCATATTGATATGATGCAACGATGCAAAAAAAACTTATTCCGGATGGGCGATCACAAATGAAGAGATGAATTCTGCTTTGATTCATTACAGTAATTTCTGTTACAAGGTAGTTTGTAGTATTTATAGAAAATTTCCATACTTTTGAAGTTATTTCAATTAAAATTACCTGTGATTCCATATAGCGCCACATTCGTTGATAAATCTGTACTGAGCTGTACTGAAATGTAAAAGTTAGAAGAACAAAGAATGGACATACTTATTTATATTTTTAGATTTAGAGTTACCTTAAAAAACTGAGCTGTTGAACCACCTTGTTGTATTCCATATTTTATTTTAGTCTGCTTGGCTAAATCTTCCACTGATTCGATGGGCGCTTGCATTTTCTCCAATGTTAAAAATGCTGCTAAGTTGGCGGTGTAGGATGAAACGATGATCATCGTGAAAAACCACCAAACGCTACTTGCAAGACGACCGCTTATTGATCTGATTTAAATATGGGTATTTATCACTACATTATATCTAGATAATGATTGAAATTTATGATTAGCTTGATAAGATTGTTTGCTTGCTTGATCTTGAAATTTGTTGTAAAATTCAACCTAGGTACAATGTCGGTTCCTTGCTGCATGAATGCAGCAAGTGTATACCATAAACAATTGTAAACTGAAAAGTCATTTGAAATTGTGAAACCACCGCCACTGGACATCTCTTCGACGCGCCATTCATACGGTGAAAACCGTGAGACCAAAAATATTACGACAGACACCTAAAATCATTGATTACTTGAAATAATTTAATATGTGAAGGTTATTATTACTAGTTATAACAGCGATATCTATATATGTTAGGAATTATTTCGACTCGCAGCCAAAATTCAGCTTTTTTAAGCGAAATCCCTTTTTTAATGATAAACGAACCCCAACATAGGCAAAAATGATATACATCCAAATTTCAGCACTTAATGGTTGCATGAATGAGAAAACTGAAAATTCCTGTTTATCCGGCTTCTTAATCATTATACTGATTCCGGTTGTCATGAAGGGTTTCGAAAAATCAACAACCCTTTCGCGATCCTGAAAGTAGCGGAAAATATTCCAATACTCAAGCTTGCCGATTTACTCTATAATTATTGAAACTAACTTTCACAATAGCAATGAAATGGCATTGATTTCGAATAAACATTTTATGACATAAATCTGAATGTGATAAATTCACTTTTATTATTTTATTATTGCTAGCTACAGAAATACTAGAGATAACAATCGGAAAAAGGATACTGATGCTTTTTTTGTACCTGATTTATAGTAAGCGATGCTATGCAAACATCCGCTTCACCACTGAGTAATGAACCAATTAGACCATCCCAGGAACCATCAGACTGTTTAATACCATATTTATTTCCTTTGGCCAAGATTATTTCATATTTCTTGAAATCCTCGATTCTAAAAAAAAGTCAATAAAATTCATATTGAAATAATTGTAGAAAAATGCTTTCCAAAAGTATTTATGAACAAGATTTCAATGAATTGTGCAAATGAATTTATCATGAAGAAACATAAACTTGTCGCTAAGAAGTTTAAGCAGATCAATACAGAATCCTTCGTAGCGATTATTGCCATCACAACCACTTTTATTCGTATTTTCTTCACAACCTTTCTTTATCATTACAAAAGGCGCCGTCTGAAATTACTGATGCTATTAATATCATGTAATAAAAGAACGGAATGATTTTCAGGACAATGGATTAAAGATGGACAAGGTCATTTGAATCTAAATATCAAGGATGAATGTACAAGTAAGCAAGCAATAATAATTGAAATATATATATATATATACACACACACACACACACACACACACACACACACACACACACACACACACACACACACACACACACACACACACACACACACACACACACACACACAAACAAACAAATTGCGCCTTCCGCCGTGTTCTGACCTCTTCAAATTGTCATCAGCTCTCTTATTAAATTTTTTAATATGACGAATTATTCAAGTTTATTTGTTGGATCAACAAACTGACCACAACCGTGACCACTTTAAGGATTTTTTTCTGTCCCGATGCATCAAAATTTTTTCGAGTATGCTCCGCAATTGTTTGATTAGCAAAAAATCCAAGGCCTTGTTTCCAAACCATCATCTTAACAAATCAATATGAAATCAATCAGTGTGAGGATAAGTAAGCATCAACAATTGGTAAATATAAATAAACACAAAATAAAACTTGTCTTTAATGATAATTCACCTCTTTTCGGTTAAAAGCTGATTTGATATTGGATACTAAATCAATTACAGTAACATCGTAATTTTTACGTATTCCGAAACGATCGAATTCGATGTGTCCAGACAACAGATTATCATTCGAATCTAATTTTAGCTGCAATTTTTGCTTTTTATTTAACAAAGCAACTAAGCTTTTTCGTCATTTTTCAGCAATTTAAATCATACACTTACTCCACGTAAGGCTCTTGCTAATATTTGTCCGTGTTCGAAAGTTGTAAATGGACGATGCGGATTATCCAGATCCATGCTTGGATGACAATATATCCCAGGATATCCACGATTGTACAACTGACCATGTCGAAAGCTATGTCGGAACAAAGAATTATTGCGCCGCAAAACAGTTGCGAAAAGAGCTCGTAGGACAAGTACAGAGTCATGCACAAATACAGGTTTAATCTGTAAATAATAATTTTATCATTTGACTAAGAACGAAAAGATCGAGAAAAGATTACCTCACTATCTATGTCAATTTTTTCCGTCTTCAGTACAGCATTTCTCAGATTTTTATATTCTCTTGCTTCTCGATTTATTATTTGGAATCCAGTAATGTTGATATTTCCATTTTGGAACATTTCCACATCATAATTTGAAAAATCCTGTAATAAATTTCATTGCAAACTTTCCCTTACTGTAATATTTTTCTTTAATGGGTTCATTTTCATTTCAAATATTATCAAATGTAAAGGAATGACTGGAAATGAATACTTACATAATTTCCTACAATATAGTGATATTCTACTTGGCTGAACTGAGTAGAACGTATAGCAGCTAGAATTTTTCTCTGCCGATACGAGGAATCAACATCGATTACGATGTATCTGAAACAGATGTGGTACCGTAATAATATCTGTAATTATAATTGAGCAGCAAACAAGGCGTCGAACATACTGCCATGAAAATAGCATAATTAGTAGTAACAAATAATCCTTCTATTATTTTTCACTATCAAAAGAAAAAAAATGTTGCAAGAAAAAGAAAAGTTTTTTTAGATTAATCATTGAAAATTTATATTTTGAAATTTATTGCATTTTCATTTGTGACTAATATGGTTACTTTAATTGTAAAATCAGATTCCTTAAGCAATACAAAAAATTATGAAATTTGAAATTCGTATACCTATGGAAAAGACATATTAATTGCAAAAGATTACTTGATTGAATTGTTCATCAATCGGTTCGCATTCAGTTTTCGGAAGAATTTCAGAATGTCATCTTCATTTTGTGGCATTCGCATCATTTCTGCTGATATGGAAATGTTGCTTTTTCGATGCAAATAGTAATAAATCCATTGGAAATTGATTACTGCTGAAAAGTGATTCGAAAAAAACTTTAATCAATTTTGAGTATAATAAAATCACCAAAATGCATTGCTCTTAAAAAATACGCATGAATCCTTGTCCAAAGCAAAAAATGTTTCACATTCTGATTGATACAACATACATCGAAGCCAAAGTGATTAGTTTGATTATGACTGATTTTTTTTAAAATTCTTACAGCTTGAAATCCAAAATAAATCAATTTATCTTAACTTAGATAACAAACTCCCTATGATTCTAAGCATATCATTAATACTATTCCTAAAATAAAAAGGATACAGTTTTTGCCGTCATGAAGAAACATAAATGATGGCCATTTCTTGTACAGGATTAAATCGGCGATTAGTTCTGCTGTAGGGGGATGAATGCCCACTTGGAAGCTGCAAATTTAGATTTATCTTAAATCCTCTGATAATTCCTTCAGGAATCATTCGGAAGTGAAAGTGAGAATTTGTAAGGAAGATTTTCAGAAAGTTTCACTATTTTCGATATTGTTGTTGATATTTCCATTATTTAGTGATCAAATTATGGGAAAGGAATGGTCCTTAGCAAGTAATAACTAACAAATTGCGAGGTTCTTCAGCCGGAAGTATTGGTAACATGTCCCAGTTCACCAGTGGTATTTCCATATTTTCAGTCACCGCCAATAAAGCCTCATATTTTTTGCCCATATTGCCGCACATCATTGCCATTGCACCCACTTTTAAATCATTGCATACTGCACCGAAATATCATGAATGATTGAATATCTTTTCCAAGTTAAAGTGACAAGTACGGACAAATCTTAGAATCGTACTGTCACACTGTGTAATCCCAACTTTATTCAGGAAATAAGCATGTGATTCAATTTTGATTTGTAGAATTTCCGTGAAAATAAATCTACCGGTATTCATTAGATTCCATGTATCGATTTCCTCGGGATGCAACTGATGATTTGAAAATGAAAATCTGAATGGATTGTTTTTGTCATTATTATGTATCATTTCACCTTCCTCTATTGTTTGTAGAACACCTTTATTTCTTTCATCCGGTTGAATGTAAGTTTCTGGAAAATCCGTTTTGAATTCGTTAATAGCTGATATGTCTTGCCCTTTATTGATTAGAATCCTTGCGTAGATCATTGAAATTCCATGACTTATGCACAATTTTCTGATGTTATCAAAAATTATGTCGGCTAGTAAAGCCTTTTTTCAGATCTTTAATAGATCCTACCTTACTGGAACATTCGTTAAAGATTACCGAAAAGCCCTACAGAGAAAATATTCTCTGTCGGGATTTTCTCAGGAAGCTTTGATTCCGTGAATAAACCAAAAAAAAAGAACTTACTAATTGGTATTTTGGATGGATATCCAAATAGAAGTAAAACATGTGGAAGAATGAGAATTTGGGCTAATAAAAGTAAAGTATGTTTCATCGTCTTTTTGATAACATACTGAAATATTAATCAACCGATAAATTAAAAAATTTATCAAATTTAACAGAGTAGTGAGTGAGTTTTTACACGTGTGAATATCTCAGGATTCGTTTATAAAGAAAATTTTAATTTGTTAGATACACAGTGGAGGGTCAAACAAGATTGAAATAAGATAAAATCAAAGATCACTGAGATTTTTGCACGTTCCTATTTTCAGGATGAAAATTTGAATAATAAGAAATACCTATAACAATCAGCTTCAACAAATTCCGCTTGGTGATTTAGTATTTCCCAAAAAGACATATAATACTTATTCCAAATTCACCAGCCGAGTATTTTTATGTTTTTGTGCTGTATATAACTATTTAGACTTTTTTTAAAAAAACATTACTCCTAATGAAGATGTCAAGAATTTTATAAAAAAATTAGATAATATCGATTAGAAATATAAGTTTTTACAGCATTACAGGTCAACATTACAGCACAATTTCAAACTTCAATTTTGGCTCCTATTCTACTGTTCACTATAAAATAAAATTTTTGCAATAATTTCAACATTTTTCCTTCATTAGCTTTGATCTTTTTTCAGTAATCTCTTCAAATTCACTTGAATTTAGTCAAAATCCGAAGTTTGATTGTCTTTAATACTAAGGCAAAAACTTCCGTCTAAGAATTTTCTATGAAAATATGCGTTAATTTGTTTATCAGTGTAAAAATTCTTAATAAGTTTTTCAAATCTTGGCACATTTTGACAGTTTTTGTAAACGTTAAAAATCTGAGAAACAAACGTAAGAATCAGAAATCTAAGCGCAAATAAATTAATACTGGTCACTTGGCGAAAAATTGCATTGGTCAAGCGACTGGGTAAGGAATCAATTAAATAAATGACAATATATGGTGAAGCCAAAAAGACGCAATTAATGACAAAAAGTGTGCTGGCAGCCGTTTCAATTAATTTGAAAATGATTAAAATTTTCTTTTGGCTGAATTTTTTTTACACAGCAGTAACAAAGAAAGATTGGAGCAGCAAGACTAGACGGAACAAATATATACCATGACAAACACACAATTTGTTCCAGAAATCTTAATTGAAGCATTCGGGATGAAATCGTTTGGAATAAGAATAATAAGTGAATACACACAATTAGTTTAAATCATTTGATGAATTAAAATTTTTTTAAGGTAATAAAGAGAAAGAAGACAAGCTTATTCATATAGGTTCCAAAGAATGCTTGATCCTTTGTCGAGTTTTAAATAAAACTGCAAAGGTTTTAAACTTCTTTTCTCTTTCCTTTGTTTTTTCAATTTTGATATCAAATTCGTTTTATGATTGATGAGGAAGTTTTTATCTTTTCAGGAAAGCTAATTTCACGGATAATTTAATATGAGATAATGATTTATTCCTGCCAATCCAAAGAACAGTTTGGTCTTGCTAATATCGTCTGCATCTAGGTAACTCGAGATCGGCAAAGTTCTAATAGTGAATAGAATCTTGGATTATCAGAAATAGATGTCTAACACTAAACTAGGTAGTGAAAACTAGTTTTGAAACAAAGATCAAGAAGTTTCCATCACTGAGATTTTTTAGCTTTTTGAATACTTAATTCTTTCCATCATTGGAATATTTTTTACTTTTCCAGATCTTTTATAACAGCAGTCATGAAGAAGTAGAAGTTCTGCGAAGAAATTTTAAAATTAAGCTTACTGGAACAGCTTGTCGCCAACTTCTACCATTTGAAATGAGAAAGAATTGCTGTTAAAGGAGATGAACATTAATATGCTTTAAATTTAAATTGGCTGATAGGATGGATCTACAGATAGATCTAGGCAATTTCCAAAACTTACTAATTTCAGTATTTAAAAAAAAATTTATGAGGAAAGCTTATTAAGTTTATAAGGTCAAATAGATTTCGATTGTTTCAAATCATTTATTAGAAACCTTTGAAACAAAAATCAGCCATTGATTTCTAGATTAATTGAAGTTCTGATAAGGCCGGCAAAAAGAATGTTTTTTGATCATAAGAAAATTTTCCCCCAATTGTACCACAAACAATTTACTTTCAAAAGATGAAGCAAACTTTCTTTACTATGATTAGCCCAGCTAAAAGCGCAAATCGCTTGTTTGATATTTGAAATTGAATCTATTCATAGATTAAATTGAAACTAAATCGTTAATTTCAGCATAATTAATTATGTATCTGAAACTTGAAACTTTTTCATGTATATTTCAAAAGATATTCAATTAATGAATTTTTTTTCTTCTGCATTGAAAGGTAATTTTAAAGAAGCTTCTATAGAGTAAAAATTTCACAAAAAATGTTATTAAGATGAACATTGAAGATCGAGATTTGAAGCGCTGTAGCACCAATGAATTGTGTTTTTTTTTTAAGGTTCAAGAAGAAGCACATCTAGTCAACTAATGATAGCTTTTCTTGTTCTGAAAATTTCATTTTATTGTAAAATAGGGCACATCGCTTAAGTAGGGAAACCAAATTGCAGTTAGAAGCTTCCACAATTTTAATTGGAGGCAAAAGTTAGAGATAATTACTACAGTTTTGATGAAGATTCAATAAAAGTCACTACACCTTTACTGCATGCTGTGGCGGAAATTCAAGCTTTCTCCTTGAAATGGCGGATAAAGAATGACAGTTTTGCAATCAGTAAACATATTTTTATCTTTTAAACTTCTTTTGGTTATGAAATTATTTAGCACAGATTAAAAATGAAAATAAAAATTGAATCCACCCTCTCAGTATAAATGATTAATCCCTTAGCTTTTTAATTTAATCACCGAAAGACTTGAATTCATGAAAAATCACGAATATTCTTCTACATTATAATTTCCAAGTTTCATTTCTATTTTAGGAGTGGATGAATTTTTAAGAAAATAATCTCAGTACTTAAACAGCGAAAATATAAATATATCTGATCGGTCGATCAAATTCATGCAAATTTATTACTGGCGAAATTATCAGGTTTATAAAAATAGCTTAAATTTACAATTGTCAACACAATTTTTTCAAATGAAAAATAAAAGTAAAAAAGAAGTGGCCAAGAAAAACGAGCCAGGAAATATTTTATTTGATGTGCCTTTTAGAATAATACTAGATAAAGATATGTCAGATGACAAGCATTCCTTTCTCTTTTCCTTTTTTTATTTGAAATAAGAAAAAGCTGCTCAAAAACATAGTAAAAGTTGGAAATTTGAATGATTTCAGGAATCATTCTTGCTTGTCTTGACTGCCGTGGTTGATTTGTATGTATGGCTTAGTGAAAGCGGTATTTGTATTTTAGGATACGAAGTGATGACCAAAATATGTACTTCATACAAGAAGTGCTATTGAACGAAAACTTATTGAAGTCAGTAAATTCAAAGCAAATATTGTAAAGAAAGAAGAACATAATTTTAGAAGTGAAAAATTCGGATTGAATTGATATTTCAGACCGATATTGAAATAAATAGCCAAGCTGAATGAGACAGCTTAATTACTATTGACACAATGTAAAATGAAACATTTCTTCCGGGTCGAGATCATTGACAGCTCATGATGTAAATTTACCGAATGAAATACGCTGAAAAACAGATGAATATTGGTAATCATGTTGTGTTTATATAGAAAAAGCAATTCTTCTGCATACTTAAACATGTAATCAAATTTCATCGTACTTCTTCATCAAGAGACAGGGGACATTTTAGGAAAAAAATTCTTTTTCGCACTTCTCATTTCATAATATTTGTCAAAATTTAGTCACAGTGTCATGTAGGGAACTGAAAGAGAATAAATGTGAATAAAAGAAGATTCCTTCGACATCTTCAAAGTAAATATATATATTTACTTTCTATGTGTATACATATATATATATATATATTTACTTTCTATATGTATACATATATATATATTTATTTATATATATATATATATATATATACAAAACGACAAAAATTATTTCTCTAAGACAGGAATAAAACAGCATATTCACTTGATAGTTCCACAAATGAAAAAAAGGATGATGCTCAGTAGTATAAAGTACTAAAAGTAGTTTAAAGTCACTTTCGATGATGACCATACTTGTATTACTCCCTCATTTAATTATATCCGCAAAATTGCTCTCTTCTAATATATATGTTAGGGTCTTTAAGCACACTTGCTATTGCTTAAAGATCCTAGGACTCAAATTGACAGACCAGGTTCATTGCGTTAGCTTCTCTTCTACATCTTCATCTCACATAAAACAAGCCTCTTAGTCTAGCTATACTTTTTCAAATTCCGAAAAAAAGATCATTTTGTAATTGATCGTTGGAAATGATGATCGATGAAATCTCCTGAGACATCTTCTTCTTATCATACCGCTATCTCTTGAACCTCATCCAAATTGTTGAAATATAATAATACAACATTTAAATAAAAGAAACATTATCTTTGCTTGAAAGTTGTAAAAAAAGCTTTTTCCTTGCTAAATTAGACCGGAAGTTTTCATATCGAAGAAGTGATAATATTTGGAAATGTCGAAAAAACTAAAAATTTATTCCTGAATGCCGCTAGAATCGGTCGGTACACAAAACCTCAAACTAGTACGAACTGAATATAAGTCAGCATTATTCTTTTTCTGGCAAAGTCCAGTTTTTTCCGCTAGCCACTATTTACGAATTTCAAGAGAGAATTAAGAAGTGTTTATTGAATAATGCAGAAAACAAAACAAGAAAAAAAAAAAAACAATATACCGCATCTTTACAATAATCAGCATTAGTGGAAAATTTGCAATTTTGAAAGAAAAATTTGAAAAAAAAGTGACTTTATCAGTCAATCGATGATATAATGAATGCTCTGCATGAAATAACTTTGAATGATACAAATAAACATACCGAATAAATACTGAATAAATGCAAACAAGACATAAGTTGAGCCGTCAGTTACTGAGGAACTAACGAAAGTAATGCACTTAAAATTATTAAAGCATTTTAAACATGAAATGACTTTTTTTGCCACCAAATTTTAATACCTCACTGGATGATATCAATGTTGGAGGAACAGAAGGAGCTGATGACGGTAGTGGTGGTGGTAGTGGTGGTGGTGGCGGTGGTGGTGATGGTGGTGACGATGGAGGAAATGTTAAGTTTTTTTCCGATGGAAGGGTAGACATACAGGAAGTTCTAGGCTTCGATGAATTATTTTCAATAATTCGTTCCTGCAAAACATTTGATTTTCACCGGAACGATATACATAATCTCGTAAATTCTGTTAATCATTTAAGCGATTAACCGATAAAAAATTTTCCCCATAAAACAGTGGTTTATGTAGCTATAATTATCGAGAGTGGCTTCTTGCCCATACATTGGGTTCAGGCTATATTTTGTATTTTTACGAAATGCAACTACTTCAGTTAATTATTTTGTTAAGAATGATTTCTGAATGCCAGATCTGACTGCATATTTCAAATTGATACTATCACCTTCAAAATGAAGGTTTTATCTTATGCATTCACGGAAACAGATAAGTTACTATGTAGCTTATGCAGAAGTCAAAAAAGAAATGAAGCTCTATAAATAATATAAATGAAGCTCATAAGAATTTTTCCTAGAAGATCACTGCAATATGAAAATGTAAATCTAGATTTCATAAAACATACATCAGAAACAGATTCATCAAATGCTGATAAGAAACATCTTCCAGAATTGAATCTTTCAAACAATGTCGTATTAGCACCGGCATTAAGCACTGGTTTACAAGCTGAATAACCACATTTTGCATAAAATGCTTGTTTATTTTCACTAGATAAATAAGCCTGAAAAAAATTCAAGAATTACAATATGATTTTGTAAAATTTTTCGATAATAGCAAGCATTTTACTACATAAATATTACTGCTACCAAAGGCTTATTTGAAATACAATTCTTGAGATTTGAAAACGATAAGAAGTATGACTTACTTTCCTGAAACCGAACTTTCTAGCTTCATCTTCCAACTGTGCCATTAGCCAACATCCCAAACCTTTACCTCTTAAATCGCTATCGATGATAACAGATTCAATCCAGCAACTTTGTGATTCAGCAAGAAGTGGACATAATCTCGCATGACCTACCAACTTATCCGTTTTTTTATCGAGCATAATGAATGACATAGGAGGTATTGAATTAAGTGACTTACGTAACGTGTTTTCACGTGCACCCACACTTCGTGGCCATTCCTGTCGTCACGCTTAGATTTAATTTTTGGCAATTCTTTTTTTTTGTAAATAAGATGTAGTGTAGAAAATGAAATGAAATTTAAAATAAGCTAACCTGATTCAGTAATTCGATACATTCAGAGCATCGATTTTTCCTCATCGTCAATGGTACAAGCATATATTGCTCGGTAAACATAATTTTTAAATTTCACGAACAGTTAAGTGAAATGACACCTTGTTGTCTTCTCTATATTTACATCCAAGACCTAATAAATTGCTAAAATTAATTTATGGGGTTATAGTTCAAAGGGTATAAAAACCGATGACCCTTTATGGTATGAAAACAGATAAAATAAAATAGTCCATTTTGCCCAGCATATTTCATGAATTTTGCAGCACTTGGTTAACTGCCGCAAATTGCCAGTCGTCCCCGATTCAGCTTTTCATCCAAACATTGCGGGAATGTATCGAATGAGGAATACCGGTATTCTCAGATAGATCTTTTTCACGACTATCCTTTAATTCAAAGAGGCTTTTTGTATTAATTCTCTGAAATATTTCCAGGTGATATTCATATCTAAGTAGTAGTGAAGAAGTAGAGAAATCTCTGATACGATATGATATTATCAATATGTGGAAAAAAATCTCAAAAAATGTTTACTTACTGATAAATAATTCTTTTTCAAGATAACTTTACTTGTTATTTACTTGAAAATTCCTGATTTATTTTTATTTTTAGATTATATAAAAAGCGCAAAATATAACAGATAAGATGATAACAGAGAGATTATTTAAACAATTCCAAATAAATTAATGGAGTGTATAGCAAGAAAGTTCTCTTTCAAATTTCGATCATTTTTCATGAATATATCTCATCATATATTTGTGGAAAAATCAATTCAAAATGAAAAAATTAACATTTCAAATACAATTAAGCAAATTTTATGAAATTTACATTGTTACTAAAGACATAAATAAATATATTTCTAGCAATTTTCTGATCATTATGAATTTGGTATCATTTTTAATATGAAATATTAATCAAATTTTATATCAAATATAAATGACTTTCGAATTCTTGTCCTACAAAATAATTTGATACCTTTTATGCTACTTCTTTTGGAAGATTCAAAGAATGTAATCAGATTAAAATTAGCGATAATAAAATGAAATTAATGGAAACGTTACGAAGATACGTGATATGAACGAGCCTAAATTTCAATTAAATGATCCTAGAATAATGGAAACAAACAAACACAACTATCACATAAATTAAAAGAGACACAAGCAGTAATGACTAGGAATCATATATTAATAGTAATAATAATATATTGACAAAATGAATTTTTGTAAGAGATAAATCAATCACAGCGAATTTCAAGATTTTCGAAATATTTGATTTAAATACGAAATTAAATACTTAATTTCCTTTCATTCAACGCTATCCTATCAATAAATTGCTGAACGAAGATCACTTCATTACTATTATTTAAGGCAACATTTGACATTATTCAGAAAGACTAAAAGTTATCAATTAGCAATCGAAAACAGAAGCTCTACATATTGAAAATTAGTTAAATGGAAAAAAATTGTTCAATCAAAATAAGTTTTTCTTTTTTGACAAGTATGCGTAATGTTTAACTTCTGAATACCTTCTGACCTTTATATTTTCCAAATTTGAACAAACAAAGAGAAAAAAAATTAAAGTGATTTGGTGTAAAAAGTAGCAGTAAGCAAGCAAAACATTGTAATAAAATAAAGAGTTCTTGTATTAATCGTTGAGGACTGTCCTCGTTTTGACCGTGGACAATTTGGCTTATAGTTTGATAAAGAACGATGAAACTCTTCGGCACCACAAAAATTCCTCTTCAATAACGTTGAATCCTGCAAAGTACTTGCAATAAATTCAAAAAAATTTTGCATTGATTAGAAGGTACTGGGCGGTATGATTCATTGGCTAGCAAAAAGAAATATTAGGAGTAGACTATGGATAAATATTTTTTAAATATTAGGAATGGACTATGGTCGAATATTTCTCAGATTTAGTGTTGCTGCATGTATTTCAAAAGTTTCCATAAAGGTTGGATATTATTAAAGTAAAAATAAGAAACTATTCTCATTGTGTCGAAATTTCTCCAAAGAAGAGCAAAGTAATTTAGAAAAGCCGTGCCATTAGCAGTTTTACAAAGTTGAAAAGTTACTATATTTAATAAATTGAAGCGTTATACATAGCAGGAAGGAAAGAAACTTTTTTCCTTATCAAATATTTTGTCTCTCAACAAACCTACTCTTTCTTAGGCATAGAGAAATGTCGGGTCTATAAATACATGTTTTAACAGTGGAATCTATGAGAAATTGAAAAATAATCGTTACATTGATGTGTTTGAGCCAATTAATGACACAACTGCAGTACAGTATATTATCCTGAAATCTGGTTCGCCATGCTTCACTTATAAGAGCTGTTGCTTCCAGATGTCGAATATTGTTACGCTCAATAATAATTTCTCCGATATTAATGATAGTTGCAAAAGCACGACCCGAAATGTTCCCAATTTTATTATTACTCATTGTTAAGCATCCAATTGTATAAAGACCAGTAAATGCTCCCGCATTAATAGCATCGATATCATTTGAAGTAATATGAATCTGTATCACATAAACTGTTACATATTCAGAAATCAAAAATTGTTAAAAAAACTTTAAATATTTAGAAGTCTTGGAAATGCAGATATGTGGTCAGGCATGTTTCAGTTTTATTTTACACAATTCCTCAATCTTTTTTTTAAGAACAATAACTGAATTTAAGTATTACATACCTCTCGCACATGCGATAGCGCGGTAAATATACCTGCTGAAATAGAGAAATGCGAACGACTGATTTCAAGCCTAGAAAAAAATTTTTTTTTTTTGTATAAAAAGCAGTAAATGCTCCGTATTAACAACATTAATATCATTTGAAGTAATGTGAATCTGTATTACATAAACTGCTGCACAATAAACTGTTACATATTTAGAAATTAAAATTATTAAAATAACTTTTAATTGCTTAAAAGTCTTAAAAATGAAATATGTGTCGGACAGAGAAAAAAACTTCCGAAATTGCCCGATGGATTAAATAAAATTACTCGTTCCCAATAAGACGCATTTATTGTCTGTTTCAATTACTCCAATACGATATCGTACTTCAATATTCAACAGTTCTAGCAAATTAATTAATTAAATGAATGAATAAGATTGATGTTTTACAAGTTGCAAAATGAAACTTTCATGCTAATTAATACCTATGCACTCGGGAAACATTTTCGAATGGTCGTGATCCGAACGAAATCACACCGAATAAATTGAAAAAATCAACTTGCATAAGGCCAGAAAAGGCATGCCCTTCAATTTTCAATTTTTGACCTTCTAACGTGAATTCTCTCAGTTTTAATTGCCTGCAATACTATAAAGAACCCAAAAATTATGGAAATGAGCTGGTCATGAAAATAATTATTACTAATTTGGTTTTATCTGATTTAATGAAGAATTAAATTAATAAACATCACCAGTTTCGATTTCTATGCTAAATAGAAATTGAATGACAGTGATGAGTAATAGTGATTGTAATATATAAACATCATACCACCTGAACAAACCCTGTCGTATTCGATTGAAGCTGTTATTGATTAATTGGATTCGCAAACCATGGGTATTGGAAATTTGCGAAAATGCATTCTTCGCAATATCAGTTAGCGATGGATTGTTAGCTAGGCGAAGTAATCTAGAAAAACGATCAATGACATATGGGACATCTCGATGAATTCATCATTTTCACCAATTATTAGCACAACTAATAACTTTTTATAATTTAATCATAGAAAATAAAATTAATGCAGTATGCAGCAAGTAAACCAACAGTGAATAATACCGGAATCAAATAATAAAAACTGAATTAATTCCGGTCTCAACTGACTACACTTTGTTATGTTCGTGATACTGTATTCTTTTTATTTCAATTATTGCTGTAACTAAGACTGGATGCAAATTTTTTTCAATTCTTAAGAGGCCTTGTCATGAATTCTAATAATCTAATCTAATCTATTTTACTCTTCTGCTTACAACATATATCTCCTGATTCATTCAGAAAAATAAAAAATTTCAAACACCTATCGAAATGATTTGTTTAATAATTCCGAATAATTGTGCCTTTTCCTGAACGCGCGATGATATTACAAAATTTGAATACAAATGTAATCAATGGTTTAATTTTTCGCAAAAAACTTCTCAGATATTTGAATTTCATTGAAACATTATGAAAATTTGGTAAAGTTCAAGAAGTAAATACGAAAGAAAATTTTACAAGCTATTCAGCTTGTAAAGAAATATTTTTGTTCCATGAGGATAGGCACCAATTCAAAATTTTCTTTTGAACATTCTTGCTTCATGATTTTGCTAATCGACTTCAGAATTTAATTTTAAAATATTGAATTAATGAATTTGTTTAAAAAAGCATTGGAAGTCTGAAATGTCTGATGAAATCCTTTGTGGGAAGCAATGAAACATTTTAATAATTAAAGTAAAATAATGAAAAGTCTTACTTTAAACGATTTAAGCCTTTGAATGCAAATTTTTCAATTGCATGTAGCCGGTCGCAGTTCTCGATTATTAATTCTCTTAGGTCTGTGTACCTCAATCAGTGCATTATTATTTAATCATATCACGCATTACTAATCACTTCCAGCATACAGTAATCACTATGGATGATTATCAGAATACTGACAAACAATCTCAGCAAATTTCAATATTTCAATTTCTACCACGTTGAAGAATGTTATAAATTAATAGTTTGAGTTAGTTCTTCGAATCATATCAATAGCTTTTTGATAAGCTATAACATAACATCTCAAAATAACGGAAGATGTTTTTTTTCGTAGCAGCAAGTGCATTATTGAAGCAAAAATCAATAGAATTTTCATTAAATCAAATTACTATCATTTTAAACTAATTTCTTTTTCAACTTTTCACTTGCAATAAATTACACCATAGAATTATTCATTTTAGCATCTATTAGTTTAACTTTTTTTTCTATGTAAAGGTTCGTTCTATCCGTTGCGGTAAAGAAACCTGAACATTGTACTAACACACGCACACACACACTTTGTGAATGTGATAGGCTGATTGAGTTAGTATGATTGAGTTAGTCCTTCAAATCAAACTTTTATTGAATTCATTCGTTGGTACTGAAAGGAAAGCAATTTTAGGTGCAAAAATATGCAATTATTTCATTTTTTTCAAAAAATAAATTTAAATACAACATTCTAACATTATCATTTTCATCAAATACTGCTGTGATAAGCCTCAACATGTTGTACATTTTTGCTGTTTAAAAAAATACTAGCGAATCATCGGATTTTTTTCCTGTTGATTGCTAAACTTCTGATAGTGTAGAGTATTTGATCTGAATAGATCTAGATTAATATCTGTTAGCTTTTTCTTAAAGCATTTTTAATTTCTGTTAAAGAATCTCATTTGAAATACCTCTTAAAAGCACCCTTTTGAATGACTAGCAAAGATGAATTTTTAATGCGTAAAACATGAACTGTTTTTTGCCATGTGACAGGCACTCGTTCGAAATCAGCTCCTTCGCAATCAATCTGAAAGTTTTATTATGTACTTGGAAATTGGACGAACTCAAAATATTAGTTTTTTACATTTTTTACTATAAAATTGGATATTAAAATTTTTTTTATCAAAAGACAGATTTTTAGTACTTTCACATTAAACTTTTATGTTAAATTAATATCTTCTATGCAGGCATCTAAAGAAATAAAAAGAAAGCGCAAAATAATTTGAACAAAAATGAATTTAGACATAAAAATTAGTGATGCAATGCACAATTTTGACTTCAGAATTTGAAAACTTTTTTCTCAACAACTTCTAAATTTAAATGTTAGACTTTCTCGAGATTGAAATCCAATCGTCTAAGTCTGTGAGAACAAATTTTGAATAACAAACTTCTTGTTCTGTTAGATACTTCTAGTCTTATTCTGTCTCTCTCTCATATTTCTTTCTATTTCATATCTGCATTTATTAATTGATAAAATTTTCAGATTTGAATAGAAGTAACCTTTTCAGGATTTTCACAGAAACATTTATTTGGACATGGCAATGATTCAAATGTACTAATTTGAGAAGAACATGAAATGATAAGCAGGAATAATATGATAAGCAGCAGAGCCAACATTTTGCTTCACATCGTGCGATTTCTTTTCACTTTTGCATATTTCCGTCTGCATACTGCAACCATTTTAGCCATAAAATATGTGAAGCTTAGTGACTTGATCAAGGCACTAGGCTGTAATAACTGAATTAGATTGGACGAAAAAATGCCGCATCTGAAGGTGTTTCTTTATTAAAACAAATAGATGAGAGTGTCGATCAATCTGCAACGAATTCTCTTTTTACTCCATCTTGACATTTGCAATCAGTGCATTTGTCCTGAGACATTTTTCAAGCTATTATAAAATATGGAACAAATCCTGTTGCACTTTTCAGGCTTTAGGAAAGATTTTTCTAAAATTCTGAAATTTTCAGGATATTTTGTTAATTTTTATTTCCACTATTAATATTTATAAAATCGTTTTTTGATGGATCGAATGCCTTTCTTATATGAATTAAAAAAAAATTAAGCTTCTCTCATTCTTCTAAGATAATGTGTATTTAAATTATTTACAACAACGGCAAATTGTCCATTTCAATAAAATGAGCACAGTATTATATGGCTATCTTTTAATAAGCCTGTTGCTGAGAACGTACTGCATAAATGGACAATTTGGCTTAGTAATTTTATATCGAATACCATTTCCTTTGTAGCTCTGTATTCCAGTATCAAAAAAAAACAAAAAGTTTAGTGAAATAAAGAAAGAAATGACAATGATAAAAGCATGTACCGCTTTTTTCAACCAATTCAAAATAAAAAAGAATTTCAGAGCCTATAATATATTGGATTGAACTCAATTAAATATATACATCTGCTTTATGGATTCGTATCAGACAGTTATCAGTCTCTCCCTACCGGAATCATTTTCTTTTCGTACTGCAATTATACCAACAAACAATAAATACTATTATTGATCACATTTCACAATGAATTAATTACTGCAATACTGAAAATTTGTATATGTAACCTTTAACTGGACATAATTATTTCAAACATAATGACACATCGAATTTCTCTATCCTGTGAACTATGAACTAAGAAAAAAAAAAGAAAAACTAATGTTTAACAAGTTAATATAACCTTTGAGAGGTGATTTAAAAATTTCCGAGGTAATTAAAAATCTCTAATTATGATGTTGTGCTGAATTTTATGATCAAAATAGAATGAGGATTTTAATTAGATTACAATTGGGTAAATTATGTTTGAAATTTACTCTGGATAACAAAACGACGCATTTCTGACATTTCTGAAATTTTTATCAAAAAGTAAAACTGGCTATATTCCATCCAATAACAAAACCTAAAAACTTTTTAGTAATATTGATAGGAATTGATCTTTTTTAGTTCAGCAAGCATTCTGATGGTAACTACCACAAGACTCTATGAATTGTAACTTCAGCAAAAGCGCCACTCTTTATCCTTCTCTCTCTCCTCTCTATTTTTCATATTACCTTACATGTTTGATGGAAATATTATGAAGCAAAATAAACTCCAAAGTTGAAATATGTTTGGTTTAAGAAAAGTTCAAATATTTTCACACTTAAATTCATCGAAGAAATTCTTTTTCACTCGCAAGTAATTTAGTCAACGCGCTATTTGTATGAGTGAATTTATGTTTACCCAAATGAATATAATAAAAAATGCAACAATACTTTCGCCTGCTAGCATTTGTTTTAAGAACTGATGGGATGAATGAAAATATTACAAGATTTAAAGTGTTTAAAATTTCACAAAGTTTAAAGTTGCAGTAAACAGAACTAATTATTAATTAAATAACTAGTTCTGTTATACTTCCGAAACGCCATAATCTCTGGTTCAACGATTTTTTGAATGTTTCTTCAAGATAAATTATTAGCGAAAGAGTGTATACTAAACCTTCAGATGTCCACTTTTTGACGCTGAAATTTAAATTGGCAAATTTTTGTTTTTAACACAACTAATGTGACATCTTAGCTTTTTAATCTAAATGATGGAAATGTGTTTGCTCTTTTGAGGGAAAAGTTGGAGAAAATTTTCACGAAGTGAGTGTAATGAATCTTGGCCCTTATTTTAACCTACGTCTTCATTTAAGCCCAAGCAAAACGATACTTCATACAATAATTGGAGTGACAATCTTTTGTTTTGCCTTATACATTATCTATAACGTATAGCGGTAATACGTATCGGATATGATAGTATAAATGAAATAATTAAGCATTGCAAAAGTATGTGTGAAGAAGTTGCTGAAGAAAAAAAGAAACAGAGCTTGTAATTTAGTTTGAAAAGAATGGCTGCAATATTTTTTTACAAACAAAATTGATGAAATAAATGAAATGTAGGAGTGCTGTAACAACTTTTCTAGTTTATTCTTCCGTAATGGAAAGAAACAGGAGAAAGTGCTAACGTTGCATTACATCGTTAATTACTTGCATTATGCTTCGTTCGCAATATGATATCGACTCGTCATTTCTAATTGAATGGAAATGATAAACAACTGAACTTCAGTTAAAACTGATTTTCATAATACACAAGATGAGAATGATTCTTGGAGAGAACTAAAAACAAATTCAAGCTGCATTCTTTTATCGAACATATTACATTGTAGCATTGTCGCAGTTTTAATTTATTAACTAATTCTAACTCTTTAACAATGTCGATCAATCAAATAATTTATGAGACGAATTAAAATTGAAATGAACAAATTGAAGCAATTTAAACTGAAACAAAAGAATTTGAAAATAGTTAAAGTAAGCAAGGAACGCCTAAGAAATAATATTACAATTAAAAATTCAAGAAGCAAATATAATATATATATAATATCATCGATATCAGAAAAAGAAAATATGCAAGTCTTTAATTTCTGCGAATCTGTAATTGAACATCTTCCATGTCCTCTTAATCGCCATTTCGTTTAAAATTAAATTTTATAATTAAAGTGATGTATTGAACATCTTCCATGTCCTCTTAATCGTCATTCCGTTTAAAATTAAATTTTATAATTAAAGTGATGTCAGCATGTTTGTTGTTTTTATTTTAACTATTATCCACATCATTTTATTTCTCATACAATGTAAATTCCAGAAAAAAAGCCTAGCAAAGATTTATCAGCCTAATAAACATTAATATCAATTATTCTTTGCTAGCAAAATGTTCGAAAATTTATTAGCAATGAAAAATGAAAAAAGACAAGAATATGGTCAGGTGTACAGATGGACATAAATATATATACGCATATACAGGCCACTCACACAGACACACAATTCATATGTAGTTACTAATGGTAGACTATTTCCACAACAATACTAAATTTCCTAACAAGAGCTCTAATTGAAACTTCTGTGACGATTTAAAAAGATTTTAAAAATGTGACTTTTAGAGAATGAAAGATTTAAATTGATCAGAACTGTCAATAAGCTCATCAAGATGATGTTAGAGATCAGAGAATAATTGTTCCGGTAACGAATGATAGTAATTTGATATCAGAAAGATCAGAGCAAAATTATTAGGAATATCAATTATTGTTAACTGAGGAAAAATACTAGGCTGTACTAGTTGGGAGAAAAAAATTTCTTTATGTTTTATGATTATAAATATTCGGAATATTTACTAGGATTCATTATTCATTACTAATTAATCGTTCATTAATAATTAATTAATTTGATTTTCAAAAGTAGCGTTGTTGCTTCCAAAAGGAAATTTCGAAAACTTTTAAGGAAGAAAAAGTATCACTCTTGTTTTGCATTTCTTAAATTATTATTATAGTGAATTCAATTCATTAAGGATTGAATTTTTTCAGAATAATAGAAGATTTACCTAGCTTAAAGGAAGCAAATTCTAAATGATGTAACCAGCATTTTATTAGATGCAAAACAAAAAGTACAAATCTTCCTTTCTTTTCAAATTAAGAAGCGGAAATTTGATTTGAATGAAGCAAAAAAAACATTGTATAACAAAGCATTTATTTCACAGATTACATGACATATTTTTACGTTTTTTCCAGGGGCAAATAACGTTGCAAAAATAACAGGAAAAATCGAAAGTTAGCGTTGATTTTTTTCGGATGGACTGAGTAGTAGTTAATGAACTTCCTCTTACTGCATTTGTGATTTCAATCAACTACAACTTTTCCCCTTTCTCTCTTCCTCTCTTTCTAATGGCAGTATTGAGAGTTGTAGCTTTGATTTGGAGGGTGAAATTGGCAAGAAAACAAAATCAGAATCTCAAATACGAAACGATTCAAAGTATTAGAGAACTTTTCAAATATTTCGTTAACAGAAGCTGAGAATAATATGAAGTGTAGGATAACTGTCCTATAATAATAAGCTAATAATCAAAAGCTAATTAACATCATAAACAAGGAAATTGTGAAATAGCAAATGAATTAAAATATGGATAAGAGTAATTTGGACAGAAAAGATAACAAGGTTAGAAAAGTTAGAAAGCACTTGATGGATTCATATATAAACAAATGGTAGCATAGAAGATATGATTTGCCAGATTATAAGTGTACTTGATTAGAAATAGAATAATTCTCTTGTTAAAATAATGGATAACGACAGCTGTCTTCTGCCATAAATTGTGATTTCTCCGCTTCTTCCAGTGCTTTCAATATACTACTTCGATGCAAGCAGAAGCAGTTGGTAAGATTAGTGAAAATTTCAGGTAAGCAAAAGTTGAAATTTGATGGATATTATCTGACTCAATTCGCGCCTTTTAACTAATAAAAGTCATTTTTGATTATAAATTTAGGAGTTACTCGGAAAATTTAACAATCAAATCGATTTTATGCAATGAGATTCTTTCTGCGACAGTCAAAATAATTGAGACAAAAATCACATCGCTAAAATAACTAAATTTTGCATTTTAAAAGACCATATTAAAAAAAAAATTGAAAAATGGCAATTAATTAAATAAGATGTACAAATAGCTGAGTTGCATTTGGGGTACACAATGTTTTTTCAATCCATCTGTTAATTACTGGAACCGTAGGAAATTTATGAAAGTAAAAGATGTTGCTGCAAAATTCAAGATGACTTCAACCGAATCGATACGGCAACTACTCTTCTGCACAAATTTTTAATTAATTTTAATTTAAAGTAGATAACGATCGAAATTCCTGACAATTTGTTGCTCACTGCAAAACATCCTCAATTATATCCCTTCGATTTTTGCAAATGCTAGGAATTAATTGAATGAGTTTGAAGAAATCCCTTAAAAATTATTATTTCCTTGAATCAGTCATACAATACCTTGCAGTTCGCCATTGGTAATAGTTAAGTTTCATAAGGAAATATCTAAACATGAACTGGTCACCTTCTATCAAATCAACTATGAATTATTCCTTGGAAATTTTGCAGCAAAAGTTTATCTATCTCATTCAATTTCATTTTCTGGGGGGAAAAAAAAAGCAATAGTAATAAGTAAGAGTTAGATAATACGATAATGAAGAGATGTAATTAGAGAAAGTATGGAGAAGATAGTGCAAACATCATCAGATATCAATTAAAGTCCATGGATAATCCTTGATGTTTTTTTGTAGCCATACTAATTTTTAAATTTAACAAAAGTACTAAATTCGAGAATTACTTTTTTTCCTGATTTTAACATATAATAGCAATAAAAAGTAACGAAATACTTATATCAAATTTTTCCAAGCTTACATCTTTCTCAATTTTAAATTGCAATTTTAAATTCAGTTGAAATTTCGATCAACAGATATCTTAAGTATTACTCTTGAGATGACAAGTTGCATAGCGCGATAGTGGGTTATTTGGTTTTTAGTTGACTTGGAACCAAAATTTTTTTCTAGAGGAGGGGTTTGGTTAATTGATTTTATCTGTTTGCTGCATGGACTTACTGTTGCTGCACTTATTTTAGATTTTCAGGTAAATTGACCTGATAGGGAATGAATCAGCTCGTTATGTTAGAATTATTGCTTGTTTAGTTCTAGAAATTGACATAGACTTGGGCTTCATGTTTGCAAATAACTGCAAGGTTGCACGAACTAACCTACTCTTTTTCTTCTTATTTTAAACTTTTAAAAATGTATTACAGATAGTTGAAATTTGAAAATTGATAAGTTCTGATATAATCAGTGTCTTTATATATATACATATATATTCTGAACGGAATGGTGTAATAGCAGATCATAATACATTAGTATACTTCTTGATTGTGTCAAATTGATTATGCATTGTTGCCATTATGGTTCGCATGACAAAAACTTCCTGCTTGAATGGACCAATCAATAATCGAATAATTTTTTAGATTTAATTCGAAATGGTTGAAGGAAAGCCAACTGAAAGAGAAAATAAGAAAGAAGTGAAGAGACGGCGTGAGTCGAGTACTAGTTCTTCGGATAGTTCATCTGACTCATCCGAAAGTTCATCATTCAGCGATTCTTCTTCAACATCACGCTCTGGCACGACAACGAGTTCGGAATCTTCCAGATCGCCTACTCCCAGAAAAACAGGCAAAGGTATTCATCTTCTCATTATAGCTTTTGTAAACATGATATTTCTTGGCGGTTTTTCAAGAACTTTGTTTTAGACATCCTTTTACGTCTACTGCAAAAAGACAAAAAAATACAGTTTAAACAAATAAATAGGGAAGAAATTAGTGGACTTTTTTTTTCATTTGATCTACCAGAACTAAAAAGTTAACCTTTATTATCGCATTCTTACATAATCCTTCTCTCTCTCCCTCTTGCATTTTGGGGAATTTCCATCTTTGTTTCACGCGATAAGGATAACCAAATATAGATCGAGCACGAAGTCCAACTCGGCGTTCGCGTTCACCTCGAATTGGTGGGCGAGCAGAGCGCAGCGAAAAAGCAGTCATCGCATCTTCTCGTCGATCACCAACTCCGGAACGACGCCGACGCCGTTCATCGCCATCTCCAAAACGGCGACCATCACCATCACCTAAAAGAAGAGATCGAAGTGGTAGCCGAGATAGACGTAATCGTTCGCGTTCGCGAGAGCGTAAGGTACTTCTTTACACTTCGGACCCTTTGTGGTTTTAAATTGCATCTTTAATTACACTGGTTTGAAATTGTTTTAAATTGCGTCTTTAATTTTAATTATACGCATGAACTTTGAAATAGCGCTTTCCGATGATAACACTGAGTTGAGGATTGAGAATAGTTTGACTGCTGAGATTGTGAAATTCTTCCAAAATTCTTAACTGGTAGTTTTAAATGATCGATTTTGTTTCATTTAGATCTTCATTTTCAGGCAAGTCCAATCCGCAAAGCAACGCCACCACCACGTCGTCTGTGTGTGCGTAATTTAAGTCGCAATGTTACAAAGGAACACTTATCGGAAATTTTTAGTGTCTATGGAACTTTAAGAACCTGCGAATTACCTATGGATCGGCAACATACACATCTTGGCAGAGGTTTTTGCATTTTTTCAGCTTCACTTCTCAAAATTTTGACATACGTTCCTGCTAAAAATATTGTAAATCTAAGATTATAAATAGTCCAATAATTTGGTCTCATGAGTCTGAGGAATTTCTTATCCGTTGCGATTAATTTTATTGAGTCAAATACATATTGTTTACATAATGTTTGTTCATTTGCTTTAATGTTTTTAGGTTATGGGTATGTGGAATTTGAACAACCGGAAGATGCGGAGAAAGCGTTGAAACACATGGATGGTGGGCAGATTGATGGCCAAGAAGTCACTTGCGAATTAACACACCCACCGCGTTCTACGCTGAATGGAAGTGGAAGACGCCCGCTCTCTCCACTTCGGTAATTTTTTTTCATCTCAAGTGAATGTATTAGAATGCAATTTCAGTATTTTAAATCATGCTGGATTTTCATTATTGTTGGGAATGGTAGCCATCTCGTTTTTAAAATATTACAAGAATTATTCCGAAAGATCCACGAAAGTCGAAAAGGTGCTACAATTCGTTCCTAGCTAAAGACAAGCGGTCTACATCATTGCTTAATGTAATTGACAGATTAATCCATCCAGCAATTTTTCTAGTTCAGTTGCTATCATTCTAATGATTAATAAGCAATCTCTTCATGATTTTGATTATACTGACACATGTACATCATTTTGCGAAGTAACTTTCTGCTCCATATTTTAATGTATCTTATTTTTCAAACATAATTTCAGATTTCGTGGACTGTCACCCCGTAGATACCGCAGTCCACCTCGTGCGCACGGAACGGGCGGGAATATGGTACCATTGGGTCCAAGTCGCTTCAATCGATCTCGAAGCCGTAGCCCACGACGTCGACGCAGTCGCTCTTAGAAGGCTTATTTTTTTTTGTTCTTGTTTCATTGTTTTTCTCTATCATCGAGTGAAAAAAAAGGAAAAAACGAGAGTTACATATAAATGGCATCTTGGGAGCGGTTCTACAAGCTCGAACTCGATAGTCTGATAATGGTTCTGCAGAATTTTTCATATTGATAAAAGTAACTTTTGCATTCTCTCATGTGCACTTTTCTCATTTTCTTTCACTTTATTTCTAAAAAATAAGACGTCCCAATGTTAAAAAGGAAATTAGACTGAATGACATGATGAAAATATAAGTTTTTCAAGAACCACAGAATGCAGCAACATACATGGCCATTATTACAAAAAAGAAGATGAATGTATGATTTTTAATAATATTTTGTTAGTCATGTTAGTCACAAGTCATGTGCATGACATCGTAAACTCAAGACTTGCTCACGTGCATTTTTCACGTAAATTCTGGATTTTTGATACGTGCGTGTAATGACAGTGGACAAGTGATATAGATGAAATAATTTGAAAACCCCAGATTTAGATAGCTGCTTACTTATCAGCAAGAACTAGGACATGGCATAGTAAGTAAGCCTAAAATAGTTTTACAACATTAATAAGAGGATGGCAGCAGCATATATGGACATCAGCAAGAAAAGATTCGTGAATTCTTTTGTTCATAAAAATATTTCTCAATAATACAATCACCAATATTGCTAATCAAATCTTCAGTACTACTACCACCTGCTTAATCGATATTGGTCATATTCGTAAACTTTAACCATAGTATTTAGTTGTTCATCTCTCTTGTGATTCATCATTTCCAGCTATTAAAAATTCGGACAATGGACCGTACTCATCGTTTTTTTCCCCTCGTACAAACACCGCTGCTACGCAAATATCCGCACTTAATATGCTTTCGTAATACACGTAATTATTTAATTTTAATAGTCCCACAAGGGAACATCAGTGATTTTTTCCAACACATATGCGTCAGCAAAACTTTAAATGCATTTCTAGTGCTAATTTACTTTTTGTTTTAGCTTGTCTTGTATGATCCCAAAACGGAACAAACGAAACGTTATTTTTTCTACAGTCATTCTGCAGAAGTTTTCCACAATTGTTTTTCAAACGTTATTTTTTTTGCAGTCATTTCGCTAGTTGACCGCGCTTTTTTCTCGAAGGCCCATGTTTTTTTACTCGCCACCATATCTGACAAAGTCAAGAAATCATTTCAATTTTATCATCCTTGAAAAAATTAAAAACCTGGTTAAAATCACAAAGTTCCCAGCAACCAGCCAACCAGGTTCTACGTCATAAAGCCGTCACGTCGATTCACGTCCCAATAGACCATATGATCATAAAGCAATTAATTTATTGCTATACTCGATCAATTCTGCTTTTGATACTCGGCCGCGCTGGTTGATGAATTTTGCCACTAGAAATAACACCTTGATAGAAAAGGCTGTTAAATGTTTATGGAATTAAATTTCTTCATTTTGATGCAGCTATAAACCTGTAATAGTTACGGACTACAAGTCATTATTTCTGTTGCTAAATACCTTATTCCGGATAAAAACTAAAAGATAAGTATATTTCAGTTTTATTCTACAGATAATTTTTAGCTGGAAGCTTTTAATCTTACAAATATTTTATTTTTGATTGAAACATAAGTCACAAGATGTTGAGTTGTAAAATGAGACTTGATTCTTCGTCTAGTAATCTTCTATATATTAATCAATAACAAATTTAAGTTCAATCTTAACCGGCTTGAAGTTCATCTGTAGTAATATGAATAAATTTTCCCCGATCGTCCATCACCCCTGTCAATCTGCCACTCTCAACCAGAAAGTTAAGCCGATTCACTGCCTCTTCTGCACGCAAATTGAAATGAGCACCCAATTCATCTATATTAACAACCTGAAAAGACAATAGCATTCTCCATTCTCGAACGTCTACAACAACTGGTTGAAAGGGTAATACAAGCATTAAGTGTAAAATGATAACACTACAATTCTCCAAATATTTTACTACTCCATTTTCGTTTACCTATCATTTGCTAAATCTACAATATTATTACATGAAAAATCTAAAAACATATATCGATTAATAAATTCTTTCATACTTAATACTTGACACCCAAAAACAAATTGCCATTATCAAACCGATCTGGCGCCACAAATTTAATTTATGGAAATCGACAACATTGAGAAAAAAAGGGATGATAACATGATTTTACATCCAATTATTTTTATCTGACATGCCTCATATTCATTCATGAATGAATGAATATGAAGGTGATCGTATGCAATGGAGAAATATTTCAAAAATTAAAAAGTTTTCAAGCACAAACCTTAGTCATACGAACATACTCTTCGAAATCGCGTAAAAGATTCTGCGATCCCTCGTCATCAATTTGCTCGAATCCTTCTTCATCAACCGCAAAAGCTTCTCGAAGCTAAAAGAATATTTTGATCAATAAATAGATTTAGTCAATTCCAAAATTCTTTATTTATTGAATTTGGAATCATTAGCATCAAAACTACATAATTTAATTAAACCTGCCGATATTCCTCTTCTTCTCGTCTCTCACGCTCTTCTCTTTCCCGACATTTCCTTTTACGCTCTTCTTCTTCTTCTTCCATTTGTTTTTCACGTTCCCTCTGCAGACGTTCTTCTCTTTCCCGATCCCACTTTTTTTGTTCTTCCCTCTCCAACAATTCCTGCAGAAAATAATTTAGAATCGTTAAGAAGCTGAAAAAAATGCATTTCAATTTTCTATATGATCAAACCAAGCAAAATTACAATTTCTCTTTGTTTCCGTCGTTCTTCCTTAGCATGAAGTTTTGCCAGCTTCTTCTTGCCCAAATGTTCATCTTTTGCTAATTCAGATAACGGCAACTCGTCATCTACAATTATTGTACTAATTTCAACACTTTTTTAATTCCATAATTAAAAATACCAAATCATCGAGATTAATCACTGATTAGATCTGCGTTGTTTTCGACGTTACAAATATTATCTATTCAAAAAAGCCAAAAAAGTTAAGCATATAGCTGAAATTTCAATGCATTTCTTGTCAAATTCTCTTCAGCCACAATGTGCAGAAAGTAACAAATTTCTCATCCAGCAGGGATCATCACTATTAATTAATCAAATGATGGAAGTACTCTGTTCAGAAGCACTGCCAGCTTCGTCGATAGCATTTCTTACAAAACCCATATTATCATCATCGTTATCACGCACATCTTGACGTATTCTTCGACGTGCAGTTTGTACCCGTCGTCCACCGACAACTGAAATTTCTCAAAATTGTTTATTGACCGTTTAAATGCATGAAATATTGTAAATTGAAATGAAAGGATTTAGCAATAGATCTTTTTTGAATGCTAGAAATCTGCTCCAAATCAGTTTACTTTAATTTCAAATTAGTTAAAAAATAAGGAGAAATAGGATGCCATAACTTTTGGAATATCTCAGATCAACTTAGAGTCCTATAATATTTCAAATTTTACCAACAACATCACGCTCATTTCTTGCAACATGTTCGTCAGCTGTCATTGCGCGTAACGCTTCCTTACGCTGTCGAGCACGTTTCTCATCAAAATACAATTTAATAACGCGAAAGATAATAAGCATTAATGCTGTCATCAAGAAACCAACAGATCCCAAAAATAAATAATCCAGTTCTGCCATTATTTCCTTAAATACAACCTGGAATCAAACGTGATCTGAATTAGTATTATGTGAAAAACTTTAAAACAATATCCAATAACTAAGATATTGAAGAGACTTATTAAGGAATGTACTGGGAGTATTAAGGGTAATGGTAGATGTTTTGATCAAGAGTCCACAAAAAAAAAACCCGTGATACTGTAGTAATGTGAACTAAGAGAAATTACATTTCAGGTGTTAACATGCAGAAAGTATCTATCAATATAAATATTATCATATCAAATTATTACACTGTATCTACTACTACTACTGCTACTACTGCAAATCACTAGTATCCATGGAATATCTACGATATTCACACTTCTTCGTGTTATTAAATTATTTTTTTTTATTATTATTAAAAAAAATCATTCTATCTGTCATTCGGGGAATCCCAATAAAATAAACCAACTCACAACAAGCAAAAGCTTTCCGCAGATGGTTATAAACTGGCACGGCCATTCTTTATGATTTAAATTCTTGTGATTGTAAAATTAAATTTAATAGGCTGCTTGTTGTCATCAATTTTTAGAGTGTGTGAAACAGATCATGTCGGTATACTTCGTATATCATCGATCGATGTTGGCAAGTCCTAGTAAGTATCATATTCCAATTTTCTAGGCTAATAATAAAAGTTTAATTGATTGTTAGCAATTCTAATTGTTGCATATTTTGTTTCAAATCAAAATAATTGAACAAAATATTCTTTTTGTTTTTCTTCTTACCATTATATTTCACATTTTTTATTTTTATTGAAAATAAAAAATGATAGAATTGAAATAATTGAAAACTATTTTACAATGAAATGGTAGTGTTTAAATTTTTATAAAAAATGTGAAATTGTAAAAACTGTGAAAAAATGTGAAAATTTTTTTTATATAAGATGTATTCATTTTTGTTTATAGTGAAGAAGAGAAAAAAAAAGATTATCATTACAGAGATAATCTGATTGTCACCATTACAGAGATAATCGGTGCTGCAGGAGGTTTTCGCGGGAATTTTTTGACAAAATTTGCTCATTTACAACAGACTCGATGCTATGCTGTTCCGGGGGCGAAACAAGTGTACAAGAGAACAAAACCTCATCTTAACGTTGGTACTATTGGACACGTGGATCACGGTAAAACAACGCTTTCTTCGGCTATTACCAAAGGTTTGATAGTTTGATAGTTTTAATATTCGATTTTATATTTGTTGTATAACTTTCGATCGACTTTACTCTATAGAGCAAAATTATACTTAAATTTATTCTAATTTTTTAAGTTCTGGCTACAAAAAAGGGTGCGAAATTTAGAAAATACGATGAAATCGACAATGCACCTGAGGAAAAAGCTCGCGGTTTGTTCTGTTTTATATATCGGTTTTAGTTTAATGCTTTACCTTTACGGCTATGAGCTGTATTTTCGTTCAAACTCGAATCCTGTATTTTGTTCTTTATTCCCTCTAACCTTGCAAATGCTCGCCGAAATTGCACAGGGACTTTGGTCTAATCTCGTGGACATTAACTTGTTGGCTTTTTACGACCAGAAATCTACCACACTTGCACACACTTCCTTTTCCGACCTTATCTAACTGATTACAGTTAATACTTCAACAGAGCAGAAACAGATTATCTGCCTTTGTGTTTAATGTAAAATTATAAAAATTATAGAAGTCATATTTGTAGGAGATGTAAAAATATATTTTAATGTAATTTTAATTTTAGGCATAACTATTAATGCATTTCATTTGGAATACGAAACTGAGAAGCGGCATTACGCTCACATCGATTGTCCCGGTCATGCGGATTATATCAAAAATATGATTACCGGCACAGCACAGATGGAAGGCGCTATTTTGGTGGTGGCTGCTACTGAAGGAGCAATGCCACAAGTTAGCTTTTAGAAAATTTTTTCTTTCTTTATGTAAAAATGACGAGATCCTTAATATTGTACGAAATAAAAAAATGATTCTTCAGTAAGTTAAACTATTTTTTAAAGACTCGGGAGCATTTACTGCTAGCTCGACAAGTTGGTATTCCTCTGAAAAATATTGTTGTTTATCTCAATAAAATAGACGAAGTCCCGGACAAGGAAACTCATGAATTGGTTGAAATGGAGATGCGTGAACTTCTATCGGAACTTAGTTACCCATCTGAATCACCGGTTATTTTTCCTTACTTTTTAAAGAATATTCGTGTGTTTCTTTAATAGAAATTTTTATATTAAAGTTTTTCATTGCAATGTATGATATGTAGTTATGTTCAGGAATGATATTTAATATTTTTTATTAAATGTGAAATAAATTTAAACATTATTATTATAAATCTGTTTGGGAAATAATTTTTTGATGCGGGAATTATTTAATTACTAGATGATTACAATAGTTTTTCGTCAATTTATATAATATAAAGATAATTCAGGTTGTTTTTGGTTCAGCTTTATGTGCTTTGGAAGGAAAGAATCCAGCAATAGGAGAAGAGTCAATCTGGAAACTTCTTGATGTTCTCGATAACTCATTTGTAATTCCAGAACGTTGTCAGAATACAGAAGCTATGTTCCCAGCCGAACACGTTTATGCAATCAAAGGTAACTGTTCTTTTTTCAGATCTTGATGCACTGCATCAAATATTAGAATGTGTCTTATAATTTCCTTGTGTTAACATCACTGCAAAAACGCGATTGGCAGATATTTTTCTCACTTCATTCTATTTACTTATTATTTTCCATAATTCATTTTTGTTCCATTTTTCTTGTTTAAGTTAAATCCATCTGTAGCCTTTAATTAACTCATATTGCGCTACCGATGAAATAACTCATAAGCTCATTGAAACAGAAGTTTAGGCCGTGGCACTGTTATAACGGGCAAATTGGAAAGAGGTACATTGAAAAAAGGAGACAAAGTGGAAATAGTTGGTGCGGGAAAAGAACCTATCAAATCAATAGTTTCCAGTAAGTAATTTTGGTTTGCTATTACAACTTTTTCTTTCGCTATTTATCGTTGTTTTTGTGCAAATTCATCCTCTTATGTTTTAAATTTGTGTCGCGTTTTTAGGTCTTGAAACATTCAAGAAATCGCTGGACGTGGCGGAACCCGGTGATCAACTTGGAATTTTATTAAGAGGTGTAGAAAGTAAAACAGTACGACGTGGCAATGTACTTTTACCCCAAGGACATAAGCATATTCCTACTGATAAAGTAGAAGCTCAGGTTAAGTTTTATTATAATTTCAGATTTTTAATATTTGCTTTTCAGTTGGAATTAATGTAATTATATCAAGTGTTTCGTGATATATTTCGTGAAGAATCTTCCTGAGGCGTCAATATTGCCGCTACATGAATCATTTATTTCCAGCAAAAAATCTATATTAACATTGGTATAAAGATGTGTCTACAGAAATAAATATTCATCTTTGATTTTTTTTTTCGTTCTCAAATATTTTTAGTTTTATTTGAAAACTTGATATGTTGTTGATATTATTCAGTATTCATGACGTTTCATTTGTTTGTTTCTGTCATTTCAGTTGTACATATTGAAACCAGAAGAAGGAGGTGCGAAAACACCAATTGCAAATTATTTCTTTGAGCATCTGTTTTCGTTAACATGGGATTGTGTGGCAACAGTCAAAATCAAAGGCAAAGACTTCATTATGCCTGGCGAAGTCGGAGAGTATGTTCTTTAAAGTTCCTTCTGATATTTGCATTTAGTGGATGACACTATTCATTTCTAACCATTTGAAAACAATTCGGAACGTTATTCTTTCGTAATGTTTCAGAGTTGAGTTGCATTTGAATGCAGTGCAGTTTATCGAACCGCAGCAAAGGTTTACTATTCGTAAGGATCCAGTTACAATTGGGACTGGTGTTTTTACCAAACTTCATCCACCACGAACAGAAGATGAAAAAGATAAAAAAGCTCTAAAAGCGGCGATGAAGGTTTGCGCTGTTCTTACTGCAAATGTTGTCAGCTACGTTTTCAATTTGGGAATAATAATTTATGTTCAGTTTTTTTCTGGACATAACTTATTCTTCTGTATGCCTTTGTTACAAAAATTTTTGATGTTTTGAAAATGCATTGCACGAACTATAGGCTGAAATGGAACGACTTGGCTTCAATCCATATGGTCAGCAAGTAGAAAGAAGGTTGAAACCTGATTATTCAAACAGCCCCAAACAGGATTTGGCAATGTCGAAACTTTTCGAAGAAAGTGCAGGGAAATGAAGCAGTTCATGAATTCCATGTAGGTAAAGTTTGATTACTTCAGGTTTATCAGAAGTCTGAAAGTTAGAGCTTTCAGGTAAAAAATGGATTTTTCGTTGTCAAGCTGAAAAAGCTCGTCTATTTCACCTTCGCCAAATCAAAAGTGACAAACCCTTTTGCACTATCATATATATTCACTGCTGGATTTTGTTAACTTTATGTTCTGTTTCCTAGTATCTTTATTTTAACATGAGATCATTAATTTATGTTATTGCACTGTTCGAATGTCATACTGTTTAAATATGCTGTGTTATGATAAAAGAATTGATTATCAAAGTAATCTTTATGATAATGGAATGATATGTTGCCGATAAAAATAAGACAAATTTAAAAAAAGATACATGCAGTAAAAAGTACCGAAAACAAGTAAAAGATAGCTTAAAAAAAAATCCAAGTATTCTAAATCAATGATCTTCTCTAACAGTCTAAGAAGTAAAAATTTTAAATGTTGCAAGCCGAAATTGTTATTGAACATAGTCACCGTGAGAATATTTCAAAATTTTCTCAATTACAGAAATGAGAAACCTGAACAATAACGACCAGAAATACAAAACAGTAATAATATCACCGTATAAGAAAGGGTAATCAAATTTACTATTAAAAACTTATCGTCATTGCATAGAAGATTCTCATTATCTTCACTAAATGAAAGACATTAAACGGAATGAATAGGTAAAAAAGCATAAGAGTTAAAATGAGAACATGATATACACGATTTGCAGACTGCACAGTTAAAAGCTGATAATTCACAAAGAAAAACACATAAATAAAATTTAAAAGCTATGTAAAGAACTAACAGAGCTAAGAAATGCATAAATATTAAGTTTAAAAGCAAACAATGATAATGAGGTATGCATAAATAGGTTTTTCTTTAGGAAAATGTGGCATAAATTGTAAAAGAAAATGAAGAATATGAGTGAAGTAACAGCTCAAGTTTCTTCTCTTGCTTTCCACTTTCCATTTTCCATTAATGAATAATAGTATCGTTTTTTACCATAGTTTTATTTCTGCTTTTTCAAATATAAGATCTAGTCATTCGAGCTCTAGAACTATATTTTTTATCGCCTGTTTTTAAATTTGGTTTAGATGAACTATTTTGAAAAATACTTCATGCAAACAAATTTACTTATAAATCAAAAAACTTCTAATTTGTATACATAAAAAGACGTTTTAGAAATAGAGAAGACTTCGTGTAACGTAAATGAATGGAACCATTTCATATTCATTTATGAAGTAATTTGAAGCTTCAAGAAACTATGTGGTCAAAGAGTAACGTTCTGCTATATCTAAACAGTAATATGGACGCAAAATAATTAAAATATATCAAGTGTTATTTTATCATTTTATTTATTCGTTAACGAAAACAGACTTACGTAAACAAAATATATGACATCCTGAGTGAACAAAATTAAAACTATTCCGATTGGTGAGGATCTAAATCATCAATCTTAGGACCGGGAGGAACCTGAAAACAATCACCAGCAAATTTTTCCAAACAATTTTCATAAATTTCATCCTTCATTAAAAGTCCTCGAAAATTTAAGAAGTTAAAGACCTCTTCCCACATATGTTGAAGCTCACTGATCTGATTCTGCCCAGTGAGCTGTTGATGCAATCTGCGAAGTTCCTCGTTACGTTCGCGTAATTCTCTACGCCTTGACATTGTATTCTTCATATTCTCTACTAGCTGATGCAGCCGCAAATAGATCTAAAATCCAAAATGTATGAATAAATCGTGATAATCCTCACCTCCTCCTGCATCCCTTGCGAAACTTAACATAAAAAGCAAAACAGCATGAGAAATAGAAAAAACGCGAGGATTATTATTCGTAATTATTCGATAAATCAGTGTACAGCCTTTCAATTATGACAGATGGACATACGACAATGCACAGGACTGGACAATCGCTAAATTACTTCACTTAATTTATTGTTGAGCAGTTGATGTTTCAAATGCATAAAATTCACCGATCGAGATAGATCAGGCTTCAGCTCTTATAATCTGTGTGATTATTTCTACAAATTTGAGGGAAAAGGGAAGCTAATTGAACAAAATACTTACAGCCTTTTTAAGCTTGCTATACCAGCTGTCTTCATCATAATTAATAGATCTGATGAATTGTCTACAAAGCAGTAATACCTTAAAACACGTAGATAAGTAATCAATAGGTAATATCAGCTCCCATGAACTGATCAGAAAGCAACCAGTCCAAAAGTTCTAACGTTCCAATTTGCTTCAAATCTGCAACTAATTTCAATTCTTCTTACTACTGAGACAAGTGAAGAATCAGTAGGAGGAAAACATACCTGGCTGACAAGATCTTTCTCCTCAGGAGTAAGATGTTCAACCGCATCAGTATCATGTTTTTTTCGCCCAACACGCTCATGCGATGTACTCGGCGAGTGCGATGTACTCGGCGAATCATGGCGTTCTGTTATTTTCTTGCGCGTTACAACATTAGTTTTTCCCTGATCTTTACGATATCCCTCAAATTTTACCGGAATGTTTGCTTGAACTTTTCCTTATGTCATCTACTAATTTAGTTCTACTTAACTTCTGTCAGTCATACTGAATCTTATTATGAGACAAATGTATCTTTGACTAGGTAAACGAGTAAAATTACTCTGTCTCAGATATCGAAGAACTCTTTGTTGGCTCACCTTTCGTTTCACAGACTGACGAACAGTTTGGTAATTCGTGGAAGCTTTACGACCACCGGCCTTTGTCCTCGTAATCCGTAGAATGATGGGACTTCGGGGAGATTTTCGAGATAAGGCGGATGGGCTGCAAGTTACTCACTAGAAGAACCTGCCAAACTTTTAAAATGGAAATGGAAAAGGAAACAGAGAAGTTCAAATGGGACGGAAATGAGGAAACAATAATAAGTTGGTCACTTGTTTTGTTCTACTGGATGAGAACCACTTAAGATCTGAGATACACTAGCTGGGTCATCCGCTGAATTTAAGTTGACTTTTGCAGCCTCTTTGGGAAACGTAAACTGAAAAAGGCAGAAATAGGGGATTCGAAAATGAAGGGAGGAATAGAAAAAATGAAATCAATCGTCAGAACTACTTGATCACAATGATATTAGTTCTAAGGTAGATATGATAGCAGCTAGATATGACTAAATCTGAACCTCCAGATGGGAACTCATAAACTCAATTATCAAATGTTTTGCCATTCTATCTAATGATACGTCAAATAATGCAAAGCAGCGAAGAATCCTTTGAATTTTTTTTCGCAAAAAAGAACCTAATCGTACATATTTATCCAACAATTAACTTTGCCACAAAATATTCATAAGTATTTACTTGAAAATATGGTGCATTTCCTGTAACGGTTCTTAAAGCTTCTAAAGCCCGCTCGGCAAGAGTCACGCCAATCATGCGAACACGATCTGATACATCTTCTTCATCACCAAAACGCATACAGAGTTGACTGGAGTCAAAAACCGGAACGTGCTCAGTCACAGGGAACGGCTGGTTTTTTCGAAGTGTTTCAGTGAGAGCTAAAAAAGAGAATTCCAAATAATTCCCCTAATTCTTTCCATTATAATAACAAGTATAAGCCGAAGGATGACGGAATTTGGAGCTCTAAATCTCCCTTTTAATTCAATATATCATTATGATGACAAATCATTTGGATGCTGGGGAAATAATTTTTATAAAGCAATTAATGAGCATTTCGAATAGCCTTCATGATATTTACAAATAAACTGTAAATAATAAAACTCAAGTTAACCAGCACTGCCAAATATGGCTTCAGCGCGTGAAGTCTCATCCATTTTATCATCTCCAAATTCTTCTTTCTCGATCGAATATTGTTGGGGATCCGATGCCTGCAATAAATCTCAATTCCATCGAGCTCAGCAATTTCGACTTTGTTAAAATAATCATAATAATATGTTAGAATTTAAAAAATACCACGGTTCCAACACAACTCAAAGTATTCGGGCAATTTTTTCGAGCAACCCGTCGCGCTAGTATCCTCGGTCTCCGAATCAGATGTTGCGGTGGTGTTTCAGCACCGGTAGCACTTTGATTTTCATCATCTTTGCACATATTTAATAATCCTTAAAATATCTTGACATAGACAAACTGATAATGACAAATGGATATAGAAAGCATCAAAATTCGAGCATTAGTCGATAAAGCTTAGTACTTGGGGATTCCTTTACTTGAAAATTACTGATTTCTTCTAATAAAATTATTTTCAATAATTTCGCTCCTAAATAATTTATAAAAGAGGTATCGAGAATTCTATGACCAAACACAGCACAATAAAGAAATGGTAACATCAACATGTTAAAACAATAATAAGTTAGAACATCTAGAGATGGGAGAAATGATGTATATCAGTAAGAGTGTTCATATGTGTCGATAATCAATAAAGCGGTAACTTCTTTATTTAAAAATTACTGATTTCTTCTAACATATGTCAAAGGTTAAAACAAATTTCACTGTACAAGAAATAAATTAAACCAACAAAAAAACACTACGTAAATAAACGTGATTTGCGTATGCGATGTACAACGTCAGATTACGTAAGCAAATGCTTTGGTAATTCATGAAATGTTCAGATTTAAATATAAGAAAAAATCTTAAAACGCGCAGATGGAAAGAGCAGAGCCAACTATGTAACATTTCCAAATATAAATTAAATGAGGCAGAATGTAGCGAAATATTAATTTAAATCATGAAAAGAATGCAAATTTTTTTCTGAAGTCTTGAACATAAATATGGTTTATTCTACGCCAGTTTAAGTACAGTTTAAAATTAATTTTAAAACTAAACGAGTAAGGGAAGAAGACGGATGTGTAGGCGAACAAAGAATGGTATTCAAATTCTCTGCCAATAATTCATCTAAATAGCTATGCAAATTTCAAAATCACGTCACGTCACGCTATCAAACTGTCACACGATTCGGCGCTATAATATTTCCGTAACCCTCCATCTTTCTTAATTAAAATCAAAAATTTCAATTGGAAAAAAAAAAATTACTATAGAAAAAAAAAAGTTTCTGAATCTAATCAAAATTGAATTGGAAAAAAATTACAGAAAAAATATTCCTAACTGCAAGTCAGTTCGAGCATAGAGGCCCGTTGAAAATTGAAAATGAAAATATAAATCTCGAACAGGTAAGTAAGTATATCTTTATGCATGATTAATTTAACTTAATTTTTCCACTTAATTTCAATTTTTTTTTTTAATTCTATGAAATTATTTTGCCCAAAAAAAAGCCATACAAAATTAAACTTTACAGGTGGATGATGATGAGGTTGAAGTACGACATGGCGAAAAACATTTTACATTTGGTGAACAGCATGAGGTCATCATATCTAATGCAAATGAATTGCACTTGCTGAGATATTTCCATTTATTTCTTCGTTTAGAATTTACGTCACTCTTCTTCACGTAATTCACGTAAAATTCTGGAATAAATGCTTTGTCTGCTCGTATTTCAGGTATTCGATATTGGAGCGGAAGTTGAAATTGTCAATTAAACGAAAAGATATCCAAATTTCATCGAAAGTTGCTACATCCATTGGTTCTTTTAGACATATAGTGCAATTATTCAGTATTACGCCGTATCTAATATTTGTAATTAGAAATATCACTGTAAATAATCACCATGTTTATAAATAATTTGATATTTTTGATATTATTCACTGGATTCAGTATTCCATTATTATTCAGTATTCCATTTATTATTCACATTCGGAGACCTATTCTACAAGGTGATAGTAGTGAAATATTCCCTGCAATTGTTCTCTTAAAATGAAAAGGAATTTTGCATTCGTTCGACTCTTTAGAGTGCTAAAATAATTTCAAATTTATCAAATTACATTCATTGATTTTGGAAAAACTTTTCAAAAAAAAAAAAAACTTACCAGTCGAAATTCTTTTGATTTCAATCATTCACTAAATACTAGTTTAATTAATAAAAAATTCTTTAAAAAAAAAAAAAAAAAAAAAAAAAATGAACAAAGAAATTGACATCGTTACGATTACCAGTTCAAACGCGAGTTTTTTTTTTTTTTCAAAATTTTTCAATGTCGCCTATTGTCCTTTTTGGGTTGATCAAAGATTGAAACAAACTTGATTAATAGTTTGTTACTTGAGCAATTAAGTATTAGCTTGCAGTTAAATCAGTGGAAAAGCTGAAAAAAATATTGCCAAATACGTCATCAATTTTCATTAAAAGTCAAAGAAATGAAATTAAAGTTAAAAGTTAAAGTTAGAAAGTTAAAAATGAAAAATTGGAAATTAAAACAGAAATTTAAAGAAAGTATCTGTTGCCATTTAAAATTTATTAACAACAAATGAATCTTATCAGTGAATCTTGGCCAAAAAAAAAAGTGCTTTCTAGCTAGACTGAAGACATTTATTCCTTTTTGTAAATATATTCAAAAGTTTGAATTATTTATAATAAAAAAATTAATTCATTGCATGACAATAGTATTTTTATGTACAAATTACGCTGGTCGGTAATGATAAACAAAAACTGTAAATAATATAATTGAAGCTTATCAAATTTGCCTTCAACACCTTCTTCCTCTATTGAATAATTGTTTTGAGATCTGATGTTTGCAGTAAATCTCAGTTCCATCGAACTCAGAAACTTCCACTTTGTTGGGCCACGCAACACGCAACGTAGATTAAATGAACGAACACTCTGGGAAACGTTGCAATTTAAATACAAAAAATTCGTAGAACCGTTCAACTGATAATCAAAAAAAAATGCTTCCCAATTGAATTGCAAACATTTATTCTTTTTAAGCAAACATTCAAATTATTTTAAAATAAGAAATAAAATAAAATGTAATTTAGAAAATTGTAAACTATTTTCACAGAAAACTCGCAGCGACCGGTGGTTTTAAAGTTTGCGCTGTAACAAGTTTGTCTTTTGTATGATTGCATGTAGTGTGTATGCTATAATAAATCTGACTTTCGCGTGTACACTGTAAATGATTTATTTTTGCTTTTGACAGGTAAAAGTAAATTTCGATATATGTGTGTACGTATGTGTGTGTATGTGTATGTGTGTGTGTGTGTTATGTTGTGTGTGTTGTGTGTGTGTGTTGTGTGTGTGTATATGTGTGTTTGTATGTGTGTGTGCATATGCGTGTATGTGTATTTTTGTGTGTGTTTTTATATCAGTATGTCCGCTCTTTAAAGATATGGTGGACACAATTCAAACGAAGAATGGTGCCATAGCAATTAGTTCTGAAAGTGCACGCAGTTCAATGCGTTCAATGCGTAGAGGAAAAACGAAAATGATATTGACACCTGCGTCACTCGCATCTCACGTATTATTCGTTTTATTTATTATTTCATTTCACGTTTTTTTATCTCAGGCGAAAAGTTTAGAGAAATTAGAAAGTATTCCCAAAACAATTTCAATTTAGATAAAACCCTATTGTTGCATTTATCTCATTAGTATACAGAAGGATCATACCGTAATTTGCAGAAATGGAAGTGATAGTATCTTTCTTTTCCTTTTCCATTACACATACTATTTATTTGATTCTCATTTCACAGATATGATATCTGTTCAAAAGCATTAAATTATAATGAAATCATTTAATTTTGCACGTTTCTTTTTTTAATTCAATTTTTCCCAATTCAAAGTTTTATCTCAAATTAAAAAGATTTCATTTCATATACTGAAATACATTTCAATTTTATAACAAGATTTTGACTTTTATTGTTTTATTCCTAGTAGTGTTGTACTAAACTTATCAGAACTTACAATTTTAAAATCAAACGGTATTGGACAATGTTAATGCTAGAAATAAAATTGAGTTAAAAATGAAATATTGATGAACATGAATTTGGATTAGTCGATCAATGATTTCTAGCTAAAAGCTAAAGGTCGAAAACTTGGCGAAGGCGTTGCGGATTTGTATGAGCAAATTGAGAAAGATTCACCGACATTTTTCGCATTTTTTAGTGCCGAAAACAGAGCAAAAAACAAATTTCCAAACGGTGAGTAAGCGTTGGATAAGCGTATAAATGAATAAGGTTAGGTAAGAATGTGTGAGATTTTCATAATGCCATTGAAATTTTGTATTTTTTTAATTGTAAATTTGTGCTGAAATGCTAAAATGCTTGTTTTATTTGTCATACAGTTTACCATGCAAAGAATTTTGATAAAAAGTGGAATATTCAACTGATGAAGAGATTGACTGTTTCTGACATTTCCACAATACCTCCAGTTTCTTCATCTCTACATTTTTCTACCGTTTCAGAGATTCTCGTTTGATTGCATGCAATTAATGACATTAACAACAAATTTTTATTTTTTTTTTTTCATGAAGTATTGAACAATTTGACTAGTGATAAGAAAAATTCAGAGCAAATATTTTTGCAATCAATAAGAAAATAAGGATAATTTAATACGACATTATTGTAGAAGTAAATGTTTCAGAGATATTTCTCCTGGATAGAACCCGAGTGATACTGAATGAAAAGCCTGACTACTATCATGCATCATATGTGAATGGATGCGAACAGGTAAAAATAATATTATTCTCTACCTTATGTTCACATTTTTTTTATATAAATGCTTTAAATATCCTAGTTAAATTTATTTTTTCAAATCAGGCACAACAATATATACTGGCGCAGGCACCATTTGATGAAGCAACAGCGGGTGATTTCTTTCGATTAGTAATGCAATGCAAACCAGAAGTTATCGTCGTACTTATGGATTTGGATCCACATGATAGTGAACAGTGGGTTATTAACAGTGAATAATAAATTGTCATTTTCCCTCTCTTTGATAATTACGATATCAATTATCGTTTTACAAAATAATATAGTTTAAGAGCTATACATACAGTCCATATTGAGAAGATAAATTTCACGTCCTACAATAATGAATGACAATAATTGACAGATATATTATAACATCGAAATCGAAAAAATATGGTACAATAAGCGTTCGAAATGAGAAGCAAGAAAGCCACTCCTTATCGAAGGAATCCGCTGAAAAATATAGCAGTTATAAGTTGATTATAACGAAGGAAACAGAGAAAGAAGGAAAAATTGAAGAAAAATATAACCTGTTAACATTGAACACATGGACCAAGGATAACGTCATTCCAAGAGATGATTTTATTAAATTTCATAAATTGGTATGCGAATTAGACAAACAGTAGTTTATGTTAAATTTGAATGAAAAACGAATAGCATGTTTTCGGATCCAAATACATAGGAGTTGCAATCCACATTGTCATTTCTAGCTCAAGATAATTATCACTTCAAGATAATTTTAAATTATGCCAAGAAATAAAATTTCCGCTTAATTTTGGATCTTCAAATATTTTTTTGTATTCAGTGGACAGAACAAATTGAGCTAAAGTTCTTTCATTTATCCGTAAATAAATAAAATGATCTTTTTGAAAGTTTTCGGCAACAATATTTAAAAAATTGAAAATTTTGAGAGAGTAAGAGCAATTTCTTTGTAAGCTAGTAAAGTTGTTGAAAAAGGTATTAATTTAAATGCTTTAAAAGCAAGTAACTCTACAAATCTTTATCATCGGATAGTAAGAAGAAAAAGGAGTGAAGAATGATTTTTAATTTTTTATTTCCGTTTAATTTCAGGGTATAATAAATTATCCAATACAAATATATTATATTTTTGTTAAACAGTTTTAACAAATAGGATACCGAATATGGTTGTTGGATCAAACATTAAAATTAGTGCAATCATGAATTAATCCCATCGATCTTTACAACTATTTTAATTATGAACTTATCGGGCAAATAACTTAATTTCGAAACATTATTTTTGTAATTGTTTGATGCAATCAGACGGTACTACTAAATTCTAAAATGAAAATTTCAGGTTCACAAGCATTTAGGGGATAAACCACGTAAATGCTCACAGCTTGTTGTATGTACAACAGGTGCTCATCGTGCAGGTATATGGGCAGTATTTGATATGGAAGCCGAACGCTTGAAAGTTAAAAATCGAATTCGATTTTCCGATACAGTTAATTTAGCATTTTATTAACTTAATAACAAAATCCTGGTTACTAAACGGAGTAAAGCTCAATTAGAAAAATCTGTTATATTTCCTTCAATAGGGAAATTTATTAAAAATGGCTAGTAGAAGATTACAGTATTATTGGTAAACTAATAGGAGCTTTGGAATAGGGCGACAAAAATTTTTCTTGACATTCCGTTGCTTAAAGCATTTATCATAGTTGCATTTCTCTTGTCTGATGAATTACTGCGTATTATTTTTAAGTAATACAAATTGAATTTGAATTGGAATATAAAATCAAAAATAGAACAGTAATTTACTGAAAGATTATTGGTATTATTATTAATATGAAACATGCATACATGTTGTTTGCACATGGCTTGCATTGCATTTTATTGCAGATCAAAGCTTTACGAACTCAACGATGCAATACGATTGAACATTTCGACCTATTCAATGGTCTCTTGGAACTTCTCGTTTCTTATGCTAAAACTCAAATATCATAAATTTCATCTATGCGATTGTCATTTGTCTTATTATTACCAATATATTGCAACTATTTTTACGGGCAAAAAAATGTAATTGCCTTGGTTTTATAATGGAAATTTATAAAATTACACTAATTGTTAACGAAATATTTCCCAACTGATATTTGATTACTCTTACTTTCCCGCTGTATTAAATTGCCATTTGTAATTAAAATTCTACAAGCATGTTTTTAAACATTCAAGTTAGGGATAGTTTAATCCCAAATAACGATAAATAGTATGTCTTTTAAGAAATGAGCTGAAAAATAGCAGTGAATTCGAGAAGAGCACTTCATGAAAGAAATCTAATGAACTAAGCTGGTTAAGATTCAAAATATTTTTGTTACAAAGCGGTCACTCAGAAAATTTAGGAAATTACTATTGTTAGTTTCCTTGGCAACAGTGCTAGGATCGGGAAGAGTTACTCTTACAACAAATTTTGTCTTTTGAGTCCAAAGAAAATGTCGTATAGGGAATTAAGAAGTTTGTTTTTTTTTTTTTCATTCAATATTTTTTATTGAACAGCAGCATTAAGGCTATTTAAAATGAAACATGTGCAAGTGATCTGATTGAGAACTGTAATCGCTTTAGGTCACGATAGAATCATCAGATCATGTTAATTTGGACAATACTGTTCTGATTTATTTGATTATGTATTACTTCATTCTGTTGGCATGAAATTTCTCCAGATTAAAATCAAATTGAATCCTAAAACTTCGATAAGAGAAGAATTTGATTTCAAGTTTAATTTTGAAATAATTGCCGAAGAGCTTTCCAAGTAAGAATGTTAATGTTGACATAAATGAAATTAAGACAAACTGATGATGCTGCTTACAGATATGGTGGAACAGTTGCGGGTTCTCGGTTACCCGCGACTTGTCTCTATGGAAAATTTCCGAACTCCAAATTTCAAATTGGTCGCTGAATTGTTAGAATGGATAGTACATAGGTAAATCTTTTCAAAAATTTAATCGCTTTATTGGTCGCAATTTTTGCACATAATTATTCATTGGCTTTCACAAAGAATATTTGTAAAAAGAATTTAACATAGAGAAAGTATGTTTTCACATGAACTTCAGAATACACCTCATTGTTTAGAGGAATGAAGAATTTTTCATAAACTACAGTGGATTTGAAAATTTCCCTAGCAATGATGAATTTAGTTGTATGAATTTAATTTCTCACATCTTTAGATACGATGCCCAAATTTCTATACCACTTGTGATAGATACGGAGCAGGAACGAGCATTTTTTATAAAATCAGCTACATTCTATATTCTGCAGAAGGCTCGCATTAAACTCAATCCTAAGAAATTGTACATGGTAAATTTTCGCATATTTAAATTTTAATTTAGAATGGCATTTTAATTTAGAATTTTGATTCTTTTTCGAAAAAAATAGCCTGAAGATTGTGTTATTAAATAATTGACTTAATCATTTCGCGTAATGAAATGTGACTGTGCTCTCTTAGCTCTCTCTATATAACTATCTTCTCTTTGTATTAGGTTTACAATGGAAAAAGTTTTTTGAAGTGTAGGAAATTTTCGAGTTTCATTTTAAAGCCATGATATTAATTTCTATTGAAGGCGGATGGATATGCAGTTCAAGAAATCGCTGTTGTTGTACGAAATTTATATGAAATAACTCGTCGTCCAAGTGACCTGGATAACAATTCTACGATCAGTTCAATGAGAAATATTATACGAAGCAAAATAAGTTTACTTTCCGATTGTATAAAGTTCTCTTGCGTGCAGTAAATCACAAACATGTATGTGTCTACAAAAGCACTCAGCATAGTTATAGCTCCAATATAAGTTAAATTTTCAGTTTTAGTATTGATAAATGTAATGCCAAAAAGTTGAAAATGCAATTTCAGAGAGAAGAATTAGAGAAATGTCGACAGTTATCATTACAAATTCCAAACCATGGTGCAATATTGTATGACTTATTGGCGAAAGAGGTCATTGCAAGGGTAAAATTTGTATATTTTATTCTGGTTGTATGGTAGCAAAATTATATGCTATATTTCGGTATGAGCAACAAAAGAGTGAATTAACTTACTTGCAATAGAATATGTTAATATTGACATGTAACCTATTTTCAGAGTGAGCGAAACAAAGCGTTAGCATTCTCATTAAATTTATCAGATGCTGAAAAAGCCATTGTTCAAGCAATCCAGGCTATTGAGGTATCTTATTATTAGTCATTGGCATTATTGAATTACATACTAACAATTATGAACTCTTATTTTCAAAATTTTTGTTCTGTTAAAAAGTAAATAGGAAAAATCTTTGTTCTGACAGCCTTATAGCTTCGATATGCAGGATAGAGAGTACTAGCTATGAGTACAACAATTCGTGAGAGGAATATAGAAAACATTCTTTCTGTCTGAAATTCATCTCTAGAATACTAAAAATGCTAACTACGTCAGATGCAGAAGTAAAAATTATCGTCATAGATTTCTACATGACATTTGTTTCTTTTATCTTCAAGACATTTTGCCATTTCGCATTCTATCTCATTGTCTCTCCTCCAAATTTAAACTAGCACATCGTTATAACAATAAATAATTAGCAAGAAGAAGAAATAAAACTATTTTGGAGCAATGTTTACTTAATTAAGTAAAAAAGAGAATATGTCAAAAAATTGCATTGATTTTAGATTGTGAAGTGCCTTTAATTTCGTTCATTTTAAAGGAAGAATTAGCTGCAATAAATCACAATTTGCAAAATGTTAGTTCGGATGAGGCAGCATTAGATGCCAAAATTGAACGGCGAAACAAGGAATACGATCAACAGCAGAAACGCCTAGCTAGATTACAGGTATGAAAATTTTTCTTTAACATTTTCACTCCATGTCCACTAAAATGATCAATTATCAATTGTAAAATTGCAGTCATTTCGCCCTCAGTCTATGGATGAATATGAAAAATATGAAGCGAAATTGAAAGAGCTATACGCCATCTACGTATTGAAGTTTAGAAACGTAGCATTTTTGAAAGGAATACAGGTAGGTGTGACAACTGCAAAAGATTTCCTACATTTGAGAAAATCCTTCGCAGTAAAAATAGATGTGCATATGATATTTTTAATTAGGAATTTCTTGCTTTTCCTTTTTATTTAAAAAAAAAATTGTTGGGGGAAAATTTCCTCAGGATGAATTTGATCGTGCAGAGCAGCAACGTAACGCAGATGCTGAACAAAATATGCGTGATAATGTGGAGCGCATGCGGGTACAAGAATTGATGCGTCGAGAAGCGCAGTAAGATATTCATTAATTTGTTTGTGCGATTTAAGTTGAAAAATTAGTTGAAGAAAAAATGTTCCAAATGATTTTATAATTTTACAAAAAGAAGCAAATCATCAATGAAATAAAATCATTGCGGAAGATTAACTGTATAGATTAATGAACTTTCAGGATGGCTAGATTAGATGAAGAAGCAAATTCAACGCAACCAAAAATCAAAGGTTTCTAAAACACATATTTCGAAGTTAATTTTGACCCACTCAGAGTTTGTGATTTTTTTGCGATATTCAAAGTGATATATATCGTTTTGCCACTATTTTCACTCTGTTTATTTTCAAGGATTAAAAGTATTCGGTAATATGATCGGAGCAGGAATTAGCGATGATGATGATGATGATGAGGAAGACGACCAGGAAAATGATATTTTTTATGCGGATGATGATGCCGATGATGACGGCGATAATATTCCATATCGCAAAAAGCTGGTTCTCCTTTTTTGCAATTTTCCATTCTTTCAGTTTTTTTCTTTTGCTTTTTTAACCAAATCTTATTGTTTTCAAGAAAATCAGTGACATTTTTCTAAGGACAAATCGGGACCGGAACGAAGCAATGGAAACGTTAAGAAGTTGGACATAAGCAGCGAGGATGATTTTTGAAAAACTGACCATTCAGTGACCAATTGATAGCGATCTCATTTAATTCTCGCAAATAGTGACAGAAACTGTTAACAATACTTACATTAATTGTCGAATTGTCGAATGTCGAATGATGTCGATAGCATCTTCTGGTATCTGAAATTAAGACTTCAAAAAAATTTATATCAAGTTTTCTTTTATAAGATGTCGAGCGAACTTTCTTTATTAATGAGTTTTTTTTGCTAGAAATAGACTGGTATAGCAAAAGTTTCTGTAAGTACAAAAGCTTTGCCTGTTTTTGCGAGTTACTTTAAGTGAATAATTTAAACAATTTCAGTTTAAGTGGATGGTTCAAACAATTTGATTTTATGTCCGCTCGATTTTGTTTGTTCTAGATTTTCTGTAGATAACATGTAATTTCTGGACGATATTATATATTTGATTATTGCGAGAAATGACCAGTTACACTCTGATACATATTTCTTATATGCACTTGCGTTTGTAACTGTTAATGAATTATTATCATTATTACACACTTAATGTCTCCTTGTAAGTAGCTTGAAAAGTGTTGAAACAGAAAATAAATAGAATTGTAAATATATGAATAGATATATAAATATATGAATCGTAAATATATGAATAGTTAATTCCGTATGAACAAAATATGTGTAGTTGAAAAATCCTATATCTTAATTGATAACGTTTACTTGATATATTTGACACATTCTAGGCATTGTAACATATCTAACAATCAGTTATTATCATTATTAAATTTAAGTCCACAGAAATTTTTGTCTTCCAGAAGAAAAACTACTTTTTGTTCTGGATGAAAAAGTATTTTTGGTGATACAGTTCTCCTCGCATATACCATTAGTAAGAAGTTTTCATCAAAAAGATTCTTGAATAAATCTTTTTCAATTAACATATTCTAAGGCCTGTAATTCAAGTTTTGAATATTTGCAAACATTTTCTAATAATCAATTTTTCACTATCAAATAATTCTCAAAACTTTGATAAAATTAAACTTGAAAAGAGCTGATTGTTATTGTAGCATTAATGTATGTGGTAAGTATGAAATGCAAATTCGAAGGTTAATTGAAAGAAATATTTTGTTTTGAATAATTCAATAAATGTAAATTTTCACATTGTCACTTTTAGTGTCCAAAAGATTTAATTCAAAATAAATTGCCTTTATTATCTACGAATATTCTTCTTTCTCATACAATAATTGTTTCTCTTATTTCATCCTCGTTTTTTTTTTTTTTTTTTTTCATCCTCTTCAACGATTATCATCTTTTCATCGAATTTTTTCAAATATTTTTCCTTGTGTTCCAAATTTACTAATTTTTTTTTTTAACTTTTTAAAATAAATATTCGTCAAAATTTACTATCCTTAATTCTTCTCCATGCATGATCATAGGTCGATATGATAGGAAGAATCTTTTCATTTTTTTAAAATATGAATTTAAGCAGAATAGTAAATATTTGAATTTCAAATATTTAATCATAACTGATAGTACATAAATTAGTCTTCAGGCCGTGCCAACAGGGCCTCAATTTTCAGTGAAATGTGGCCGCATTTATGGTGAGATCGTCCATTGGGAATTCATTTGATAGGGGAAGAAGTTTGGGTTTTCCAGTGTTAAATGGAAAGTAAAGGTCAAATGCGGGTCAAGTTAATGTGACTTAAGGAGAAAGAGAGAAAATAAAAGAGATAGATGTATTCTTTAAATGAATGTATGTGTGTATAGGAAGGAATTGTTGTGATGGGTACCGATGGTTACGGCAGTAGTGCAGTTGTCACTTCAGAAGGGAACGATTATTTGGGTTATCTGAATAAAATCATCAATAATATTCGATGTGCCAATGATTTTAATCGCGTTGCTCGTAAAGTAAGTTTTTTTTTTTTTTTTTTTTTTTTTTTGCTTATAAAAGTTCAATTGGATAGATTAATTTATCGATGAAATAATCACAAATATTTCTCTCTATTCTTTCGATAAAAGCTTAATCCAAATACATTATTACAGTAATTTTACTACACAAAAAAGTATTAGCATATTAGATTTTGATAAGATATAAGCCTTGTAAGAATGGAAAGAAATTAACAACAAATACTATTCAATTTTCCTGATATAGCTATTGAATTTGATCTGATCTATAAGCTATTATTTAGTATCCTAATATTCCTCATTTATAGTAATTATCAAAAAGTAAAATGGATAAGTGACATATTAAATGGTAATTAATTGCAGATACAAGCAATATCAGCATCAGTTGATCGAGTTGTCGTGGAATTGGTGGTAGAGGAAGAGCATGTTAACAGTAAGAAAACTTTACATGGAGGTCAAACTGCTGCATTGGTGGATATGTTAACCGCACGTGCAGTTGGTATGACTGTACGAGACAAAGTTATGGTCTCTGTAGAACTTTCTGTTAGGTAGTTATACTTGTTTAAAACGATTCAAATTTCTATTTATTATATTAAAGTTCAAACAGTGCATTCCATTATCGTGTTAAAGTAGTTAGTAAAAGAATTGTGTGGCGTATATTTGATTGTGAATTTGTATAAGTGTGCGTTATATATGTGTGCATATATTGATGAAAATGCCTAAAAAGGTCTTGTAATTTCCAAGGTGCCAAGACATAACTTGCCCATGGACTCGAGGTTTGCTGCACACCAGTGTCTCGTTGAACACCCTGTTATGCAAGCGAAAACTTTAAAGGCAACATTTTGGAAATGTCATGAATTCATATCATCAGTTATGCATGTTTCTTTTTCAGTTACTTACTACCGGTGAAACTTGGTGAAACGATCGAGATCGAAGCAAAAGTGTTGAAAATTGGTCGAAATATTGCTTTCACGGAAGCTGAATTTCGAAGAAAAGGTGATGGTCGAATAGTTGCCAAAGGAAAACATACCATAGCTTTCATTCCCAAATCATCTACAAACAGTGGTCCTTTCGAGCAATTTTGATTCTAATGTGACCAGTTTCGCTCTTTACCATCTCGAAATTTATTTTATTTTGTCTTCGTGTAATTCATGGGCATGTTATCTGCCACATGGGAATCTGAAGTGCATCTTTGACATGTGAGCAATTTTTTCCATAAGGTATGCTTGGTAATCAAAGCAGCGGAAAAAGTCGAACAGCTCGACACGAGTACTAATTAGATAATAGGTTTTCCATTTGGCAAAATTCGGTGCTGAGATGACATGTCGTGCTCGCTAAATTTGTATATATTATTCAATAACAGCCGGTTGTACTGTTCAGTAGTAAATAGATTTTTGCGCCAGATCCTGTATTCGTGTACAGTAACTTATTGCTATTTATTGTGATTCTTATTGTGAGTGCTTGCAACAATTCCTGGGTGAAGATGTCCGGGGAAAAAGTGAAAATTTTCGTATTTTAGCGACAGAGTGGTGTTAGCATGAAGTGGTGTTAGTAGTGTCGTTATTGATAGCTCAGAATACCTACATCTGATAGCGGTTTTAATAGTACACATCTTTTGATTAATGGTTCACCTTTTTTTTTTTCAAACGAAACAGCGATCTAGGACATCTTCATTCACAATCATTCCAAGTGTGATTATAAGTTACTCGCACGGCGATATTTCTTCGAACCTAATTTCTTCAGATAGTTTTTGTGTTCAACATTTTAGAAATTCTAGTGTCAATTTCAACAGTTGTAAAATGAAGTGCTTAAATTATTTGGAAATAGATTTAACAAAAACAATTGTAATAAAGCGAACTGGAAATACATTGACATGAACTGCAATGAACATATAACGAGCAGATCATCGAATCCCACTACCTAATGATAATAGCTAACCTGAATCCCCGCACAAATATTCAAGGGATTTCAATATTTAGGATTCTAATCCGAAAATCTCATTAACATTATAATTACAGTTGAAATGAAATCATTTTATGGGGAAGTATGACGACTCACTAAAAATACAGAAATAACATCAATCGCACATCAATAACGCATGTCGATACTTACTGATCGAATTTTCCGAGAATGTCCGCCTCTCGAAATATGTGGTACTCCTTTTCATCGACCACGACCTTTGTGCCACCGTATTCAGGAAGCAAAACATGGTCTCCTGCCTATAACGGAATTGTATTTTGCATCATTAAATTCCAAAAGAGGTATTATAAAGCACAATAAATTTCCCATTGCAAAGGTTGCCAACAGTTGCTAACTTCATCTAGCTTCCTCAACTCTATTTGCTACATTTTAAAGTATCACGAACCCACTTCACTTTGAAAACTGGATGCAAAGATTAGGTCAACGTAACTTCTTCATGTGAATTCTTTCTACGTTTGGTTTTTCAGAAAACAAGAAATGAGGACGTTATTTTACCTGAACAATCATTGGAATCAAATTCCCTTTATTATCACGTCCACCGGGTCCAGTAGAAATTACCGTCGCTTCCAAAACCTTCCCTTGTGCTTTGTCCGGGATCATAATTCCACCTTTGGTTTTTGTCTCTGCTGCAAATCGTTCTACCAGTACTCTGTCTGCTAATGGTCTGAATGCCTTTATCAAATCACCGAGCTGAAAGTAATATCTTTCAAAAAAATGGATTTAAAAATTAACAGTTAATTTTAATTGTTGATTAGCCTTCCAATCTCCTTTCCAACCTCTATTTTGTTATCATAATGTATATCAATGATAACAGTTCTTAGCAAAATGAAAATTATTATCTGAAGAATAACACTTTCTCGCTCGGACACCAAATCAGGAAAAATTAGTAAGACAAAACCAACTTAAGCTCAAAGACTAAACAAAAAGAAACAATAATCAATGAATCCAAACGATAGCAAGAAAAAAATTAAAAAAAAAATTCTAGATTGTAAATTTCAGTGAGTTAAGTTTAAAACTAAAAATTTAATAAAATCCTCCAAAAATATCCATTTCAATAAACATAGTTCTACATACAGTTTAATAATGTTGTAGAGAATGATGATGAATGTTATTTAAACTACAATTATGTTTAACTTTAATTTAAAATTATCTAAAAAGTTATTAATTAATTTAGAAATTTACTGATTAATTTTGCAGCAAACAAAAAAACTTACAGCCTTCCTTGCTACTGATGCTGATGCCATTATTTAGTTTGTTCTCTTCCCTATAATAATGGCTAATGATAGGAATAAAGTAGGAGATTTAATCATAATTTTATTTTGGTTCAACAAAGTTGAAAAATTATTCGTCAAAATTTCTTAAAATCCCTTGCCTGATGATGCCAAAGTACGATTTGTTTCAAACGAATCAATATTTATTCAAATCAAATGAAAGTTTCATTAATATAACTCTCATTTTGGAAAGTACCTAACCATCTTTTAGCTGCCTACCATCTCAGAAAATGATTGATGTATAAGGTGTTACAGTAGTAGCACTTCAGGTCATGACCTGAAAGGGTCATTATATTTCCAGTGACAAGCCCTAACTAGCATCTCAGGTCATACCCTGAAAGAGTCACTATATTTCCAGGTGTCACGCTCTAACTATTCAAATCAACGTTTACCCCAAAGAAATCCGGTGGTACTGGAAATAGGCTGACAGAAAAAGAAAAATTAAACAAGAGACATCTTCAAGTGCCAAAAGAATATTCCAGAAGGTTCCCGAACAAGTGCAGGTAAGTGTGGTATGAGATGTGAGGGAACTCAAGTATAAACTATGCATGAAAGAAGCAGAGATAGTGAGGAAGAATGGAGAAGGGAGGAAAAGAAAGTTGACGGCTGAGAAAACAAAGTGCATAGAGGAAAGAAGGCCCGGCCTTCTTCATCTTCCAGAACATTCTATGTTACGCGCCCACGTTGACAAAATCTTTTCGCTATACTATAACGCGCGATTCATGAAGCAGAACCTAAAATAGGTGCTAGTTTTCTGGAGAATTCTAGAATTCTTGCTGACCTGAAATGAATTATTGAAGTTAGTACTAGTGGTTCCCTTTTCTTTTCGTACTTTAAATAGGAATCATTTACTTTCTTTGTAGGTCATCTGCTTTCCTTGTGTGCGTGATATGACCTAAAAAAAGTATTTTAAATTTTATAAGGATAATTTTGTTTGAGTTAATTAAACGTATCACTAGATCAATAGGTAATTAAACGTATACAGTTAAAGTGATTTCCTAACTATGAATTTTTAAATAGTTTTTATTTTAAGATTGAAAAATGAACAAACTTTAGAGTAATTAGCATATGCCGTACAAAGGGAAATGTTTATCTGAAATGCAGTATAATTGTTACAAAGCATCTTTGTTTAGAGCTAGAAATGAGCTAATGATCTGATTTATTCGCTGCGTTATTTTCACTGTTACATCATATAAGGCACATAGCCTAAAATGTAAAGCAAAGGACCATTTTAGGCTTGTCTTTATGGACAAAGCTATTCTTATTCAATTTCCACCTCATAGTGAGCTTCCTGAATGAGTAGGTGCGCACCAAATATTAGGCTTTCTGGATGAACTTTACCGGATCTACTTCCAGAACATGGAAATATTTATGAAATAGTAAGCTCCATAGGTAAGTGTTGGAGTTGGTGCCAGTACCGATCCGATTCTATCCTCATCGTCGTGTTGGAGTTGGTGCCAGTACCGATCCGATTCTATCCTCATCGTCGTGTTGGAGTTGGTGCCAGTACCGATCCGATTCTGTCCTCATCGTCATCTTCGTGAACGAAGATTTAGAGTACACTGAATGAATCCATTGAATCTGAGCAGTGAATTTTTTAGATGAGATATAGCATGCAGGAAACTGACCCCATTCAAGAGGTTCAGGATCTAGCAAGCTTGGATGATGAAGGCGAGATCCTCAGGCCGTAGGTTTTGGTTGAGTGCTGCCTTCTATTAGATAGATGGCCTTGCAGGACTAATGGAGCTTCATCTACCTGGCTTTGGAGTTAAAATTGCTCTTCTAGAATGACTGCCGAAGACTAACGAGGCAGCCTATCCTGCCCGTGGACAAAGTTTGCCTGACCATTCGATTGGGAAGTATCTAACATGGAAGACCTACCGGAGACATGAATCACAGCCAGCATAGCTCATAGTCTCGAAGGTTTTTTTTCACACGAGCGTTCCTCCTCCATGGCAAAGAAACTGTCCGTAAAATAAATAAATGACGAGAAATTATTAATGTAATGATTAATAATGCAGAGTTGGAATATTAATGATTTTAAATGTTCCTGACTGATTTATCTATCATACAATCGTTATCTAGATCGTTTTATCGTTTATACGTATTGCTGCCTTCTATGCAACGGTCAATTTGTCAATTTATAGAGTTGAAACGAAAATGTTCCGTCTCAGTGGACAGTCAATGGCACGAATCGTTTCACGTACAGTGCAAGCAGGTCTAAGACGGTACGCTAAGGATGTAAAGTTTGGAGCAGACGGACGCGCTTCAATGCTTTATGGTGTAGATACTCTAGCAGATGCAGTCGCAGTTACCATGGGACCTAAGGTTGTGAAATATTTGATGCATTTTTTTGGTTCAGTTTTGATGATAAGAATGTTATGATCGAAAAAAGGAGTTGATATTTGACGTTTATTATGTTAAATCGACATGGTTGATGTTAGGAGTTTTCGTATTAAGCAAAGCTCTTACATGGTATCTGTCATCAATCCTATCCATCAGTGTTCCAGGGAAGAAATGTCGTAATTGAACAGTCATGGGGAAGTCCAAAAATTACAAAGGATGGTGTTACTGTAGCGAAAGCAATCGATTTCAAGGATAAATACAAGAACCTGGGAGCAAAGCTGGTGCAGGTAAGCATAAGCAAATATACGGATTGGTATCATCAAGCTTCGGCATGTAATACAGTTCTAATGGGGATTTTGATGATTTCTAGATAACTAGTATAATTCGATACAATTTGAATAAACAGTTATTATCTAGGACTTTTTTTCTGGTGCAGTCTTTATCACTGAGGAACGCATTTTGTACGCTAGTTTCATTGCTTCCATAAATGTCATTCATTTGCAGGACGTAGCAAACAAAACCAATGAAGAAGCTGGTGATGGTACTACCTGCGCTACAGTTCTGGCGCGAGCAATTGCAAAAGAAGGTTTCGAAAACATCAGCAAAGGAGCTAACCCAGTGGAAGTTCGTAGAGGTACATTTAGATTTTTCTAAAGAAACATTGGCACATACAGTTGTTTTAATCATAGGACATTTGCATCAGATTGTCTCCTCTCATTCAAAGGATATATAGATTATGCTTTACGGGATATCTTTAAGATAGAAATGCTTGCTTCTCATTTTGAAACCTGAATCAGTTTTTGTTTTATTAAACTCAAAATCATGTTTAATCAAATTTGTAATTAGTTTTTTTCTGATTACTTCACATTCCGTCCATACAGGGGTAATGAACGCTGTGGAACTTTTGGTTGCTGAACTAAAGAAAATGAGCAAAGATGTCACAACCCCGGAGGAAATTGCACAAGTAGCAACAATCTCTGCGAATGGCGACTCCACTGTAGGAAAACTGATATCAGAGGCAATGAAAAAGGTATTTGTATTTTTTTCTGTTTTTTAAATTTCTTCAGTCCTTTTTTTCTGGAAACAGCCTTCTACAATATTTGTATATGTTGTTCCTCAAATAAAATACATTTAGTATTGTTTAGCTAATAAAAAATCATAGATTTCATCTTTTATTTTGTCTGAGAAACGTCTGACTATCAGTTTCATAGATTTTGAGAAATTTTTTGGTTGGAGTTTCAGAATACGATGTTCTATGAGTGCTTACCACTAGCGAAACGAATGATTCTTTAGTTTATTACCGCTTCACCGTTCTGTTTCGTATGCATAGGTAGAAGCTGTTAATGTGAAGAAATCCCTAATTAGCTACTGCAATTTGAGGTCGGAAATAAAGGTGTGATTACGGTGAAGGACGGTAAAACACTGAATGATGAATTGGAAACGATCGAAGGAATGAAATTTGACCGTGGATACATTTCTCCTTACTTTATCAATACCACAAAGGGAGCCAAAGTGGAGTTCGAGAAATGTCTTCTTTTGTTTTCGGAAAAGAAAATTAGTCAAGTCCAGGTAATTGATATAAAGAGAGATAATCTGTGTGTAATATAAGTTTTTAAATGACTGTGTGAAATAAATATAATTTTATAATTCTTTTTCAATCTTAAACGAAATTTATGGAGCCTTAGATAAAAAGTATATAGGTTCGCGTTAGCAGTTTCTTGCAGGAAGCTACTGTTAAAAAGTGAGAGTATACAGCAGCTGTATACTCTCACTTTTTGGTGCAGCCGTATTCGGCTGTCGCCGTTGGGTTCTTAACTTTTAGTGCCGTTTTATATATTTTCGAACAATTTACATATTTGATACGCTAGTTTTAGGATATCGTACCAGCTCTTGAATTGGCGAACAAATACAGAAAGCCACTTGTGATTATAGCGGAGGATGTAGATGGCGAAGCACTTACTACTCTTGTGCTGAATAGATTGAAGGTAATGTTTTTATCATGATACCTATTGAACTAAAAAAGCAGAATTTAGAATTCCTTCATGTTATTGCATTTAAATGTAATTTTACAACTGATTGCTTACGTATTCTGGAAGCTTTGCTAATAGTAAATTTCTGACGAGAATACGAATAAAAAACTGGCGATAGAATTAGATTTTCAGTCATCAGACATCACTGAAACGTCTTTATAAGAGCAAATCTATGCAAAAGGTTTGCTAACCCATTTGTGTATGAGCGACATTGATTTACCTGCATTTCAGGTTGGCCTCCAAGTGGCAGCTGTGAAAGCGCCCGGTTTTGGAGATAACAGAAAAAATACACTGAAGGACATGGCGATAGCCACAGGTGGAACAGTTTTTGGAGATGACGCAAACTTGTTGAAAATTGAAGATGTGCAGATCAGTGATCTCGGCGAAGCTGAAGAAGTTTCAATCACGAAAGATGATACGCTGATCTTACGTGGCAAGGTATAATTACGCATTGAAGAATTTTTAATTTTTTTTTTTAGTATAACAATCAAAACCTTGGCTTTGTAGCAAGATGGTTTGAAGATTAAAATAACTGTAAAGGAATTGTGCGGGAGTAGAAATTCAGGTTTTTTTAAAGCATTGTAATTATAAAGCAATACTAGCACCAAGATTACATCGTAATAACTTTATGCATACTTTAAAAAAGCCCAAAGGTGTCAAACGATAAAATTTTTGTCAAAAAGGAGGTACAAATATTGGCTTTCATAGCTGTTCCTCCTACGGAAGACAAGCCGTTTTCTTATGATTATTAAAGCAATAATATCCAGTTTCCTTATGTAAAATTCTCAGACTGAAGAGATTTCCCTTTCTGTAAAAAATGAATCCATACAGGGAAATATAAATATCGCGTATCTACGAACTTACTAATTCGGGAGTAAATTTTGTTATGAAAATTTTCAATTCCATCTCTAAATACTGAAAGGTTTTGAAAAATTGAAGGTTGTTTGTGTAGTCTAGGAATTCCTAAATAAAAGCCAAGATACTAAAATGAAAAGGAAGTGATCATTTCGTGTCTGAAATCAAAGTTTTCATGAAATTCGTCAGTTGTTTAGATTTCTTCGTGTCACATGTATGTTAGGAGGTTTCTTGTATAATTATATTTTCAATTTACAGGGGAAATCTGAAGACTTGGAGAAACGGATTTCAATGATTGAAGATGAGTTGGAACAAAGTACATCTGAATACGAAAAGGTGATATAAATGATTTCGGAAGCTTTTTCGATTCCGTGTTGTTACGAAAAGATTTCGGAAAAAAGAAAAGTGGTTTTGAAATGGCTATTTTAGGAGAAACTGAATGAACGGTTGGCAAAACTTTCAAAAGGTGTTGCAGTCCTTAAAGTGGGTGGCGCTAGTGAAGTAGAGGTGAACGAAAAGAAGGATCGCGTTACGGATGCCTTGAATGCCACTAGAGCAGCCGTTGAAGAAGGTATTGTGCCAGGTGGCGGAGTTGCACTTCTTCGTGCTCTAAAAGCTATCGAAAATATTAAAGGAGAGAATAGTGATCAGGATAAAGGTAATTTTTTTATACTTCATTTTGCTTAATGCATGCTTCTGAATTATTATCGGAAAAGAATACAGTGTACCTAGTTAAGGTATTCGAATAGTGCAAAAAGCAGTACGTGAACCAATCATGACAATTGTGAGGAATGCTGGCGTTGATCCATCTTCTGTTGTGGAAAAAGTGCTTGCTAGCAGTGAAGTACCGTTTGGATATGATGCTATGAATGATACTTTTGTGGATATGTTCAAAGCCGGTATCATTGATCCTACAAAGGTCATTCGTACTGCTCTGCAGGTAATTTCATCTATTCTCGATATATACCAGTTTTTTTTCCGACCGTAAAAAAAGTACAACAATGGCAACGACAACGCTGAACAGCATCGGGAAGGGCTCTAAAATGGTCGTGCTGTTATTTGATTGTAGTTGTGTGTGGGAGTGCAGGAATTTTTCTGGGGTGCTTCGTCTGTACTCGTTGAAGTTATTCGTATGTATTTGTTCAGACTCTTTTACTGAGTTTTAACAAAAAAGTTGATTTTTAGGATGCGGCTGGCGTTGCATCACTACTGGCTACAACGGAATGCGTAGTGACAGAGATGCCGAAAGAGGAACCTCAGATGGCAGCTGGAATGGGTGGTGGTATGGGTGGCGGTATGGGAGGAATGTATTGATCTTCGGACGGGTGTTATTTTTTTTCAGATTATTTTTCTCATTTCGGTGTTCAGTTATTACATTATGATGTTGCTTATTCTAATCAGGTAGTGAGTATTGCGATTATGCATAAGCATTGGTCCACTCTTGTGTCAGGAATATTAGGAATCCTGGAATTTGCTGGAAGACGCTCTTATTGTCAAGACTTTTTTACTTATAAATTTGAAATCAAAAAATTTTCCCAATCTGGTTATTTTGTTGATTTGGATAAGTGCATATGATAATACATACTGATTTTGTTAATTTCATTGTGTTTTTTTTTTTTTTTTTTTTTTTTTTTTATGATTACTTATTAATTTTGCGTAAACCTGTGTATCGTAATTCTTTGTGTTTCACATTTCTACCCGTTATCCCTCCTGAAATAATTCGCTTCTCCCATGGTTTAAATAATGCTGCCATTTTCATTTTTAAATAGACCAAATTTTTTGGAATTTGTGTTTTTTTTTCTTCCATCACATTCACTCATCTCTATTTTTTGTCCAGTAAAATGCTTATTCTCACTCCGCCGAAAGACGAAAATTGTACTGAAATGATTTTGAAAAATATAGTGGTGGAAAGATAGGTGTAAACTTTGATTTATAGCAACATATAAAAATAATATATCACTATGGAAGGATACGATGGGGGATAATTTGCGTGCGCAGTTTTTGGTATGATATGAACAAAATCCTGTTAAAAGGAACTAGGATTAAAGACTACAACTGATGAACTAATTTAAATTTAATACGAAGTGCGGTGCATCATTTGAAATGTTGGTGTTAATCGCAGTTCAGTGCAGGAGAGTATGGTGATTTCAATCGGCTCTTTCACTTTCCGTGACCGGTCAATTTCACGTTCAAAAATTTTGGATTTGAAATTTTGAGTGAGTTATGGATTTCTCTTTAATTTAAAGATCAATCCAGGAAATTGATTAGTATTGGTGTGCGGCGTAAGTGATAGATAAAACGATCATGCTAGTATCAAAGAAAGATAGTAGTAGTAGTAGTTAGACATTACTATTTCGGAAATTGTGATACCTGGGAAGTCATTTCGATGATTCATCCCACAAATTTCGTTTTCGTTGCAAAATTAATTTCAGAAATGATTCCAGTAATATATGTAATCATTGCTATTATATCTATTTTCCTTTGCATATCATTTAAAGTACTAAAGAATGGTGATGATGGTACAGGTAATTGTTTCCTCAAGATGATCTGTACCGGTGAATCTATGGATCAACCACTGTCTACTGAGGAAATTCATAATATTCTAAGAAACAAGTGTGTTTTTAACATTTCTTGTGTACAGAGCTACATCATGCTAAAAATTTCGATCGTTATATTACTATAACAATCGAAATTTTTAAATTTAAAAAATATTTCAACATGAAATTTCAATGCATTATTAATAGCAAATAATAAAATAAAATCTGAATTGAAACTTAATTGATATTTAGTTAAAAATAATAATGAAAAAATTTTTAGAAAGTTTAACAATTTTGTACTGCAATTAGAGAAATCAATGAAACATTTCGACTAACTGATACGATCAAACTTCAACATGTTGCTACTAGCTTGATGAATGGATCAATTTTATTTGCAGTTACATTTAGGAATAATTCTTATTTTCAGATTTAATCGATCAATTACTAATGAAAAATGGGACGTAATAGTAATTGGATCAGGTTTATCAGGATTAACAGTAGCAAAAGTATTAGCAGCTGCAAATCGTAAAGTACTTGTGTTAGAACAACATGATCGAGCTGGTGGTTCATGTCATACTTTCAAACTTGACAAATATGAATTTGATGTTGGCCAGTTTTATTATTCTTTAAAATTTAACATCGCATTGTGAAACATTTAAAATAATAATTTTATGTGATATTCTTTGTAGGAGGTATCTAAGGGTTCATTCTTCACTTATTGAAATTTCAGGTCTACATTTTGTACCACATATGAGCGCCGGGAATGAACTATATCACATATGTTCAGCTATTACAGATTCACAAATTCAATGGCAAAAAATAGAAGAACCATTCGACACTGTATATTCCTTATTTCTAAAATGCTATTTAATTAGATGAGCTCTTAATTAGCATTAATTAGAATTGGAACCAAGAAGATGATGTAAATTAATTATTTTGAAGATAGTAATTGGAAAACGATATTATGGTCGAACAGTTGGCGATCATATACATTTTCGTGATCAATTGAAGTTGTGGTTTCCAAAAGAAGCAGACAATATCGAAAGCTATTTTGATCATGTTTTAGTGAGTTTCAAGTTCGCCAACTAAAAGTTGGTTTGTTTAAGGAAGAGTGGCAAATAGACGAGGAGGTGAATGCAGAGGTTTTTTCTGAAGAAATAAATTTTTTAATCTCCTAATCTGATTTTTTTTTCTATTTAGAATTATTAAATGCGTGCAAATGCAGTTAGTTTCGTTTTGCAAATAAAATGATTTCATTGTTTTTAGTAAACGAAAATTTTTGAGAAAAAAAAGTTATTTGATTAATCGTATTTTGAAATTCCTTTTTTTTTCAGAAATGCCTTGATATTAATTTGTGGTGGTTAACTGGCGCAAAATTCATACCGCTGTTTTTCGTTCGATTACTATCCAAATTCAATTTTATCAATTTGTTTACCGATTTATTCAAATACTGTGAACTGAATCTACTAGATGTTATGAAGAGCTATGGTCTGAGTGCTGAAGTAAGAGCTGTTATCAGTTATTACTTTGTTAATTATGGTAGGTTTTTAGAAGCAAATACCTTACTTTTACTGCATTTCCAAATAGTTGAAAAAATTTGATGCTTTCCTTAGCTGCTTCTAGATCTTGGCTTACTTTACATTTACATCAACGTTGCTTATTCCATTTGCCGCAGTTCTTCGTCACGGATTGCCGGAATTTTTTAATTTTATTCAGTTCGTTTTATAATTGTTCCAAATTTTTTTCGATCTTTTTTACGCATTTAATACATTGTTATTTGATATAATTTTGAGCCATTAATTATCACTTCTGTATTTTTTGATTTATTTAAAGCTCGTTAAATAATCTAATATGCCATGGGAACTGTGCGGAAATTGTGGAACTTTCTCACAAGTTCAAAAAATATCAAGAGTCATTACTAGAGTCATTACTTGATATTTGTCATGGCTGTAAGCAGAATGACATGTCGATCTTTCAAAGTTAATTTTACCCTTGAAATTAATCTTCAGGTGCTCCTCCTAATCGTGCATCATTCTTTCAACATCATCTTTTTTTTATGGAAAATGGATATTATCCCATCGGTGGCGCAGCACGACTTATTGCCAGCATCATTCGGTCGATTCAAAAACTTGGCGGAAAAGTGATTGTGCAAGCAAATGTGCAACAAATTATGTTTGATAATGGAAGAGTTAATGGTAGTTAATTTCGAAATTATTTTTAAAGCATTTTTTCCTCCCAGAAATTTATATTTACATCTAATAGAAGATTCCATTTTTACGATTGCTTTCTCACTAATTACCGTATTTGCCATGTATGTACAAAAATGAAGTTTGCAATGCTGTGGTGAAGCTATGAAGAATATTCAAATGTCAAATAAGTCCAAAATTTCAATTTATACCACATTGTTCAATGAGAATTGACGCTGCTCATATTTGTATTATAAATTTCAGAAGTTTTAAACTTTAGGAGTTAAAATAAAACATGGTTCCTCTGAATACTTCATTCAAGCAGCATTGGTCGTTTCAACAGCTCCAATTATCAAGACATTCAATGAGCTGATACCTCAAAATATCGCTCGAAATTCGAGTAACTTTTTGGATAATCAAATATATTAGTCGAAAAAAGGAATATATTAATAGTCTTTCCTAAGACAAATGAATAAGAAAATTCTTCTATTTTGCAGTGATGTTTAAAATAATTAATCAACTTAATTCGTTGGAAACCGTACCAAGTGGTGGATTTCAAGCATATATTGGTTTATCCGGTACACAAAATAATCTCCAACTACCATCCAGTAATTATTTTTGGTACAGGAACAATAATCCTTATCAGCTCGATTATTATTTGAGGTCGATTATTCCAATAATTCGAAAATATCACTTCTCACAAATTGTCATAATTGACTTTCAATGTTAGATGATGGAAGAGGCACTGTTAAAGTTAAACATTGATACTATAGTTCATTTCGTTGTAGAATTGTAGTGAAAGCAATAGACTTTTTCGTTTTCCTTAAAATACATATCGTGATTCTTGAAAAGGAAAAAGAAGGCTTATTCGATTTTGTAACGAAATTTACTACTAATAATGCATTAAACAGAATTTTATCTGTATTACTTCAGTTATCGAACCGGTGACATTTTAAATATTTCTTAAATTATTACTAAAATATTACTGAAATTCCAGTTTATCATTCTCAGAAGCAGTAAAATATGGTTGTCCACCATTAATCTTCATTTCCTTTCCATCAGCAAAAGACCCAACATGGGATGAACGAAATCCTGGTACAACTTCAAACTTTTATTGAACTAATAATATTTTTAAATACTTTTGATTAGAAATACTACTGAAAATCATTAATGAATCGTGCACAAAGATCATGATAGCAAATCGTTAAGGTTGATATTGCGCAGTGACAGTAAGATATAATAGATTTGTTTTGGAATATTTCATTCTTTTCTGTACAGAAATGTCATTTCTAGGTACTTCAACATGTCAACTGATTTCGATGGTGAATCCTGCTTGGTTCGAAAAATTTAGATCAAGAAAGAACTCTATGAAGCGATTGAATCAAGCAGAGTACGTTGAATTGAAACATCTAATTGGTGAATTGATGTTAAGTCAGTTCTTGGCAATGTTTCCAAATCTCAAGTCACATGTATGTTTTAATTTCTCTTTTAAGAAAGAAAAATTGACAGAATTTGATAGATCAGATTGATGAAGTGCTGGTTACGAAATGATCGCATGCGGAGAAGAAGGAAGAACTTTCTAACCCAGTCATTCTATTCTAGTTAAATTTTTAGAAGTGATTGGATGAAGCTGTCCGTGATTTCTTTGTGTAGAGGATGAGGGTTAAGCTGAACATTAATAAATCTGAAATTTTTACTTACAGATAACATTTGTTGAGTTTTCAACTCCATTAACTCAACAATATTATATGCGAAATACGCATGGCGAATTCTATTCTTTAACGCAACAAATTGATCGGTTTAAATTGAAATTCTGGAGTGAGCTAAGATGCAAAACAGATTTACCTGGTCTCTATCTTTCAGGTAAGTTTGCATGATTTTTCTCCTAGAGTTCTTCGATTCCTATTATTGGTTAAAAATTTAATTTATGAAGTGCCTTTTTAGTAATTATGATTGGACGGACGCTTTTAAATTTCCTAATTAACATACTTATCAAGTTTTATGTTTACTTATTACTATTATTGCATCCTCTTCATCCTTTTAAATTTCTGACAGAGTTTTGATCTAAACTTGTGAATAGTATCTCTCAAAGTTTTTCTAGTTGATTTAAATTTAAGATCGAAAATCATCTTTCTGTCGAGTAGAGTTTTACCGAGTGCTATGGGCAAAGTAAGACTTAGATGTCACTTTAGAGAAGATGAATTCGTGATAAAACCTTTTTAGGACAAGATGTTCTGTTCTGTGGAATTTCAAGTGCATTACACAGTGGTTTAATCACAGCTGGATATATATTGAAACGTAATTTACTACAAGATCTGAAGACAGCTTACAAAGAACAAACAGATTGTCATCGGAAATAATGGTACTTTACAATGTAATGATTACGGAATTATCGCGAAATAAGAAAAGAAATTCATATGTATATGTACAATATCAAAATATTGTTGCCATTATCAATAATAGTTTCTAGAAGTTATTTAAATGTTATATATGCTGAATACTTAATTGTAATTTAAAATGATGTCAACTTTAGTGAGCCTTAGTCGTCATGTTTGCTGTAGTGGATTTTCTATGCTTTCCAATAGATATGTAGCAAACTAATACTCAAAAATTTGTAAGCAACGCCTTCTACTTTTAATTTCACCTTCAGTGAAGTTAAGTATAAATTCTCTCAATGCTTCTTTGACAATTTTATCTTTTCTTGCTGATTGACAACGAAGTTTCACATCTAAAAAAAATGAAAATTAATCCTAATGAAATACAAAATTTTTAAAAGACATTCATATCTTCCTTAATATTCAATAATTACGTAAAAACTATGAATGATCATGATGATGACGATGTTGACCATTTGCAAATAAGATCTAAAAATGTTTTGTGAGTATTTTTTACGGACTGCAAAGTCCGACCGGCATTTATTTGATTTTATAGAGCAATTTTAAATGAATATACCATCAACAAGTAAAAGGAAAAATGGCCTGATGTAAACTCAGACCGTAAAGACCTCAGTGATTTTAATGATTAAGAAAGAATATGCAGGAATTAACTGGAATTCTTTAATGATTTAAATTAAACAAAACAAATTATATTTCGCACTGAATCAGTATATTGGTCACGTGCTTCAGCGTCAGCAGTGTAAGACCATTTAAAAATTTCACGTATTTTCCTGTTTCCCTTCACTGCACTTCTAAGTTCCTAATTGTATGTGCTTGTATTTTATCATCCTATTTCATGAATTTGATTTCATATTTATTTTTCAGTAATAAATTTTAGGCATTCAAAGATTAACAATGCTTTGTTCTCAGATGTTATTGTTCCTAACACTTCAGCTGTTACTGATTTTTTGTTTGGGCGAATAGTGGTCAAAATTTCTATTCCACGTGAACGTTGAACTTTGGGAGATGGACATCGGTTGGTTTTTGATTTAGTCACAGAAATAAAGATTTTTCTTAATAATATTTGAAAATTTCTGTTTTGCAGTGAGTTCCAGTGAAAATCACAGTACATACAAACAGCTGGGCCAGTTCAAGATATTTGGCAAGGTCAACAAAATACGACTTATTAAGCCTTATTTAAAAGTATGTCACTTCTGTCAGAATGGAATTTATGACATGAAATTCTGAATTTAATACATTAATTAGGATAAGATAAAAGTTATAGTATTTCATCACTCATGCAAAAGTCTAGCATAGCTTACTTGATCTCAGATCTGTCTAATTCACTTGTTATCCTAATTTAATTACCCTAATTTAATGTATGAAAATCAAAATTTTATGCAACTTGCAATCTTTAAACTCTCTATTTCATTCTAATTTTAATTTTAATTGCAGAGATGCGGAATAACTAATCATCCTGACGTATCAAAATATTGTCAAAGCAAACTCAAAATCTAGGCTTAATCGATTTGTCCACTGCTAGTAAGAAGCAAAAAAGTGGGCACCTAAAAAAATTTGGGAATAATTTTTTTTAAGCAAGCAAAATTAGAAAATTTTGAACATTGTTTGCAAAGGTCTAATCTGTGTCAAAAATTTAACATTTTGCTATACTATTTTTTCCTTGCCTGCTTCTGTCTGATATTTTTTCCACAATTTTGACGATCTTTTCAGTCTAACTTTTGTAGCTGTAAACATGATGTGAAGGAAAGATACGAACTACAGGATACAAATAATCTTCCTTTTGATATGTTTTATTTCCAAAGATAGTTATTCGTTATTCAAAGAAAAGCTTAAGTTGTGATTCTTTGTAACAAACAGATGTCTAAACAAGATTTCGAGCATCCATCTACACTGATGAATGCGTACTTCATTTGCCCTGATTTGGAAATTGCAAAATCAAGCAGGATGATACTATAATGAAGTTATTTCACCATCTCTGCGAAGTAATTTTAGGTTCGATGGTTCACTCAGTCCAAATGACATTACTGAAGTATATGATTTGTCACAAAATCCATAATCGTAACTCGTGCTCAGTGAAAAGTATATTCTTAGAATCTGTGTAAATTTAATCAGGTGAAAGTCAAGATTCAAAATATCCATCGCTGAATAATTCCTCAATACTATTAGCTTGTTTACTGCTAGTACTGTTTTGAAAATTATTTAACAACTTATATTTTATTCATCGATGCCAATAAAAATAAATATTGCTTCACAGATTTCTGGTTACTTAATAATTTTAAAAAGATTGTTCCTCGAAAAACAAAAAAAAAACCATATGAATGATATTCATGGTTTGCAAGGTTTGTTTAAGGTTTTAGAGAGAATGAAGTTGAACGAACTATTATGAATTGATAACTATAAAGATTGAGGAAAAAAGTTGCACTTCAAACATTTCGTACGAATGGTTTTTGGAATTATAAATTGTACTGATAAATAAAATAATACAACATTGTTCATTTATTTTAATTCATTATACGATTTTTTGCAGTGCAAATGAAAGAAAACAACTGACAATTCGTTTTGAATTAATAGGTATCTTTTCATAAATCAATTAACTTCATATCTAGTCTCATCATTTTTTTTCTAGAAATAAACTCGTTTAAATATTTCTAAACTGGTTTTTGACTTCGTACTTACATTTCTTCTAAAAAAATCCGAATTGTCCAAATGCTTCATTTTACTCCTGAATATCAAAGTTGGAAGTTTTTTAAAATGTTTCTCAATGATTTTAAATTATAACAAAAACAATGATAATGATTTTTTGATCTATTTACTTTGAACATATGATTGATTCGTGAAGTTCATAATAATCAATTATACTTTCCAATTTGCTCGTGAAAAGTTTGATATCAGCTCGTTAAGTGTGCCAGTTGTTGCCAATTTGTTAATTGCTGCCTATGACAACTGTTATTGAATGACTGTACTACAGGAAATTTAGCAGAAGATTGGTATGATATCTTTTATAATTATGTTTCATATATAACACAAACTTTATAGCTCTTCTTTTCTGTTGCACTGTTATTTGCATGTATCATTCATTACCATGCCATAGCCATTGGCTATTATGACCTTTGTTTCCAGCAAATGACTCTTATTTTCACCAAAATTTAGTTTTATTGAGAAGAGTTATAATGTTTTCACGTAAACTTGCTGTTATTGAGAAAAATCATATGATACATTTTGATTCAGTTGATACAATGATAGGAAAACATAATAAGAACTGATAAAAGTTAAAAGAAAATATAATGATTTCACTACATATCTTGGAAAATATTTTTTTATTCTGCAAATTAAAAATTTTTACACATCGATACACTCACATTACACAGTATACACAAATGCAAACATACACAAAAACTCATATATATATATATATCAATATATATATGAAGAAGGTAAAGGTAATATATATTGTTTCAGCAAGTACAAAGTCGACAGTTGTTTCCTGTCACAAATTATAATTTAGAGCATATGTACTGACAGAGATTTAGACTAAGCCACCTGACATCTCATTGCTTTCAGAGTGTTTATCTATTTTCTATTTTTAGCATAAAAGCAAGCAATTACAATGTGTAGTGGTGAAATTTCGTAGCAGATAATTTCAAGCATTAGAAGTTTTCAAACTGTAATATCTTCTGTTTCATTCTTACTTTAAAGTGAATTAGTTAATGTTTATTAATCTTTGTTGCTACTGCAACTGCAAAATGATATGTTTTGCCAGCATAATTGTTAATTTTACAACTTCTATAAGGTGGCATTTTTGTGAAAAAGTGTAATAAATTGGAAATATCACATTCAGTAATAAGATGCAACAATCGTTTTTATCATTAATTTTCATTGACATTTCTCAATGATATTTCTGATGCAGGCAGATATGTTCGAAAAATTTTTTTAATGTTATGAAAATGAGAGTTTTAAAAAAGTGCGTTAATGAAATCAGTGGAAGTTTTCACTTCATCTTTTCTTTTGTCATTTTTCAACAGAATTTTTAACATCTTTGCTTATGAATGCCTTTTCTTATTTATCAGTAAGAATAGGTTGGCTTATAGGTTGATTGAAAATTAAATTTAAGATTTTCTAATTCAACAATTTTAACAAAATCCAAAAAATACTGAACGTTTTTTGAATGATAAAATGAACTGGAAGAAAATTATCAATTAAAAGTACAAAAAACCAATTCTTGGAACTAAAATTTTGAATCATTCTGGTAGCACAATTTCACTGATGAAAGAGGCGATGAAAAAGCATTCCTTCTAGAATAGTTGAAAACTTAGTCCTTGAAATTAATCAATTTATTAAACTCCGATTAGTTGTGTTTTCTTCGATTTGGATACTTCGCTGTAAACATTTTATAATAGGATGACAGGAATTAGAATGTATACATACACTCGAAACCGTCTAAGAATAAGATCAAAATATCTTACTAAATTTGTAAAGCGTAAAAAGTTTACTTAAAATTGCTATAATTAAATTAAATTGTTTAACTACAGAAGTTTGAATTTCTATTTAGAATTACGAATAAAAAAGTCTCGCATAAATTTTTATTAAATCTTCATACATTATTATTTCGCTTCAGGTTAACACTAATATTCGAATTATCATTGCTCATTCCTCTTTCATATCATCTTTATAGAAAATCATTTCCATTAATTTTTCGAAAAGTTTAGAGAATGATTTTTTGGCAGACAGTTCTACTGCTTGGGTTTTATATATTTCGCGTGAACGCAGGCATCATTGGTTCAGTTCAAAGTATCAATGTAACCGGTCGACTTGCATGTGGAGCCAAATCTGTACGTGATGTCGAAGTTCAACTCTGGGAGGAAGATACCGATAAGTTTAATTTTGTCTGTGCCATTTGTTATTTCTGTAGTTTTTTACGTTTATTATTTTATTATTACACGTTTGTTATGATACGTTTGTTATTTCTGTAATTTTAATATGACACAAAATAATAAGGATAATAAGAAATGGGATTTTATTTATTGATGATATGAGTAGAATGGATTCAAACGGTATCCTGATACGGCTCAATATTTCCTTCATAGCCTTCAGATAAGCCTGGTTTGAAATATTTTGTTTTAGGTGACCCTGATGATTTATTGAATTCCACCATCTCCGACGCTAAGGGGGCTTTTACAGTATATGGTGAGGATAAAGAAGTTGCTGCAATTGAACCCTACCTAGTCATTGCGCATAGCTGTGATAACGGTGATATCAATCCGGTCAGTCTTCGAATTTTAACTTTTTGAAGTTAAGTTGATATCAGTTCGGTCAATCTTCGAATTTCATCTTTTTAAAGTTAAGCACGACAACTTTTTAGAACAAATGTTTTACATCATCAATTTTTTAAGTTTTAATTTTTTAATTTTTGTAACAATTCACGGACAATCTGCAAAAATAGAAAAATATGAACAAAAACAAAAGTCCTTCCAGTCTTCTCATACAATTTAAATATTTCTTCTATCATTAATATAATTAATGATTATACTGCTACCCCTTTCAGAAATGCACAATCACTGATGAATATCCGATTCCAAAAGAGTTTATTGGTAAAACATACAATATGTATATCGTAAGCCTGAGTATCGCTGGAAAGAATCACAAGAAAAAATGCAACAACTGACCGATGATAAAATGATCGACCTTTGAAAAAATAAAAAAATTTTACTTTAAGATAAAAAAACGCTGGATATTATTATCATTTGATTATTAATAAAGTATTCTTCCTGAGCGATTTTTCGATTTCTTATAATTCTGTGGAGGAATCCACCTTCAATTATCTATTTGAAAATCCATCTTTTTTCTTTTTTTGAAGTTTTTGGTTTCTTCCTAGTTTGGTCGTTGAATTTAGCTAATAATCAGATAATGAATTGAACTTAACTAATAATCAGTTAATGATTTGAGTTTTTATTGTTAATGCATAATTTTTACTTATATAGCAACATATTTAAGCCTCAAAAATTATATTTTTAACCTGAGTTTAATTAATTAAGGCTCAATTTATTACAGCTTATTATTATTATATTTCTAACAAAATTACTGACATAATATATGGTAGAATAATTATTCTTTTACAGCAACTGATAAAATGAACAAGGCTGGTAGCCTGTCCAAGGACAACCTTCCAACCTTTCTATATATTATAATATGGTAAAACTCGAAAATTTGGTTGTTTTTGTTGTAAGTAGAGAAATTTTACTCTAACAAGACAAAGAATTATTACTGAGACTGGAGGTGTGGCTTGTGTTCTTGGCTTCTCTTTGATGAAATCTTCAAGTCTTATTGTTTCATTAGTTTTCTTATAGCTCAATCAATATCATCAAAAATTAAATCACATCTGTGAATCATTCCGCTTATTTGTTTTTTTTCCTCAATCATTTTGATTCTGGCAATATCAGTCTCCTCTCAATTGCACTCCCTGCTATCTATTCAGTATAGAATTAAGAAATAGTAAATAGGGCAAACCTCAGAAGATCAACTAATCAATACTTGATTTGACCGATGATTTGCTACGAGTCGTAAAGAATAGAACATCTATGATGCCATTATAAGAGTAAGAAATTTATGACATTGTTTATTTTTGATTCTCCTTCTCCTCCTCTCTTTCTTTTTTACCTATTGCCAGAAGTTCAAAAAATCCGAAGCAATTATCCAATTGATTTTTGGATAATTGAAATTTTGTTTTGTTTTCGAAAATTTTCAAATTACTGAGAGTTATTCAGTGGAAGTTACTCAATGACTCAGTGCAAAAAGTTAATCAATTTCCAACTAGTTTCTTTAGAAAGAACTGAAATGATAAAAAGGAATAAAGGTTAGATCAATTTTTGCGCTTAGATCAGATTATGATAATATAAATGCTTTTTTGGGGTCAGATCAAACTTGAAAGATGAGAGTATTATTTAAAAAAAAGTATTGCGAACGAATATCACCATTTCACCATTATTTGTAACACTTCTAAATCTTCAGATTGATCTTCACAAAGATATCCTAACATCCCGAAACTTATGAATTATTTTCTACAAGATTCTTGAACTTAACAAAAAGTATAACTATCGCGGGACAGACGGCATGCAACGACAGGTCACAAAAAGATGTTGAAATACAGTGTGGGAACGTGATAAATGTTTAAAAAGAATAAAGAAATTTTAGAGAATATTAATTTCTCGACTTCCCTTATACCAGTTTAGAACATTGTGTCATTTCATTGTTGTATTCCTTCGTTTACTTAATTCGATTTTTTTGATTCAAACTTTTTCCGAAATTGATGAAATTAATGATTCCGTCTTTTTCCACATTCGCATGTGTTTTACGGAAATTTGGAGAAAAAAAGGAGGTAAAACTTTCAGCTATGTTCATCAAATGTGTGATATTGCTGGCTATTGCGGTAGTCTCGACATTTGCTGCAGGAAGCATGAAAAATATAACTATCGTGGGACAGACGGCATGCAGTGACAGGTCACAAAAAGATGTTGAAATACAGCTGTGGGAACGTGACACACGTTCGTCATTTCGTCTTTTTGTACATCCGTACAACTTTTGATAGAACAAAAAGCTCATCCTTCCTTTTTTATGAATTGATTTTTGTAGCTGGTAGTAAATTGTTAAATTCTTAGCTTCATTGATGACATGAAGTTTCAAATTTTATTTCTAGTGGATCCGGATGATTTGTTGAATACGACAAAGACCGACAAGCAAGGACACTTCCGGATATTTGGAGAGGAGAATGAAGTGAACAACATTGAGCCGTACCTAATAATAGACCATAGCTGCGACAATGGTGTTATTAATCCGGTAGATTCAGTTATTTTTTGGCAAAAATAATAGTCCATAATCTACACTTTGTCTTTCCAACCTAAACTCTAACTACAAAATTTTTCTGATGGCCAAACCAAATGGGATGGATCATATCCTCCATGTGACGTCCTTATGGCACAGCTGACTACATTAATTATTAATAGTTTATGTAGTAATTTTGTGTTCTAATAGTGATATAACGAAGTATGGAACAGTGGTCGATAAACCGGCTTCTGATTCAGTGGAAATTATGAAAAGGAATATCTACTTTTTTCCTATGAATTCCACTTCAATTTAGTTCAAATCAAAAAAATTTGACGACTTCATTTGCATTTTTTAACAGAAATGTTCAATAAAAGATCGATACGAAATTCCAATGGAATATGTTGGCGGCGTATACAATATGGGCATTGTGAGCTTAAATATTGTGAAGAACCGACAGAAGAATTGCGTTTAAAAACAACAAGAATGAAAGAAAATGAAATTTGCTAATCAGATATCATCTATTTTTCTCTGCAACAATATATGGCCATAAATGCATTTGACATAGTTATACTTGTCATTATTTAAATGAAGAAATGAGTGATTTTGATTGAATTTATAATTTATCATTTCCCGTTTAATTGCATAAAATTTCCAAGTAATTTTCTGAGTGATTCCCAATACAGAAACTAAATCCATATTATATAAATTAGTGATTTCTAGATACTACCGTTAAATTAATCTTATATTTCCTTTTTGAATATTTACATCCAAAACATGCATAAATGAAAGGATTATCCATGTTTCTTTTCCCCTCTTCCTACTAGCAATTATTGATTCAACAAAAATTTTGGTAGAAAGAGCAAAAAATATGCGACTTAATCCATTAATTGAAATATTATTTCAAGCGATGAAAAGTTGGAATAACATAATAGGCTTTTATAGCTCTTCCACTTATATTCAAGTAATTAATCTCAAATTAATTAAACAACAAATAATGAATTCTTGATAAAATATGCCTGAATGCATGATTTTGATATAATGATGACAAATGAATTCAATTGATTAATTCGATGTAAAAAAAATTCTCACTGGTATTTTTTTTGCTCTCTTTAAACAGGTTATTTGACGGTAAGAAATATTTGCTCACATCTTACCTGCTCATTCATTAACACTCAGAATGAACTGCATTACAAAGCGATCCGATCGATACAAACTGATTTCCATGTTCATTTCAATTTATTCATCAATATTAATTGATTTCTTATTAAAACCTCTTATTGATAGCTATTGCCTGCTTTTCCTTAGTTTAAATTAGCAACTGTTTTATAAAATCTGAAATCGAACTATATTTCATAATCAAATTAAGAACTTCAGATACTATCATTTACTAGTATCATTCCTCGAATACAATCAATCTAAACTGAAAGTTTATTCTACTTCCATAAACATTTCTGACGAGAAATTTTTGGCATTTTTCTGTGAATAGGCATGAATAGGTAAAAATCCTGGTAATTTTTTACAAGAATGGAATCAATTAATTATTATTATCGCTCTAATTATAAGTGTTTCGAAAAAAAATTTATCGTAGAAAAATTGTTGGAGGTGTTACATGACTCCAAGAATGTCCTTTATTCCTATTAATGTAATTTGATGGACACGGCTCATTCAACTATTATCCTTACCATTCTATCATTTTTTGTTCAATTCTGTCATTACAACTATTCATTCACGAATGCCATCTGGTATTTTCAAAGCTCTGTGCAGTTCAAAAATTCAAAAATTATGATTCTTACAGACAAATGTTGTATGTCGCAGTTTTCCTATTGGTACTTGCCGGATGTTCATCAATCCTGACTGCAATCTGTACTGTAAAAAATGTTACAGTGACAGGACAGTTGGGTTGCGGCGACCGAGCGTTAAAAAATGTACTGATAGAATTGCGTGAATATGATGCTTGTAAGTTTGCTTTATTTATAATAAAAAGTTTTACTATTGATGAATTTTCAACCGATTTCTTAATTCTAATTACATTCTTGATTTTATCAGCTTATAATTGCTGAAAATTGATTACGAAAAATAAAAAATATATTTATTTTTCCCTTTTTTCTTATTTTTCCCAAATGTTAATTTGTTGCTTTGCAAAAACATTGGGAGGAATTTCAGTAGACCCAGATGATTTATTGAATAAGACTAAAAGTGATAGCAAGGGATTTTTCACTATTTACGGTGAAGAATGCGAAATTGGTTCTATAGAACCATATCTGCGGATTACTCATAACTGCGATGATGGTGTACTTTCTGAGGTATTTTTTAGAGAATAAATGAATCATTTTTTAGGGAATAAATAAATCAGGAAATGAATCATTATTTGAAATGTAAAAACCATTTATAAAAACCATTTACTACAAGTGTAAATTGGAATGAGCCGTTATAATTTTAGCATGAATTGAATCATTTAGTTTTCGATAAGGCGATTAAAAAAAGGAAAAGATTTTATTTTAATCTGAAAATATTTTTTATTTTCTTTGCCAAAGCTTGTTTATAGGATTGTGTCATTACGGATAATTTTCCAATTTCGAGTGATAAAATTGGTAAATCTTATCAAATGGGAATCGTTAGTTTAAATATTGCTCGAAAAGATCACAAGAAAATTTGTTAATGAATGAATGGTGGACTTTGACAAAAATTAAGCAAGCATTCCAATTTTTAACTGCGCTGAAAATATTTGAAATCTTCTCACCAGTGATTCATAACAATGCATATCATTTATTCATATATTATTGTTGCGTCTTAATTTTAAATTTAATTGAAAGCTTTGACGACACATTATTTCATTCGTTCTAAAGTGCAATTTTGTTCATATAAATAACATAACAGCATACAAAATATTCTTAACGGTCCATATTCGACGAAAGTAAAGTTAATGTTTGTTAATGAGTTGAGACCTATTTGGACATTATGATAAGCTTGTTGTTCAAGTTTGCTTGAAAAATATTTTTTAGAACTTGTTTTTATGATATAAATGATAACTGCATTCTGATAACAGTAACTAAGGACACAATTAACTAAGTAAGCAATTAATTTATCAATCGACATAACAGTATCAGGCAATGCATTCATAATCTTGGCAGCAACTTTAACCAATAATAGAAAAAAAAGGACTAAAATATTTGGAAAGAAATTGATTCATGATGTTAGAACCAATTAAGCAAACCATATCACTTCGGTCATTACCAGTATTACTTAAACAACAGGACGTTTTAGCTTATTTTAAATTAACCAAAATATAAAATATCTAAAACACTGCTAAATGAAATTACATTCCTCAACAAATTAAATGTCACCGAAGTGCATAAAAATTTTTGGTTTGCAGAAAAAAAAATATTTTGACGGTAGACTGCTTCCATTGATAAATCGTATCGTATATGTCCTTTAACAGACAGCAACAAAAAATATTCAATTCATTTCGGTCCAAATTTCATCGAATATACTCTTTCTGTAAATTCATCGCAGCTTTTTACCAATTATTTCTTTGTAAATGTTAGATATTTTTGGTTGAAATATTTTATGACAGATTACTAACTGTCACAAAAATATCATAGTGGTACTTAGCTGTATAGTCACGAGATGATAAATGATTTCTGTTAACTTTAAAAAAGAGAGGGATTTTTTGGAAATATGCTAATGCCATCAACATAAAGCTTACTATTTAAATTAGAAATTAATGAACAATCCATAGCTGCATACTTTTGTATTGCTAAATTGTTATGAAAAGAGGCAATAATTGCAAGTAATGCTTAGAATTGAAAAGAAGCGCCACTTTTGATAAACAAAGCTATTTTCACTAAATCAAAGGATGCCGAAAAGAAAAGCAATACAATTTCCATTTAAACGAGTGAAACTTTGAACAGATGCAGACGAAAGCTAATGGACAGACAGAGATAACCAACTCATTTCTGTCAATTAGATCTGAAGCTTTAAGATTACTTAATTATTCAAGTTAAGACCAACATTAATGGAGCTGTTGATGATATTTATGCTACTATTACCAGGAACCGGCAGTTTCATCCTTCCCGGTAAACAGCAGCGGTTATTGTGTGAGGGGATACGCTATAACACGGAATTGGATGCGCAAATAATAATGCACATATTCTAAATGTTAATATTGAGCTTTGGGAAAAAGATAATGGTAAACTTCGAAGTATTATAACTTCCAGATGATTTGAAATTCTAGGGAAGTCTGCTATTCTTCGTCGATACGTTGGAAACAGCGAAAAAGTACAGTGCATTAAAATTTGATGAAGAGATTTAAGTACATATCGTATTGGGATTTGTCATTTACTGTCCAAAATATCAAGAATAATTTATTATTTGACAAAGATGAAATTTCATTCTTTGATAGCAAGGTGAATTCAACGTGATCGGGATATGATGGCCTCTTCGAAATCAACAGCACAGAGAAAGGCTGGGGTAATATCGAGCGTATCTGATTATCAGGCATTATTGCTATCAAGGAAGATTAACACGGTTTTTTTTTGTTACAGTAGATTTAATTTTTGACATAGATGTGCTTTAGCCAAAGTCATTTAAAACTTTTTCATCAATATCAATTATCACTTAAAGTTTTTGCACAGTAAAATATATTTGTTTGTTCGAGCTATTCTGTTTTGCTGTGACTTTTCCATACATATACAAAAAAAGATTTGATAAACGTTTACTAAAATTCAGACGCAGAAAAGCACAAACTTGTTGACCTTGCCATTGATATTGAATATTAGTTAATGAAAAATTATTATACTGTTTGAGATTTATTACAACATATCATGGATGGATTTAAAAACATCCTGTTCCTAATGGCCATAATGATAAGTATAATATCAGTGAAATGACGGACACACTATTGTCATCTAATTTCTCGTTTAAATTTCATTTATTTTAAAATTAAATAATAAATTCATCCATTAATTCGAACTAAATCTTCAACAAATTTGGCAATTCTACTTTTTTTTTTGCATGTTATAACATGAGTGTAAACAGCCAAAATTTCTGGCTGTATGATCTGAAGTTTTATTATCTTTCAATTCATTTTCAAGAAATAGATAATTATTTTTTCTGGAAACGTCAGAAAATTTTTCTTTTCCTCCATTTAATTGCCTCAATATTCTTCTTCCATGACATATCTGAATCAGTTAGTCAACATATTTTGTAAATTTTGATTGCAGAAATGCCTTGTTCCCGACCAATTCTCGATACCGCCAATGTTAGCCAATAAAATTTCCAATATGGGTATTATCGGTTTGAACATTCACCGAAATATCCAAAATTGGTGTGCAAGGATTTACCCAGGGCCAAGAAAATGGATCGAAGCCTTTCATCTTTCCATACTATTTCAATTTTCAGTTATCAATTCCCTTTGTTTCAGTTTCAAATATTTTATCAGTGAAAACTTTAGTTGGATTTTTTAACGAAAATAAAACTGTTGCAAAATCAAATTATGCTAAATAAAATGTAAAACTTGAAAGAAAAAGCAAACTAAACAAAACTAACATCAAAGCCATCCTTGAACCAAAAACTAGGAAGGAAATGAATTTTATCATGATCTCATTGGCAATATATAAATAATTTTTAGATCCAGTAAAGTGCAAAAAAAAACAAAACAAACAACCAAAACGACAATAGCCAAGCAAAATAAAGTGGATAGAATAGAAAACATTAAAGTATTTCTACAGACACTAAATCTATCCCAAATTTATCAAACTAAATACTTAGCCAAATATCGGAATAGAAGTTATTAAACTAGTTATAGCCACTTAACCGCTAATTATAGAGTAATTTTTAAAATTGAACTGAAATATTAGTGGGTTATCATCGAAAAGTAATTTTTATTCACATACAGATTGATATGTGAAAGAAAGTCAACAAATTCTTGAAAAGATCAATATCTGGATAACAAATAAATTTGTGAAAACAGAAATTAATTTCATATCTTCATTTCTTGACTACTTATGAGCTGGATTGATGGTCGCTATGAATGCTTCGCTGTCATCGGTCGATTCTATCAAATTAGAAGCAATTAATTGGAATTAAAAGAATGAAAATGAAGTATTTGAAAAAAGGTTTAGAGAACATCAGAAAAGAGGAACTAGAAAAGTTGGAAAAATGAGCTGGATTTATTGTAAGCACTTGAAACTATTTCAAGATAATAACAAGAATATATATAGCATAACCAAAAACAGTTTTCAGGAAGTAATCGATATGAATTAGAAGAATCAAGAATCTTGAAAGGTTTTAGCATATTTAGAAAGAGAATAGATAATATTTGTTAGACTTATTAATAATTTCACGTCAAAAACAATTGCTGCACCAATTATCACTTCAATTATTTATTGGCAAATCTTGAACCATCGTCCATTGTCAGAGCGCCAGCGCCCAAACCAAAGCCAACACCTTTTGGACCGAACTTACGACCATGACACTGCTTGCAGTATAACTCAGCTTCATGTGGTGCTACATTTGTCGAATCCAACAATTTGTTGCATAACTCTGTAAATGATGATAATAAGAGAGAGACAATAATGAGATAACATGCAACCGATACCGAACATCAGCTGATGACTTAAATCGGGATGAATTTTACTGGTACCTGAATTGTTCGCTTGAAATGTTAGCAGAAAAAATTTACTGCCATATTCCCAGTTCCTTTTGCACAAAATGAAAGCTTTTTTAGTCATAGTACTTTAATCAATCTGATAGACTTTTTAATTCATAAATGCTATTACTAATTTTGTTAGATATCATAACATGCATTTAGCTGAAGGAAAGAATCTTATTAGTGTTGTTATAAAGTGTGTAAGTATGGAAATGAGAATTTCTCGCTTTGACAACAAAATCAGTCGGTCAAATTACTGAGCATTTGACATGCTGAACATAGTTGCGCAAGAGACTTCTTCTTCATCAAGCAAATATTTGTGTACGTTTGTGACTTTCTACATTCATTTCTTGCTTTTTTTTGAAACTCAAATTTGGTTAGTGTGATCTTTGAGTAAAACAACGAAACAAATAGTAATAAAAGTTATCATATCTATGTTATCATATCTATGAAATGCAAAGGATTGAAAAAAATAAAATTTTAAAGATTCAAACAACGACCAATTTATCGTAAAATGGACCAACGACTAACGTCGTTTCCACTTCAATGTTTCCGAAATGCTCCCCAGTGTCCATAATTAATGCTCCAGAATCTATTCCAAAACCGATCCCTTTAGAACCATATTTTTGACTGTGAAACTGTTTACAATATAATTCAGCTTGGTGTTCACAGCAGTTGGTTGAGTCAAGTAATTTGTTACACATAGCTGCAAACAATAAAGAGGAGAATGTCATGATAACGACCAACTGAACAACTGACACTATATGAAAGATTAGCCTCCCGCGATCTGAAGCAGATTCATTGTCAAGATAACTATGATAGAACTTCCGGCTCATTTCACATTTCGATACTTTGTAACTTCCATTTTCTTCCATCAACATTGCCATCTCTCAAGTTTCGGCAGATTCGCTAGTGTGCTTTTATCGCTTTTAAAAATAATTTCTAAACAATATAGCAAATGTTTCAAAAGGCACTGATTTTCCTCAGATCCACAGACAAACAAAAATAAATCTCTTGTAAAAGAGGATTTAGACCGAATAAACAGCACAAGGTAAACAAGTTATTTGCTTCCCTAAATTCCAGGCTCATGAAAAGATATTGTCACAGAGATAATGAGATTAAAAAAAAGCTGCTAAATTAAGGGTTACTTAAACTGGGATATGATTTTAAAATGAGAGTATGGAAAGGTCTTAAAATATGGTTACCCCAGATCTATTCAGAAGAATTAAACCAAAGCGACGATTCGGCATGGCCCAGAATTTTCAGTGGTCGCTTATCGAAATGTGCTTTTCATCCGTCCATGCAGTTTTAGAATGAATTTTATTTTGGAATTAGATATAGCAGTGATTTAATTGTAAAATTTACCATATAAGTTGTTAATTTCAACCGTCATGCAATATCATAAGGTCAAAAGTCAATAAATCGAAATTAATCAGGTGTAAACTAACCACATTTAAAGCAGAATTTGTGCCATTTATAACCACCAGCATTCATTTCCTCCGCAGCATATACTGATTTATCGCATTTCGGACACTTCGGATGATTCACTGGTTTAAATGGCATTTTTTACAGTCTATCTTAACATTGAAAGAGAAAGGAACTTATTAGCAATTATTATAAATAATTAACACAATTTGACCTCGTATTTTCCTAACTTCATAGCACAAGCAGTAAAGCTTTAGAAAGACTATTGAAAGATTTGTGTTGTAAGAAGAAAAAACATGGAAAATTAAATTATCATCAACATTTCCTATTTTCCTTGGAACAACTTGAAAAATAAGACACAGGTTCATTTCACTAGCAAATTCTCATTTTCATCTTTTCGAAAATATAAAAATTTGATTTGAATTCAGGGGATGGCGTAGATGAAAGAAATGAAGATGAAGTGGATGGGAGTATTTAAACTTGTCTTATCAAAGTGCCATTCATATTTTCAGTTGAGTTTAGAGGGCAGTGTATGGCATGGCGCTGTTGCTGTTAAGTTCATTTTTTTTCGAAACACATTTACCTTATCACAATAGACAACATTAAGAACACTTAAACATTTCAACATTCATTCATACATTTATGTCTTTGACAATTTCTTATTTTCGTTTTCTTTTTTCCTACGAAAAGTAATTTAGAGAAGCTTTAAAAAAAGATACATGAAGCTATCAAGAATAATTATAGAAAATATATCGGCTAATTAATGTCGAAGTAGTCATCAATCTCTCCAACAATAATGGTATTGATTCTAATAAGTGTCTATGACCTAAGCATAGATATTTCAAACTTATCTGGAATTTTCACTTCCGAGCCAGCCAAAAAGCTAAAGAACACAACAAAAGCAATGTCACACTGAATTGTTTGTGATTGCAATCTAAATGTTGCTATCAAATAATTTTCTTAATATTTTGAGATAGATATACTTCGATCATGCTACGGAAAGAATCGGAAACTTAGCAGAAACAACATACAATTTAATTTTTCTACTGTTTAGAATCAATGATACCCGATTATGTTACATGTATGTTATATGTTACAGTACTCACCATTGTAGTATTTTAAGAATGTTTTCTGGGATTATTGTATTTTCTTCCTGCATCCCGTAGAAGATTGAAACTGCTGAATTATTTTCGATACTTTAATTGCTCAATTACTATTCATTAAATCAGTTAAAAGTTAACACAGAAAGATTTGTTTGAAGATTTTCTGGAGAAAAATTGTTGAGACATCTGGTCCTCTATCGCAAGGCAATGAATGACTTGAACTTGTTTCAACTTAAAGATTATAAAAATCGCAGCATATTGGTTGATAACTACAAAAATTACCATCAAATCAAATTCTAAATTATCCTTCTATAAAGATGACTTCAAAATAGGTTAGAAAGCATGTAAAACTAGTTCGATAAAAGAGTTAGCTGAAGTTGACAGAAGTAATGATTATGACAATAGCAGCAGTGAAAAACTATCGTCGATTATCGAAAGTAAACGTCGAAAGTAAAAGTAATCACGCATCATCAAAGGAGTAAAAAATGTGATTTGCTCTTGAAAATTTTTATCACTCTTCTTCTCTATTTCCTGTCCTTACATTCTTGTTGAATTGATATTGGTATTTTCAGCACGATAATCTTATAAATGCATAGTTATCGAAGAATGTTAGGTAGGAATAGTAATAAAGGTGTGTAAAGGTATCATTGAGATGAGATAGCGATACAACAACCATCGAGACTACGATTATTAGCGATGTTTAGTAATGGCGTTGTAATGGACAACATTATCTAAGACATCTGTTTATATTTGTAAAAAAGATGGAGAGAAGTGATGCTAAGCAACTTCAAATAGAAACTAGCATGTGTAATGTTAGATAATTATAAAAATGGCAGCATATTGGTTGGATAATCCAAACGAGATTAATTCGAGAACTGCAATGAAAAATGCTAAGTTATGTCCGATTACTGACGAAAGATCTTTTTCTATTTGAAAAAAGCACATTCTCAGTAATAAATTTTACGGTAGCACAAAATAAAACTTAAATGAATCAATAATTGCCTAATTGTTGAAACGAAAAGAAGAAAAATATGAGTGAGAAAGCAGTAGAGTGTAGACTCATAATTCAGCTAAGTCTTTAATTAACTCCAATGCAGCTCCAATCAAAGGTAAACCATTCATCTTCATCTTTCTATTTCGAGCATATTTTTGACTATGATCAAACTTTCTACATAAGATTTTATGTCATCGATAAAGTTTAACTTGGAAGAAAAAATCCCTGACCTCGGAGAAAAAAAAAGTTTTCGTCCTCATTTTTACACTACACTTGAGATTAATACTTGGATGTTTGTTGTAATTATCAATAAAAATTGTAAATTTCACGAAAGATATTTTAAATTTTAAGAATAAAGTTTCACTTAGATTGCTAAACCAAAACGAAAAAAAGAAGAAACCAAACTGACTAAGCAACCATCCAATTTCAAACTAATTAACATAGCTCGAGAAACAAATTATACGATTGGCAGAAAGCTAGATCTTTGCTCATCTCTCATCATTCTCGAAATGATTGATCACATCTGTGGTATGCTTCGCTATCTATCTATTACCACATCACAACGCATACCACTGTCGTCCATTTTCCACTTACGCAAATGAGACTTCGTTTATTACAACCGTTGCTGGTCAAAACATTAGTGGCACAATGTTTGTCTCTAATCCAGTCCATCAATTTCTCTGAGACCTATTTAAATGACCAGTAAAATTTTATGAAATACTTGATGAAATTTAATGAATTTAATAAAAAGCGTCCTTTTCTTCTAAATTTTCTATTCCCACTTTTCATTACTATATATTGTGACTCATCGTTATCTTTTGGAAGTGCTTATCTTTTGGTATCTTCGTTAACGATAAATCCATCGTAACGGTAGTTGAAAATAATATTAGAAGAAATTATCGAAGAAAGTTCTCTTCATCTCGAAACTGGAATCAACTCATGAAACTAATAACTTTTGCATCATTTTCAGTCTTGAGCTTATCATATCTTTTTCATCCAGATGGTTAACATACTATATATTATAACTCATTGAGAGTTTAAATTAAGGAAATAGCAGAGGAAAAAATGGTCTAATTTCATTTTCATAGTTTATTCTATTTCTAAATGATTCATTTCACAACAACTAAAAAAATTTAAAACAACATGAAATAAGCTATCACAGGTAAAATAATATTATCCATGGCAGGTAATCCAGCTTCAAAAAGAGCACACACAATTGAACAAAGGAGAATCCAAAATAAGCGATATAACCCAATATCACATTTTAAATAATATATACATATGAGAATGGAAAAAATAAATTGGCCAATAGCAAATGCAACACTTCCTTCTACTGTTTTCTGTGACTTTGGCCAATATAAACGTCCATATAGTGAACCGACAATGGCTGATAAACTATCACCAACACCAACTGCAGCAACACCGCCGAAATGATACAAATGGCGATATTCTACAAGTATGTTCGTTTATTAATTAAGTGTTTGCTTTTTTATCCGTAATTAAATGAAGGAATATCCTTTCCTATCCACTTCACACTGTAATTTTAGTACAAAAAAACTACTGCCTTCTCGTATTAATTTTGAGATTTGGAATTACCCTCAGTGTACTGTGTAAAACACAAAAATGAATCTTCTTGAAAAAGAACAGATTCGAATCTCAAAGAATCTGGAAAAAAGAAGTCCAAATTTTGGCAAATTAAATTAGATAGCAATTTTCATTCTCGCAAAAAAAATTCTTAAATAAGGTTACAGAAAATCACTTGAATTATGAGTGCACTACGCGTCTGATTTCCTGCAAAATTTTCATAAATCCGAAAAAACAAAGAAATGATGAATTTGAAATAAATGACCACACCGTCGTTAGCAATCGGTGAGAGGAAAAGAGGCAAAAATATTCCAACTAATAAATATATGGGAGTTAAGATAAGTCTCGGTGAATCCTGTTTATCGATGAAGATCATTAGCCAATCATTCAAACATGTTGACCACGGTGATACACGTCTGGAACGAAGAACCTGAAACAAAAATGCTAATTATCAGACAATAATTTTTAAATTTATCTATAAAAACGAAAGCATTTTTTATAGCACCAAATATTTAAATTATAAGAATGAGATATTCAAAAGACAACTGGGCAATTTTTTTCATATAAACAAATATATGAACAAACTATGCCTTTTTAATGAACAATAACAGTTCGTGATGTCTGATACAAACTGTACAACTGATTAATTAACAACTGGGTAAAGGCAATGAAAAAATTTATCCGCAAAAACTTTTTTTTAGAAATTCAAAACTTTGGATTCTTGATAGAAAATTGGAAAAATAAGCCTACCTCAATGATCACAAAAATGCAAAACGTCAACCAAGCGGAGAGCCAAATTAACTCAAAATCATATTGAATACCGGTTATACAAATTAACGATACTGTGAGATGGAAAAATTTCCGATGCACAGTCGAGCAGTGCCATAAATGATTCACAATAATGCAGAATATCAACGTTGCAAAGACACATATCGCATAAAATAACAGAAGGCAATACCTCAAAAATTCCAATATCTTCAGTTCCAAATCAAATAATGCAAAACATAATAGTGGTCTTATCATAATCAACTATAAACATTCCAATTCTTTCTTTTTCGTTGATAAGTAAGAAATATGAATGAACAAATAATTGCTATATTAACCACTGAAATTTAATAAGTATAAAATAACAAACCTTTGGTTCGTTCCATCAAAAATTCGCTTATAAAATAAGGTAGGTAGACTGGAAAGATGCACACCTAACCGAAATGAATAGAGATAAAGAGAAAATGATACTATAGCAATAAATAAGAAATTAATCCATAGCGAACTTTGTCTCATTCTTGTAGCCAAAAATGTAAACAAAACTGTTGCAGAAACAGCAATTTCGACGAGCATTCGATCGGCATTTTTCTGTTTCCACATGACCAATATTTCTCAACGACTTCAATCTTCTAATACAGAATTGGAGGGTAAAGTTTAGTTCAGCTTCTGGGAGGAAAAATATCAATTGAAATTTCGAAAAAAATAAGAAATATGGAAAATTCCTAGGATTAAATAAAATTTGTCAAAGACAGAATGAAACAAGTTGTTTCTGATCATCCTGTCAAGTATCAATGCAAAAAACCGAAACAGTATGAGACAAAGTAAATAAAAATGCCGTGGAAAAAATGCTAATAGAACATATCTCAGAAATTAATCCCGAATAATGATGCATGCCAAACAGTCTACCCTGTCAAAAGGATAGCTAAATCTTCGAAAAATGGACAATTTTATTCCGCATTCGAATAGAGGTTTATGCGACAGAAAATACCTATATACTATTTTCAAAAGAGATACAAGCCAGTATCTTTCCACTGTTCGAGTGTTCATCCCAATTTTTTAAATTCCACTTTTAAAAAATTTTAATCCACACTTCCAAATTCCTAAATTCCAATTTTTTTTCGAAATCTTGACAATATCGTACGTTAACAACCCAGATACTTCTGGTCTACATTACCGCAATACCAGAAATCCATAACACTTCCGATACTTTTTTATTTGTTTGCAAAACTTGTATTGTCTTTAAAACACAATGAAATGACAAATCAGTTTATACGAAACATGAATAAACACATGAGTCATTAGAAGTTTTATTTCAAAATAAAATCGACCAAATTAAAATTTACTTCTTTCTCTTGATTATAAATCGATCTATTTTTTATTATAATGAATCACTTCGGATCTCACGTTGATCAAATGATGGAATTTAGGTAGGATTCTGAATAGACATTCAGAAATATAGATCTCACCAAACCGTACAGCTCCTATAATATCAATAGGAGTTTCCGGCAGCAATTTGAAGAAGTATACAATAAGCAATAAAATTCTACGAGCTCCGATGGAAAACAAAACAAAAGAAAACAATGCTGCATTTCCAAATCTAGCAACAAGCATAAACAGTAAAGCACAACTAGGAGAAGGCAATGAATATAAATAAATCATGACAGTTCAGTGATAAAGTGAAAGAGGAATAAGTGAGTAACGTTAAAAAACACGGATGAAATATCAACAGAATTCTGTGTAAAATGGAATTAAATAATATATCCAAATAAACAGCAATAATTGGCAATTTAATTTAATCAGTTGTTTCAGCCGTAATTATTAACAAATCAAACAGGAATAAATCATAAGTTTTTGTCACAAAACGTGCTAAGGGAAGTTGCTCAGTTTCCAAAGAAAAGCACTAAATGACGAAAAAATTTAAAAAAAGAGATATCAGCCGAGAAAATAGTATAACTATGAAAATGAAGTTCGCAGAATTAATGGACGAATTCAAAATGACAAGTACAAAGTCGTCATTAGTCTCATATCAGAGTAGAACATTAACCACTGGAAGGTAAAAGGCTTTGATGTTTTGATACTGGATAACTGAGTGATTTTGAAACAGTTTTTGAAAGGCTCTAAGCAAAGATTGCAAAAAAACTCCACAAATCATTAGAAACGCAGTGAAACTGCTAACGGTAAACACGCAATTCTCAAATACTCAAACTATCATTTAAGTTGCTAAATTATCAATATCGCACATCAATTGGAAGAAAGTTAACTCATTATACAAAATTTCAGAGGTATCAAAAATGAGTTCTTCCCTCACTTCACATACTTTACTACCCACATACTGAGATAATGTATCATCAATAATTGTGCTCAGCTGACTGCGAAAGAGATCCGTTGGAGTGGCATCACCAGGAAAACAGACCGCAGATGCCTGTTGCAGCAACTCATCGCGCAGCTGACGCATAAACCCATCGTCAGCAATCAACTCGTTGTGCTGTCGAATCAGCGGTAAGATCCCGTCGATAATCGTACATATATCATTTTCAATTCCTACAGCAAGCGCAACATATCATTAATTTCGCTAACTTTCCGGTTAAGGAAGGAAAATTCCAAAAATTTTATGACTGCGCATCACCGAAATATCCCTTACGAAAATTAAAAGTGCCAAAGCCATCCAAAAACAATACTTCCCTTTTCATGAAAGATTCAAAAAAACAATATTTCCCTTTTCATGAAAGACTAAAAGAAATGAGAAGAAACTCAGCAAATGAGTCATAATTAAATTTTTTCAAAAGTGAAGCGATGTGAATCATATTTATCATCTAAAATAAGAATTTAAGAATACAGATGATAGTAGTGATAATTTAGCTTTTATAATGTCACAGCAACTATCTTCTTAAGTAGCAGTAACATTAATAAGGGAGTAATGAACTGATAGGGACATTACAACACTAATTCTATATAAAATCCAATTTATCTATAATATACTAGAACTCAGACCAGAATACCCCGTTAATAAATTTTGGAATAGATAGTAGTATCGGCAGCAGTGGCTCTCCCTTTACTTTAGCATTTCCTCTTCTTCTCTTATGTTAATTCTCGTGCTGCCTAGTTCCTTTATCTTTCATTGATTTGCAAAGCGTAATCCTCAAATCCTCAGCAGGATTCAAGATTGAAGCTCCAAAAACAACAATACTCATAATGTTGAAAAAATTTGATAGAATGTTCTCAGATCCTGATAAAAAAACAAAATGACACATTTATTAAAGTTTATTTATTAAAGACATTATTGAACTTCCATTTTATTGAAAATAAGAAATTAGAAACTGAATCATAGAGTCAATCCTTACCACGCTCGACATCCAATTTTTTAGATTGTTGTTGTTCATCAACTACTTCAGTCCTATTACGTACTTTTTCCAATGTTTGCTGCTTTTTCAACTTTGCTTTTCCAGTGGATAACTGTCTCTTTGCTTGCTCGAATTTCTGTAGTAACAAATAACTAAAGCAAATTGAAATTTGGAAACAATCAATTTTTTGAAATTTGCCGTTCCTTCCTCGAATTTTATAGTAAGTACACAATAAAAGTCTAATAATGCTCAGTATTCATAATAAATTGATTATAAGTAAACGTTCAGATAAATGACTATCTTGGTAATTTATGGCTATTATTTTACAATAGCTAATTCGACTGCAAACACCTGATCTTCGAAAACATGTGGAAAGTAAATGAGAATCAAAAAAAAAGCTATCTTAAATCGTGTAGAACAAAGTAAATTGAAAAGTAAATTGTTGCGCCAAGTCGCAAACGTTTCTACTTGAGCTTCTCAGCTATTCCTATATGTATTTATTCTTAATGACTTCGAGAATAGCAATGCCGAAAATAGAGAACTTACCGAAACTTTATCTGGTGTCAATTCACGGCTCAACCCACGCTCAAGATAACTAACTGATTCGGCACGAATAAGTTTGATCAATTCCACTGTTTCCTGTGATTCCGACTCAACCGATCCTAACTCACGGCTGTCATCGCTCACATCATTCTGACGCTGTAATATTGCTTTCAAACTTGGCTGGAATGTGAAACACACATTCAATTCTTAAATTCAGCTATTCATAGTGAGTGTTCCATCACATTTTAAAATTTAAAGTCCAAACACATCATTTCTACTAATTATATGATTACAATGATTACCATTATTCAGCTCTATTTGCACCGTGCCTATCTTTCCTACTTTTCTACTTAAATCGTGATTCGAAATTTCGCAAGACAGAGGAAAACTAAGCCAAAAATTCTCTTTTTATTTCCAAATTCCCATTAATGCCATTCAAAGTTTGCTTAAAATTCAGATATTTATTTAGGAATTATTCCATGGATGCCTATAATGACTGTTCACAGCAGTAATCCTTACAGAATTTTTACGTAAATAAAAAAAACATAAATTGCATAAATCATTCAGCTTTTATCAACTTTTAGTTTTGAAAATAAATTGGATGATTTATTCAGAAAGATAAAAAATTAGGTTTTTAATTTAGACTATTTTATAATTCAGAATGAAGAATGCTTTTCTAAGATGAAAAAATTTTTCTCTCGGGTATCGCTGTTTAATTCGAAACAAAGCATAACAACTGTAAAAGAAAGATAAAAGAAAAAAAAATCACCACATGCAAAATTTTTTCACGGCAAAAAAATTGTCTAGAGGGTTTTAGAAGCATGCTTTTTAGCAAAATTTAACAAAAAACCGAATAGAACCCACAAGGGAGAAAATAAGACGATATATGTACCTACATGCACGGAAAGGGATGTCTGCTCTGCGGTTATAGCGTCCAGCCTAAGTGAACCTTAGCCCAGCTTAATCAATTTCTAAGACTGTGGCAAAGCATTCACTTAACTGGCCAGCTCACCTAGCATCACTTTTTTGAAATAAAAATCCTCAATATGTCAATAATGATTATGCACCAACAGTGACTGCTACTAAAATAATAAATAACAGCCACCACAATATCAAAACAATCATCACAATAAGCAATCAGCAATCCTAACCAAAGAAGCAAGCAACAGTAAAGAAAAAAATTGCTATAATCTATAACAGTTTTCCAGAACACTAAACTAAATAGCAGGTGTCAAAAGTTAAAGTTTGCAATGCCTGTCCATCAATTGCCTATCCATTTCCATTTCTCCTCAGTTACTTCACAACAAGATCTCTTCAATGACTTTTAATGCTTGCGTTTCCTTATCTATCTTTAAAAAATAATCAAATTCGAAATTAAGTTAGGTTGGAAATTTTCATAATCACTTCATCTTTACAGAATATTTAATGATATTTGAATAAAAAGTAAGAATAAGAGAATAAAGTTGCGGCACCATAGCAACCAAAATATAAATATCCATGCACTAAGAAACACCATTGAAACATGGACATAGACGATTAGATCAAATAAACAAACCTCATAAATCTTAATAGGAAGTTTCTCGTCACTACTCTGGAGTAGATCACTTAGAACAGAATCTAGATCGTTCACCAATTGTCCTTTTGCTAGATCCAACAAAATATTGCCAAGGCGTGTGATTAATTGTGGCGTTGCGGTTAGAAAACATTTCCGGAGATAAGCAATTTTTGACTGGCATGGTCCGGTTGTATTGAAGGATGATTGGTGCTGTAAAGGAGAACAATTAACCGAATTCCCAAAATTAAGAAAAATCGGGTAAAGAGATTGGACAAAGTGTGCTCGTCATGTTACCCATCAACTTTAAGAATAACAATAAGTAATTTCTCGTTCATTCGATTCTATTCAGTAAAAAAGTGATTGGGATTATTTTTATTCCGATAAAATTTTACTGAAACCTAGAAATCAGAAATCTAGATACACCTATTAAGCAGCCTATAAATACAGTAAATTCAAAAAAATTATCTCTAACAGAAGCCTCGATATTCTTAGCTTTTCCTTTGAAGCTAAATTATATTTCACAAACTGAGACAAAAAACCTTTTTGGAATTTTACAAAAATGTTCACTACAAACAATAGATTTTGAAGACAGGTATCATGATCAGCTTGTTGTAAAATATGCTATTCTTGAACAATGATAGTATATGGTTTCTAATCAAGAAATGTGAATTGAAAAAACCAGATTTTAATTTTGCATAACTTAGAATTTAATGAAACGAAGGTACAAAGATAACAAGTGAGAAAATACAAGGCAAATAATAGAGAATGATTGCTAAAAAGTACTATGTTAATAGAAGCATGAACTCATCTGAATCATAAAAATATATGACCGTTGCTTTAAGCATTATACAATACGATCTTATATAATGTAAAAATGACAGCAAGAAAAGCATGGAGAGATTGACATAAGTTGCTTATCTAAGAATGAAAGAAATCCATGGAAACATTACTGAATAATTTGATGAAAATACAAGATGAATAAATCAAATCGAATTATAAATGCTAAGGTAGATCGGGGAGAGAAAGAGTGAGCATATTTCTGAATCTAAATTAAATCAATTTGTGCTAATGAAGAAACAGATATCACTATTAGTAATATGTATACATACACGCATATATATATACACATTCATAAAATCGTCGGTACATACTAACAGAGATATTTTAAAAACTTTTTCAATTAAGCTACTGAATGCAAACCCGCCCACAAGCTGAATTAAGACATGTTTGAAGAATGATATATGAAGTCCGTCCGAACCGATATAATTTTACAACTGCTGCTTGTTACAGCGGGAAAACCAAGAAACTGGAAAATATCACTGAAATGTGGAAAATGAAAAGCTAAGATATGTCAGCATCCATTGCATCCATCGTAAAGTTTACAACAGTTGTCTCCTGGTACACATCGCTAACATCCGTAGAAGATTCCACTCTACTATTGCCTGTGTTATGCTATTATTACATATTTCAAACTTCAAAAGACAGTCAATTTAACGTTTAAAAAATGAGCAAGAATTAAAACCAAATACTTTATCCGCAATACTGCGCTATGTAAAACGACAGATATGCTTCTCAGAATACGGTAATTAACGATACTTGGCTTTTTCAGTATTCAGCAAAATGAATTGCTGATGAACAACTGAGCAGCTTATCTATTATTGAATACGCCCCAAGGTTCGGTATATCAATTTCTTCGAAAGTTGAACTTGAATTCCTTTTTAAGTATATCATACAAGTACTTCACCATTAAACAAATACAAAAAAAGTATTAAACAATACTGCCAGAAAATGAAATCGAGTTCTGTATATGTGGGGATTATAGCTTAAGGCTGAAAGCAGTGGAAATATTACTATAGATATACTTGATATGCAAAATAGTTATCTCTTTAACTCTGGAATAATTTAATCTAGCTTTAACGGAGAGTAAAATGTGGGAAAATATAATAAAAAAATAAATTGCAGAGTGTCTAAATCAAATTATTAAAAAAACAGACATTACTCCGAGAACACTGTCAAAGCTCTAGATTCAGTTTTTTTTTTCTCGAAAATGCAAACATTTGAGTGAATCAAACATTTCAGTGGTAGCTTTTAGACAAAACTAAGGATCAGTTCGCCTGATAGTATGACAACCACAGAAACAACACCATCTAGCACTATGATTAATTGAAGTCCATATAATCATTAGACCAAATTGGCTTGCTCTTTTCACACTTCAACAATTTTGAAATAATATTCCATATTTGAATAACTAATAGGAAACCCATCAGCAATATAAAATAAGCTCACATGTAGTTCAAAAATGTAGAAAAATATACGAATAAAAGAAGCAAACTAAAAGCATGGAAAAGTTTTAGTACATTAGTTTGAAATTTCAAATTATTAAATAAATTGGGAAATTACAATTTGGACAGGATAAATAAAGTACTGATCGTATTATTAAAAAATAGGAAAAAAAGTTTCATTTTGTTTTTGTTAAACAGCCCAGTTTCATAGCTGCCTGTAACAGAACGAAGTGAACGTGTAAATTAAACGTTTTTCTTTTCCATCAAGAAGTATTTAAAATTTAATTAAAAAAGCTTGAAATGAAAGTAGTTGAAAGATGCATTGAAAATGGAACAAAATTTTATTGAAAAAGAAGAGAATGAGGCCGCAGTTTTTGTAGTCTCAACAGAAGTGTTAGCAAAAACTTCTATTTAATGATTGAAAGCAATCTTGTACTAATTCCTTACCGCTATTCTTCAATTTATTTTCTTCGTGCATATGCAAATTAAGTTCATATTGGTCGATGAGCGAAGCTAAATTCAATTCATCAACGTTTCTATTTAATTAGAATTCTTGCAAAAATAATAGTGAATGAGAGAAAATCTTGTCATCATTTTCTTTAAATTTGGCCCTCAACCATTATAATTATCAGCATCATTTACTACGATTGCCTAACAAAATACTGAATTTGAGCAATTCATCCGAGGGCCTGCTGCAATGTCAGGCTTACATTTTTCAGCAGATGCATCACCAGGAGAAGACACATACAGTTGTCTTGTCAATTGCGCAGCCAGTGGGTGCCATCCTATTCATTACATTTGTTAAAGCTAAAAAGATGAAATTGACAAACAAATGAACAGCCGTCAAATTCTGATGACATCAAAGCTAATGACTCTCACTTGATGAAAAAGACAATTTGAGCAGTTTACGAAAATTTTAATAGAATGATGATGATGATATATAAAGGCATTTTACCGGAGGAATAGTTTACTTTGATGAATAAACCAAAACATTAAAATTTGATTTTTTCTGCACCTACTTTCCAGTATCATCTTTTCACCTTCGCCCTCGTTTGCTCAATACTTTTGTAAATCAAAATGAAAGTAATACAATAAAAATTATTGCATTCCCGCAGATATCAGCATATGACCTAATCAAAACAAATACTTTTTTGTATCAATGCATCCATCTAAATATAATGTTTTAAATTAAACGCTCAAGTGACTTATCTAAATGATAGCAGTTTAACTCTAAACTAAAATCTAGCATACTAAGACTGATTGGAAAAGAAACAAGATCAGAAATACGGCAAATCACTGAATGATGATTCACTGACAATTTTAATTCCATTAACCTTGTGTCTATTTTATTAGTTTGTAAATACAACCGAACATGAAGCTGCGCACTTTCTTTGAAGAAAGAACTCGCAATATGAGAAACCAAAAAACAGCAACAGAGCAAATGCCCCAATAATATTAGCACTATAGTTTTAGATTTTTTTTAGAATCCACAAAGAAAGTATTCCCCATCTTCCTAATCTTAAAATAGATATTTAATATGGTTACAAAAAGATAAATTTAAAGAACACTGATGTGAGATTATTTGAAAAATTTAAGAAGCAGTGATCCCTATTTCTGACATGAGACATGATCAAGGAATGAATCATGAAGAAAATCCTAGTTCATTTCATATGAAAAAATGAAGATCCTTAGAAACACTTTTTTGTATAATAATTTATTTTATGTTTCAGAAGATAATTTATATTTCAGTAGTTATTTTAAATTTTTACCGTAATAAATCAAGAATTCCTATTCAGTATGCATCAATATTTGCCATTTACCAGCAACTACTAAATATTGCATCTATGATTAATCGAAACAAATTGATATTAAATTAACTAACTGAAATAATTATATAACATACAGGGTCTTCAAATCACAGTTTGAGCCGATTTTACTCTATGAATATCTAAAGTATGTCTATTAGATAAAAAAAAGAACACTGCAAGTAAACTAACAAAGAAGTTTCTTGAAACGAGAGTGCTACTACTATTAATCAGCTGCTTCTCTAACATTAATCTTACTAGTCACCTTTTATTTCTTTTTCCACAACTTCATTTTCTAATTTTCGGAACTGAAAAAAAAGCAAGCAGAAAATAATCGGAAAAAAATGAGGAAAACTTTGCACATGACTTTCTTGAATTTAAAAAAAAAAATTTAAATATCATAAAAAATATATGTTTTGCTATTCGCACTTATTTTACAAATGCATGTAGAGCTAGTGATCTATTTTTTAGCTTTCATAAGCTTTCCCTCTTCTCCCTCCTCTCCTGCAATGTTATAGGCGCAACTAATTTAGACTTGAAAAAGAAAGTAATCAATAAAGAGGAGATAAAAAATTCGAAAATTCGTACTGGGAGAAAGATGCAAAGAAAGGAAGTCGTCAAATGCAAAAGACCAATTGAGTGTAGAAGCTAAATTTCTTGACAAATACAACAAGATAGTTTTTATTTTAAACATACTAACTCATTATTGCATTCTCTTTCCTGTTCCTTTTCTGATCTATTCAATTGTTTAACGATACTCGAAATAAAATAAAACATAAATGAACAATAAATTAATTAATTGTCGCACACTTCAGAAAATTAATTTTTGAGAAAATCCGGAAAATTTAGCGTTCCTTTGCAAGATCCTACTCGGTCTTCATTTATCATCCTATTATAGAAATCTATTCCTCCCTTGTTCTACATTAATGTAAAGGAAACTTCATGGATTGGAATTTTTAGAGATAAAAACAGAGCAACCAAAGATTCTCCAACACAAATTCTACAAACACATTGAATCGTTATAAAACTGCTCATCCTATAAGTTGATTCTGAATTATCCGCTCACTAAACCTAAAAATGCAGTAATTTAATACTCACAAAAGTTAGATCAACTAAAGTGAAGTATGAAATGTATAAATATTCAATTACTAATTTTAGAAAATTAATGGATCACTAATCAAGCAATGTGCACAACCAAAAAAATGTACATCTTCCAAGAATGGCATTAATTAAATGAATAACCATTAAAACAGCTTTTTCTGTATAGGAAAAGGTGGATAAAAATCTTTCTGACTCTGAATTAAACATAGATCGAAAAAAAAGCGAGTTTTAATTTGAAAGAAAACAACTGTGCAAGAAAGGAAAGAAAAATCAAATACGCTTCTGATATGAGCTGTGAAATCATAGATGGAGTTTTTGAAGTGGACGAGAATTCAATTACTTAAATTAATGCAACAGAAAATCAATCAATTAAACGAATGCCTATCTGATATGACAATTGACAAATTTATGATTTAGAAATTGCACGGCAGATAGAGTGCAAGTTTATGTAGCTAATTACCCAGTTATGTCGACGAAGTCCTCAACTAAAACTTAAGGAACTATACTGCACTGATTTCTTAACCATACACAATTAGACACAAATATGTCTCCGCAATTTTTCATGTTCTTACCTAAAAAGTGATCACTGAAAATTTCTAACCTTACATTCCTGGAATTATATACATCCATAATAGATACTTCGTTCAAATCTACGGCAAAGCTCAGGAAACTTGCAGTTGCTTACAGGTTCAGTTATCTACAAGATATATCTCTTACTTTCTGAGCCATTTAGATGAAAAAGTAAAAAGAGAAAAAGAAGGAATTGAATCAAACTACCTGATAACTTTCCGAAACAACTGTTTCGAGCAATTGGCGTTGTTCTTGAAGCGCCTGTTCAATGTTTTTCAATCTCTGGCTATCTTCCGTTGTAAGACGATATCCAACCGAAAGGTCATCGCGCATTAAGTCGGAACGCATTTCTTCACCAGCATCCGGTCCTGATTTTTGTGCGATCATTTTCAGAAAACTGTTACGAACTATCTCCATAGCCTGTAAATAAGGATTTCTTCATTTCATTTAAATAGAAAACTGATAGTTAGCATAATGCAATCCAACATTTAATGCAATTGGACATCACTCAAGTATCGAAAAAACCAAAGATAACATGCCTTTCTCTTTGCTAAGATTTACTTTTTTTTCATCTATTTCATAAAAATCTCAAAAAGTTATTCGTTTCAGAAACGAAATAGCAATAGCGATAAGTCTTTGTGACTTTATGAATGAAAGATAAACAGCGATAAACAATTTCAAACTGCTCGGATTGCATCAATTTCTTTCAGTGAGGAAAATATGCGCTGTCATTTAAAAAGGCATTATATTAGATCGGCAAAGATTTAAGAACAAAAATGTTCAGGAGGTGCTATTGCAAACTTATTGCTTGGAAACAGTTGCAGTTCAACAACCAATGCTTCCTCTTTAAGTCGGATTGAAATGATCAATCATAAAGCAACAACAGCTGTTCAGCTCATAGTGAAATGTAAAGAAAATCACAGAAAAAGAGGCAATCCTTTCTTTTCATAATAAATAGTCATTCACTGATGTATCTGTGTCATTTGCTTTCTGAATTTCAAATGATTGCTTGTAAATCAGACGGACAGAATATGGGAAATTAGCTAATGGAATGAATGAGACGGTTTGATGTATTGCATTTTTATCCGCTTTCAAACGAACAAAATATGACCGCATTGGATATGCACAAATTTTTGATAGATAAATGTACGCTAAAAAGCCAAACAGCCAGCGTAGAGGGTCAAAGCAGAGCAACTTGTCGAAGCTAATAAAAAACCTATTTAAACATAAACTTTTCGGAGTTTAACACTTTAACCTATAATAGGTTTCCTAATTATCTTAAGGATTAAACAAAATTTCTAGGTTTTGTGTAATTTTACGCTACTGGTCAAAAGATCAAAACGTCTTTTTTCTTTTTTTTTTTTTTAATTCGAATCAAAGTAAACCGCTTCAAGATTTTCAATTCACCAGATGAAAATGTTCAGAGATCAATGTAAAGGAATGGATGAAGCTTAATCTAGAGGATCAACTGCTACTTATCACATAATATTTTGTCCCTTTTACTTCAACGAAAAAATAAAAAAAAAAAGCACTACGAAAAACAAATCTCTAAAACGAACTTTCGCTTCTTATTTTATTACCTTTCATTCACCTATTCATTTAAGCCTGTGTGCTATATCTCTAGGAACATCAACTGTAACATCTTAAGAACACTGCTGTTCTAAAGGGTTTATACACTAATAATAAACAAAAATAACGGCACAATTTGAATTAGCTGGAAATATTAAAATTATCTTCGAAATGCACCTGAACACTTTCCTCGAATGGCGTTTCAGAACTCTCCATTATGCTCACTGTATCAAGCGCATCTGTTTCATTTCGCATGGTAACATCTTCTTCAGCTTCTAACTGATTTTCTAGTAATTCATCTGTTTCTTCCGGCAATTTAATGCCTTTTTCATGTAATAACTCCAGCTGTTTCCGCATTTCAGTTATGTTTCTGAGAAATACAAATACCAATGTTATAAAAAATATTTTAAATGTTAAAAATGCTTTAACAAGTTTTTTCAGGACAATTACTTGAATAAATGATTCTACTGTGTTAATATGACATCTTTTGCAATTTTTTTTTGCCTTCATATCAGTACTATCATCATGCAAGCAGATATTTTAACGCACTGATATGAGCTTCCATGCTACTGTCAAATTAACGCAGTCATCATTACTGACCGCCTTGAAATAGAAATTCACATGTTTTTTTTTCTGCTTCTTTTTAAAATATAAAATTTCACTCTTTAAAATTTTACCCGTGATAACTGGAAAGTTCCATTCATCTTTTTATGGAGTTAAAATAATTTTCTACCAACATAGATATGAAATTACGTACTTTTCAAATTTATGGTACTTCTTTTGAAAAAACTTTTCGAAAAATTATGAAAGATTTGGAAGCATATTACATTGCAGATATAACATTAAGGAAAAAAGAAGAAATACTTTAATTGCTGCAGAGCATTACGAAATGTTTCATCTACGTCAGGAGATTCTACAACAGCAGGTTGCACTAGCTTTGCTCGTATTTCTCGCATACGTTCTTTACGTGCTGCAATTGCAGCTAGTTTTTCCCTACAAATAATAAAAATTGGAGACTTTAATAGAATTTCAAAAAAAAAAATTTAAAAAACAAGCATATTTTGAGCTAAAAATTTTTTTTTACTATATTTAACAGAACATATGCTGGATCTAATATTCGTTGTTGGTGCAGCAGCACTACACGTAAAATATTTAAATCCAGAAACTTTTAAATATTTCCAAATAATTTTCTCGCTTTTCTAATTTAAGCTTTGCTAAATTCAACTTTTTTTAAAAAAAAATATAAGACTAATACTGTAATCCTTCATTGCTCCATTATTCTTGCGAGTACCAGCTAAGGATGATAAAGCAAACCGTATGGAACAGCTGAGTGTATCAGACTGCTTCTTCGGCTGTTGCTGTCGTTGTTGTTGTTCGCGTCCTTTCTTGCTTTTTCGTTTTTTTTTCCCCATCATTTCACCACTATCGGTTATTTCACTTTTTCTTTCCATTTGCTGCTTCTGCTCAAGTTCAGTTTGCTCATTCTCCAGGATCGGAGGAATTCGCTCAGCTGGTGCCAAATCATCCGGTACTGGCGGTCCGCTATCATCCTCTAATTCGATATTTTGCTGCAAGAAAAATAAATCAACTGAGATTCAATTTTCGAAAAGCATTTCTGAAATTATGGAAAAATGCAAATTCTTCTGTGATCATTGATATTTATATAAGGAATGGTTTTAGGCTGTTGATTCTGAATCTAATTTAGAAATTTTCAAGTGATGTGCAAGATTTGTAACTTTAAAAAATACTGACATAGTTTAGTCGCAATTTGAATGTCCATGTCCAACGAGTTAATTCAAAATGTACTACTTAATCCTCATATTCTACTTACAGACGGAATTATAACTGCTCTAAGGAACAATCAGTGTTGAGCAAATATCATTTAAATAGAGAACAGTAAACACAGAGGGAAAATTGCAAGGAATATGTTACGTATTTTCATATTTTCATCTTATGAAATTATATTATATGAAGTTCTAAGCAGTTCAGAAGATTTAATATGATAAGAATAATACAGAATTAATACTTTTTTCTTTGCCTGTAATTTAGCCCGTAATTTTGCTTCAGTGATTGATTTTGGTTCCGATTGCGGTTCAACAACAATATCCGGCTCTGATGCTGAACCAGGTCCTAATTTGATGCCACGGCGCTGCGCTTCGCGTCTCAATCGCTCTAAGGTTCTACGCTTTCTTTCCACTTGTTCTTGTTCCGATGCAACTTAAAAATTAATTATTCTCGCAAATACAAAGATTTGTATTTTTGTATTCGCAAATATTCGCGAATACAAAGCACCTGAATGACATGGACATGATGTGTTGTGTGCAACACAAAGAGAGAGCCAAGGTAAAAGCGTAATATTAAACAATCTCAAATGATCAGTGACAAGTTGTTAGTTAGAAAGACAGTAGTGTGTAGATGAAGAAAAGCGAATGGCTGACGTTTCCGGTGAAAGAGTGAACTTCGGGGAATAAGAACAACTGTCAATATAAAAATGTAATCCAAAATCTATTTTTTTGCTTTTTGCGTAATCATTTAAGTTTTTACAGTAACTTTGTAAAACTTCTTCGTTTACAGTAACTTTGTAAAACTTTGTAAAACTTCTTTAAACCTTAAACTTTCAAGCAATATTTTCTCTAAAATTGAAACGACGACTCACCACAATCGCATATTTAATACTCCATCATTGGAAATTCGCTGTAAAAATAGTTGGCATAAAAGCTTTAGCTGATCTAACTGAAACTTCCTAGCATAAAAATTTAAATCAACATCTGTTGCTAAGCTAACTTTGATTAACTGTAATACTGTAATCAATTTTAACAAATGGTACCTTCCGTTGATGGATCATTACCCAGTCTGTTATCCAGCTAATATTTCTGCAAACAGTTCATCACTCACTAGTTAGGCAATCCGTTTTGAAGACATTTGAATTATTTATCACAGTCAAATTTTAAAGAGTCGATATTTTTAGATGAAGTATTTCATCTCTAGATATCTCTTCTTATTTCTAATCTATCATTGTAATAAGCTCAGAGAACAATATATTTCAAATGTCTTCAAAACTTCCGCAAAAATCTTCATTTGCGAAAGAAATTTGTCACAATACTCCGAAATATTGCAATCGGCAATTAATTATTTTCTTAAAATCTAAACCATCAAATTTAACATTCAACAGACATAAATTACTAAGGAGGGAAAACGAACAATATCAACTGCAAAAAACCGATACAGATCTCACTTTTTCACTTCTATGAGGCCTATTACTACTTTCTCAGTTTTATATATTCTGCTTTATTCTTTCGCTGTTGTTGAAGGAACTGTTAGAAAATCAATTCTGGTTAAGTTCAAAAACCAAAACCACCAATATTACGGTTATTTCAGTATACTGTACAGTAAATTTTTAAAAAAATAAAATCAAAAATTAAATGGAAAGAAAATTAAATAATTAATTAGAAACAGATATTGTATGCTTATCAAAACGCTATTTTGGTTTCCATGAGATGAAAGTGGTTGATATGTATAGCCTACAGCTGTTAAAATCAATATGTTCTAGCTAGCTAGCAAAAGCGTTCAATATTAGTGTCTCCAAGAAATAAAGAGACAGGATGCAGAAAGAAATTTGCCAAATGAAGCAGATATGAGGAGTAGGAAAACCTATAGATCTATCTAAATGAGTCGATTTGTAGACGAATAACAGAGAGATTGGAAGAGGCAATCCAGAGTAGTGTTCTCTTCATATGAAGATGCCTCCTATAATAACTTCCTCCTTTTAAATTGAACATCTCAACGAATCCTTAAAAATCGTTATAAATGAATGAAGGTACAATTATCACGTGAACATTTTTACTGAAACTAGCAAGCATTTCTAAAAACTTTTCATTGTAGATGCAAAGCTAATTTAAAAATTATGAGAGAAAAATCCATTCATCTACAGAATCAGCAAATATACAATCATAAAACGACAGAAGCAGTATCAGCCCTATGGATTACACAAAATAATAGCATATTTAAGTGCAAGCAAACAAAATAAATTAAAGGTATAATATATTTGATTTAGACATACACATACGCAAATACATATATCTGGACAATGACATTTATACGTGAAAGATAATACTTGCGGAAAGCTGAGCAATATTTTCCAGCAATGAACTGTGCTTCTCTACTTTTATTTCTTACTTTCCTGGCAATTCTTCCGAGAAATGGAACGAGTACGGAATATAGCAGGAAAGAAATATGATGCTAAAAGAGATGAGAGAATAAGCGAAAATTTTATTCTCTTATTCTCTCATCTCTCATTTTTGTGTCTGTATCGAATGCCAATATCTTTATAAAAATTGTTTTCTAAAAAATTTCTGGCAATAATTTTAATCCAGATTCTTAAGTGACAACTATGAAACACTAAATCTAAAAAAGAAATATCAGAATCACCATTTCAGAGCATCAGATAAATCACTTGTACTTTTCTGCACTCCCATTCTATCACAATTTTCAAAAAAAAAGAAAAAAAAGCAGTAAAGTTAGGAATTCCTCGCTATTACGACTTTTTCATTTTGCATCGAAGATAGAGATTAAAATTCCAAGACTTCTTGATAGCTCCTAGAACGCCAATTAAAATTTTAATCAAAATTACAGTTACAACTCTACCTTTCAAGCGAGCCATTTCAACCTGTTGTACTGCCTCATTTGCTATATTTTTTTGAGTTTCCCGTTCTCTCCGATGTAGTTCTTCGAGCACAGCTTTCTGCAATATGTAAAATTTGCTGTATATTTTATCCAAATTAATTAATCAATTTCCAAACCCCAAAACTTCTGGGAACAAGTAGTAATCTTAATATTAAATTATTCCCACGAAATAATTAAGCGCTGCAGAGTCCATTACTTATTATTTGCCGGCAAAAGCCATCCTAAGCAAGCAGTACTATACTTTCATGCGAGCATTATAGAATGAAACTTCAAGATCCATTTTAAAAACTTGTAGGTTGAGAAAAGCGAAGGACAGAATAGTTATGATAAAGATTTGTAAAGATTTATCCTATTAAACCAGTTTGAAACAAAATATAGACAAAGGAACACCTTCTCACGATGCAACTGTAGTGTTTCTAGTAGTTTATCGTTCATAATCGAGACGGCAACTGCTTTTCCTGTTACAACTCCCAGTTTTGACAATTCACTATTCATCTAAAAGGCATAATGTGCGAATTCTATTATTACAAATTATGAGTACCCAGCTTCAATTTCATGGTTTCCTGTATATACACAAATTCATCTTAGAAACTATTTCCACTGTTCATCGGAAGGAAATTGACTATGAAGAAAAATGACAACTTCTTCCAGATCATTATTGACTGCTTCATCAGACAGCTTCATAACAGTTCCATTTCCTGTCACCATGTTACTGTCACCATCCGATATCAATTTTTCGCTATTCCTCTCATTTTCATGCTGCACATCTTCTGCAGCATTTTCACGTAAGCTCTGAAAAATATTTCAGAGGCAAAAATTACTGCTAAAAAAGTAGATATATTATTCTTTATTCTAAACTAAACAAAAGTTCGAAATTCCTCTTTAATTTCGAAAATCCATCAATCTGAAAAATTCTTGATCACAATATTTCCAACTTGGTCTTTTCGCAAGAAAAAAGTAAATACAACTAATTATAATTTATTCTGGCGCCAACAAAATTAAAATCGAATTAACTCTAGCTTTCATAAACTTACAACAATTTCCTGCATTAGTTGTACGTACTGTTCTTCTTGTACGGTGAGTGCATCATAGCTTGCGATCATTTTACTCATTAGCTCCTTGTTTGGAGACTATAATAGCGGCGGATGAAATGAAACAAAGTTATACATTATACAACCCATTTTTTTACTTCTTTCATGCTAGCCATTTGTGGTTACAGAATACAAAAAAGAAATCGTTCCAATGCCCTAAGATGTTTAAAATAACGTATTAAATTCATTCTCGATAGTTAATAATCCTTATAAATCAACATACACATATTAATTTCAAAGATCAATTCAAGTTCACCTCTCCTTCTTTCGTATTTTCTTTGAGCTCACGTAATGTAGATAGAATACGTTGCTTGTTTTTACGGATGTTTTCCAATCTATTCATTATATGCTTCTGATGTGACGGCTGAAAATATTTTTTTCATCTTCTTATTTCGTTACTTCAAGATTTCTGTCAGGGGCGATTTAAAACAATCTTAAGCACCGATGGCTAAATTTTCATACAAAATGAAAGTTTTATATCAAACAAAAATTGGACAAAAAGATGGGTTAAGATTAAAATTAATAATGTCAACAGCAAATCTGGTATAAAAAATTAACAAAATCAATTTCAAAAAAAAAAAGTAAGTGGTCATTGGTCTGTACAGTTTGCCTTCTTTGTTTACTAATTTTAGTCTTGATATCTTATTTGATTTAGCGTTCCAGATAAAACTCTTAAATTCAAATAAACCATACTAAATTATCCAATTTGCTTGGTTCCATTTCATTGTACTTGATGTTAACAGATGAAGATGATGCAGTTAGTGGTTGTGGTTGCTTGTCTTCGAGTGTTATTTCTACAGGTGGTTGCTTGTCTTCGAGTGCTATTTCTACAGGTGGTTGCTGTTCTGCTGGTGATTTTGGAATTGCCGAGTCTTCCTTTCCCATATTTCTTCCCAAATATAAGATTCAAATGATACCTCGTTTGCTTCTACTTACCCGTATTAATCTGAAATGTTATACATGAAGTAATCAACAAATTAATTGATCATGCATTTTCTAAAAAATCAAATCACGGAAAACCAGTCGACAAGTGTAGAAAGGTTAATTAGTTAATTGAGATTTCAACTACAACAAGGATTCCTTTCGTGCAAAATTGAAACCACTATACAAGAGAAATAGGAAAACGCAAAGTGATGTAAATAGACTTTACTGAAATTAAGTTACAAATCTTTTAGTTTGATCATAAATAGACTTTACTGAAAATTATTTTATATGTCAATCATTCCTAATATTGTTGTTTCAATTCATGCAATCTGCGAATTATGGAATGTGAATTAAAGCAACTATAGACAGTAAGCTAATGGAAGTTTTTTTATTGAGCATACCCTTAGGGTATATATATATATATATGTATATGAAATGGTCCTGAAGATCAAACAAGATCCGCTAGAGTGGTCACTAGAATTGTTTACTAAAACAATAAATAAAGCGATGGACATACTACAACTCTTCGATAACTCCGATACCGATACTGTATTATGAAGCACAGACGGCCAACCATTATGCAACGGCCGTGTTTTCCTCTACTACTTATTGTTGTTGTTGTGTCCACTCATTGGCTAAGTTATTTCAAATTTGTGATTTTCAAAGGCTGAAGTTATTACTTGGCATCTACCTCACTACATTATAGGCTATATAAAGGTCAAAGAATGGTCAGGTCATTCCTGAAAAGACAAATAGATAGTGAATCAAATTGAAATATGAAGAGGCACAAAATTACGATACGATACATAATTTTAGGATGACCTATAAAATTTAACCCACCTGTCATTTCTTCTACCACAGTCCTGATTATCTTGGTCAAATGATCATATTCAAACTGCTATTATCAATCATTCATTATTTTATGTCCACGTTGTAAATCATTTTAAATTTACAATTTAAATTAAATTTAAATTACCACCGGCTAGATTCTGATCTTCTCAAGTTCAGCTTACTGTTCTTTTTTGAATACCTTATATCTAATTGAACAATATCATTTATCCAACTATTAATTATTACCCTACCATATTGTCTACACTGAAAACTTATGATTGAAGTTTTGAAAAAGTATCAAGTTAAGTTTAATTCTGGAGAAAAAATTTGATTTAACTAAAAAAAAAAAGTATATAAACTTAGAAGGAAAACAGAAGTAAAATTGTAAGGCTGGATTATGTTTGCATCCTGCTTTCAGTTATTGAATTATGACCACATATTTAAATATCTACTATTCCTGAATCTTAAACTAACAGAAGTAAATGATGAGCAGTGAATCAATAATGTTATTCACTTCTGCGATAACTTTTTCATTTATTGTTTAATTACTTTGAATTAACCTTTGACATTGTCTGCTAGATGAAATGCAGTTGAAGTGGCAGATTGAAAAATCTTGTGAAAATACTGAAAATATTTCACATCGTTGGAAATACTATTGTAAAGATAACAAAAATAAGATGACAATCAACGATTGCAAAGTATTGCAAAATCGAAAATATATTCTCCTCTTGTGGGAAATTTGCAGCAAAAAAAGAATAAGACAAAATTGTATTTTGTATAGATGGTCACTCATCTCAGCTGGACAATGGAAAGTTGAAGGATAGATGCATTTATAAGGATTTGGAAGGTAGTGGATTTAGTGTATCACTAATTTTCTTGTCCAACTATATTTTGAAGCATTCCTGGAAATTGATTTCTCTCAGACATCTTATAATACTTTAATGCAGGTCAAAAGGTTAATTTTTAGCTTCAAAATATTACAAGGAAACGAGCCAAATGTAAGACTAGTAAAGTGAATTATTTACAATTGGCCTGAGAATCTTTACTTTATTAGAATTAATCCAATATTCGAAACTTATAAGAGAATAATTTAAATCTCTTAACAAGCGAGATTTCAGTTTTTTTTTCCTCTGATCCCACATTTTGATGCCGAAATTTTCGCATGAATCATCTCAATGCAATGCGTTCCTGCTGTCATCCACTAAGCTGGTAGAAAAAAGTCTAAAGTTTAAAGCTTAGACTTCTAAACAGATAGGTTAAAGTTCATAAATTTAATATGTATACAGGATGAGAAATCTATGCAACACCTCGAAGTGTAAGAAACAAATAAACTATTGTATTATCACGAAGATGAAATTTCACTGGATCTTTGTTAAAGTCATCGAGATTTATTCTTCCTCAGATACTAGTCAATAAAACATTTTTTTTGTAAATCTTTAACAAGAAAACTGCTTCTGAAATTGCGTTTTTAAACTTTTTTAGTACTTTGTGATGGTTAAATTGAAAAATAAAAGTTTTGGAATTTTTATAAATTATATCAATTGTAACTAAATGAGATTGTGTAAATGATGTTGCATTGTTAATTTCCATAATGAATTTGCAGTTTGTTCAAAACTTTTATTTTTTTTAACATAGTCTCTGTTTTAAATTTAAAATCAGGTTTTATTGACGGAACAATTCTCAAAGATATATGGCTTGGAACTATTCCATTAGCTAGTGTATGTCGTGAAAACCAAAATAATTGAACTACAAAATGTTTGGCACAAGCCAGATCATATTGTGCTATGATTATTTCGATGAGATTAATTGTAAGATGTCAAATAGCATTTATTTGCTTATTTTTAAAGCTTTAGAATGTTGATTATCATTTTTACAATGAAAATCTATTACAGTGTGATACTATAATATAAATATCGTCAGTTATTTTAAACTCTCAGTAAACTGATTTGTTAATTCATAATAAACAATTCATACTCATACAAAAGCTCTTTAATTGTTGGTTTTCACAACAGTACTAGCTTCTGCTCTACTATTTCTCGTCTTAAATCAGCTCCAATAACATTTTTATTATCATTACTTCCTTTCGTATTCTTTCTCATTTTTGATTCTCTATATTAATACTTAATATTTCACTCGTCGTTCCATTACAATAATCAGTACTGTCGTTCTATTATAATTGGTATCTGTGCAGTAATAAAAAGTACAATTAGCTGTACGTTCCGAATCCAATTTGTGAATTATCGAAGAGTATATAAATTATTCATTTCAAATTTTCTTTCTTATAATTATTAAAACATTTCCGGCAGTACATGCAGAATGTAGGGACCGCTCGGCATGTGCCATTTGTAGAGTTATGCAAATTGATGGAATTACGTAGTTTAAAAAAAAGAGAATAATAATGGGACATTTTATGGAATACCGGTCATTTTTGCGTGGCGGTTTTGCATCAACAGTATGAGGAACAGTCGGAAAGTTGTTGAACGAAGGTTTGAAATGTTTGCTTCATCGAATTTCAATTTTTGAACTTTATATATTAATATTTGCAGGGATGGTAATAATGATATACCGATACAGGTTGCAAATACACAGGCAACAAATCAGCAATCTGATTCGAAGACTCCTTCTTCGACACAGAAATCGAACTCTGAAAAAATACAATCTGCGGAAGAACTGGAATCGAAGACGATGCGCTCAACAGAATCATCTTCTGAAGGTAACGAATGCTTCCCAAAAAGGCTTAACAAATATATTTCGGAAACTCTCGGAAAACAAAAATCAATCACTTATGTGAGAAAGAATTTTGCTAACGAGAAATTTAGAGATGATAAATTAAATTCAATTAAATTCAAACATCAAATCCAAACTAGATCATCAACGAGTAATCAAGGTAAATCGATTAACTGAAAATAAATTGTGAAGATAAATTTTATTCATTCTAATATTTATCCAGCATTTTTAATGTTTATTTACTATTATAATTCGCAAATCGCTCGTAGATTATCTTTTTTATTTCTTTGAAAAGAAGGGCAAATGAAGTGATAAGTTCAAAAAGACTGATGGATGGTCAGAATAGTTTCAAAATTTCAAAAGCTATCCTGATCATCTACTAGTGCGTGATCATCGCTTACCTGTAACTTGAGTAGAAGCATAACAATTCATTTGAAGGTCTTCCCAACTTTTTGCACAAAGAAACGACGTCGTCATTTATAAAGGACAGTGATTTGAAGCAAATTGCACCAAATCTTTCAACAGAGAAACCACTGAAAACGGAAAAAATTAGTTATACGAAAACCGGTCAATTGCCGCAGCAAAAAAGTTCCGGTGAGTAGAGCAAACAAATTTCACATAATTGGATAAAAGTACTGAAGCTGTTACAAAGAGGTTTGAATAAAATTTTTGTTCAGCATTTGCCGAAATCAAATGCTGAAATTTCAGTTGAGATAATATCACTACCTCGCTTCATCATCATTTGCATGCCTTTTGTACTGCATTAAAAAATGTATCAGTGTCACCCTCAATATATTGAAGCATAAAGTAACTCTTGAAACCTTTTATTCCATAAGCTTCTTAATAAAAATTTGCAAATTTTAACGCATATTATAATAAATAACACTGCAGAAAAAAGTTCCATGCGGAAAGAATTCTTTCCAAGTTGTATGGAATACACGTTCCTACGTTTAATCGCTCTTATCCTTCTATTTTGCGCATGGATTATTGCATATGCGTTTCCTTGTTTACAGTTTACTTATCATGTACCTGTAATCAAAGGAGGTCAACAATTTTTTAATTCTTTCTTCCTGCCTTTCTACTTACTTATTTGTTTGCATATTGATTTTTACTTTTACCTTATGTCAATATCCACTAACATTGCTTTACAGAAATGATTGAGTCAGTAGCAGAAAAGATTCCAACGAAGAAAACCTGTCAATTGATGCCACGATGGTGGAATGACCAAAAGGCATTTGTCGGAAACATTATAGAAAGTACTTATTATTTCCAAGCATTAAATTTATCCATGAATCGAATTGAACGAAGTTTTGAAATTTTTGAGGATCAAAATACTATTAAAATATTGAAGCCATTCAATGGACAAATGTAAGTATTTTTTTCGCTTCTACTTAGAATGATTTCATTTTTCGTTCGAAATAATGTTGAAATTTTCTGCATGAAATTTCAATCCTGCTGTGATGTAAATTGACATGCGAAGTATCATCACGGGAGTTTCAGATAGAGACGTGTGTAGCAAAGTGAGTGAAAACTTATAGTGGTTATAGTTATTACATTTTCTTCATCTGACGGAAGGGAACCAATTCTTTATGCTACATGAATCAGAATGTCAATGTATCGATCATCTATTTTTAAGCAATTTTAGATTTGTCATAATTGGTTGTGTTGTTTTGGCCTTTCCCATCTTATTATTGCTGATGTTCTTGCGCTGTATATCTGAAGGAGAAGATTTGATGGAGGAGGCTATGTTTGATCTCGTTGAAATTTCCATTCTGTGTGTTTTTTCCGTCATTGAGGTAAACATTTTCAAATATCTCGATCCATCTATAGTATGTTTTTTTTCGTTTATTCAAGAAATGATTAAATATGATCCATTTTTTCTGTAAAAGTTAAGTAAAACTTGCAGTTTTATATGTCGTCAGGAGTAGAAATTCGAGCTGTTATGGATTCAATGTGCGTTACCTTTTTGGAGCGTACTATTAGAATCAATAGATTCTTGGTACGTACTGTAACTTATAATCATTGGGAGAGTGAACAGAACGGATGGAATCTCTTATATCAATTGTGTCTAAATAAATTTTGTTTACGATTCATTATTTCTTTCAATGTATATAGAGAAATTTTAGAAGGAGAAGGTGTATAATATATGTACTGACGTGAAGATAGAAGCATACGGCTTCCTTTTATCCGGTTGTATATTTTCATTCCTTGTTTTCCTGTTCGCTGTTGATCTGATCATATTATTGAAGGTTTATTTCTCCTTTTTCTCCTACTAACTTTTTTCTCCTGAAAAGAAATCCTAAATTACACAGCAAAAGATCTATAGTTGATGCTAATCACAAACTATGCCGAAAAATTACGAATATTTAATTGCAGAATGCGGAAGAGGTAGAATCACGGAAGTATTTGCAAATGGCAGCTTGTCTTCATTATGATAGATCTTTAAAAAATATATCAAAATCAGTGGTAGAAGATGAAAAAGTTTCTGTTGAATATGCGCCAAGCAGTTAGTAGTAGCATAACTTTGAGAATTTCCCTTCGCAATTTTATTATCTTTCTCTTATTTGTTTAGTATTTTACATTTCTTGTTAAATATTAGAATAAATTTTTTACATTTAAATGTAGAATTAAACCTCAATTATATTTTCTAAAAAATAGTTTGGCACCGCTAATAGTATATATTATTTTAAAAAAGAAAAATAATTGTCAGAAAAGTTTATTTTCAGGAAAAAAATTAAAAACAGAAGTCGAAAATAAGGTCAACAAACATCAACAAAAAACAACCGCTTAATCTAAATGATTATCTTACTGTGCAAACAAATTTTTCTTATTGTTGTAATTAATTTAAAATTATGAACTGTTGCTTTTAACTCATGTCTTTATAATTCACGAAAAAGCTGATACAGGAAGTGTTGTAAATGTAATTTTTTTATGCTCTTCTTTAATTTTATCAAAGTGATGTGCTGGAAATTAGAAAATTTTGAAGCGGAACAAATATCTCCCAGTGAATCTTATTCCGCCTTTTGAATAATAGGTCAAGATAAGCTAGGCTAGCTAAGTCAAGATAAGCTAGGCTAGCGAGGTCAAGATAAGCTAGGCTTCTACTTAGTTTCCTAAATATCGTGATAGAAGACCTGCTCAGTGACATGATATTCCTGATAGAGATGGTATCATTCTTCATACATCAAAAAATTTTGCTTTGTAATTGTTTTCCTGAAAAGTAATATGTCCATCGGATACCAGGAATAAATGCATGCTATAAATGTTTACATAGTGTTATAATCATCGATCTATTTGGAATAATTCAAATCAGTGGTTACATTCTTCTGATTACTAATAGTTCTCAGTGGTTACATCTTCTCGATTATAGTGGACAATCATTGCCAGTGACTGTCCACTGTAATCGCAACCGTCCACTATAATCGCAACTGTCCACTATAATCGCAACTGTCCACTATGATTGCAACTGTCCACTATAATCGCAACTGTCCACTACAATCGCATCTGTCCACTATAATTGCAACTGTCCACTATGATCGCAACTGTCCACTATAATCGCCAATGTCCACTATAATCACGATTATACTCTCAATGATACACAGATTATGTGTAATCTCGGTATGCTACTGATTCATGGTTTGACGTATCTTACCATTTACAAACTAGCTTTTAACAGATGAAATTGAATCCAACGAAATTATAGTGTTAGCGGACCGGGAGTACCTGATGATCTGGGGAAAGAGATAAGTATTTGGAAGATGAGGCTAAGATTGCATGTGACTTTATGATAAGTTACAGATTTGTAGTCAATTACCTGGTTTCCATTAGTTCAAAATCTGAATTGAACTACCGTTCCGACATTAATTTAAGTCATTAAGGAATTAGGCTAGCTGATAGAATCATTCATTTCTGATCATACATTATTTATTTTATTTTGCTAGATATTTTGTGACTAATCAAGAAAATGGAACGCTTTATGGAGAGAAATCGTGAGGTTATTACCAGTATTCCAGTTATTGCTAATACATCGGCATCAAATTCAACTTATCAATGCAAGGTTATAATCTAGGCTGTTTTTATTTTTTTATTCTGTTTCTTAGTAGATAATAGTAGTGTTAATTTAATTTGACTTAAATACAAATGTTAAATGTAATCATTACTATTGACAGATTGATAAGATGAATAAAATACGAATATTTGTTGAAGGAGTGTATATTATATGGAAGTGTCCTGAAGGAACATGAGGAGAAACTTCTGCAACGATTACGTGGCCTCTGCGATCCGGGACAACATTCATTTAATGAACATGAAATGGTTTTTAGCCTTAGTATGTAGATTCAGAAATTTTTATACATAATTGTTAGGCGTTAATTGGTGTATAAGTCAAAATTGGAATTTTTTTTGATGACATCTTCATCTGTTTGACATAACGGAAAAAATTTCTTCCATGCCATGATGTTGTTCTTTCTACTCATTTCACATCCTCTTTATTTCCAGTCATATGATACCTTTTGCAGAAACAGGCCAAGATCCTGATGTGACAGTTCGCTTAAGGCGAAAATTTGGCGGACCAGATGCGAACAGTTTCCAGTGGCATTTCCGATACATGGGAGCGGCGGAACCAGATGTTCACTGTCCTACTATTATACGGAAATCCATCGATTCTCTGATTTATTCCAGTAATATGATGGAATTTGTAAAAACATTAGGATTAAGGTGATTATGTGGTTTCACACCTTTCTGTTTCTATTTTGTGTGGGGTATGTATAAGTCAAAGCTTCCGAAGCTATGAAAGTCCGTTGAGGAATTTTAACATGCCAATTAACACTTTACTTTGCAGCACGTTGCGTTTCTTGATTTGTGCAGTGTAAAGTTATCACTGGAAAAGTTGGACCATCATTTAAAAGATTGACGAAGGTTTAGGAAGATTAAGAGTCAAGTTGGCGTTTTTTGCTTATAATTTATTTTCAGGATGGATTATGAATATCTTACAAAAGGATATTTATTTACAAAGGGACATATAAAGGTAAATGTTGTTGAAAAATTGAATGGATGAAGGAAGTTATTTTTCCAATCTTATTCAGTGAAAAAGTTTCACTTCGACTTTTGATTGTTAAAAATCTTAATTGGGGTGAAAATTTCAGATTATTATTAACAACATTACACGAACTGAAAAAATAGGAACCTATGATTCTAATGTTCTGAAGCCTTTATCGGATTCATTGCTAATCGAAATGAGCATTGCGCTACCAGACACCAAAGAGTATATGACAACAGCCAAAGCACTTCGTTCATTTGCGGATCAGCTTAATCCGTAAGATTTTCCTACTCTCATTTAAAGAGATTCCGTAAGATACAGCAGTTTTGCTACTTCGACTCAACAGTTTTATCAGTTTGCAAACAGTAAACTCAAGCAACATCTTATTAAGAACCAACAAAGCTGTCGAGTACTACTTAATGACAAATAATGATAATTTAAGATGCGACTTCACTCGCATTCAGTTGTGTTATGTATTTTTCTTTGCCCAAGGTTGAATCTTTCGCTGATTTTACTACTGCAGCCGAAATAAGAGGCTAATCCTCTTGCACCGATGTACCGGAATCTGACTCTCTGCAGTTGTATTAAATCTTTCCTTTCAGATCCATTTATGTTTCCGTCCCTTTTTCAACTTTTGAGCATTGACAAGTTGTTAAATGAAGAATGAAAGGCAGATCCATTTTTAGGATTTGTGATATGCAGAAGGTGGAATATTGGAGACGATTGCAATGATATCTGATTTGTTCTTACTGTATTTGTAACTAAAATGAAGATCAGAAACTGTTCATTTATAAAAATTTGACAAAAGGAAGAGAAATTCTTAGAAACTTGCGAATCATAAATACCTCTTTCATAAGAATTCCAAAAATTCATTGAGGACTAGATCGGTTTGTCTTTTGAAATTAATAATTAACAGACGAAGAGTTTCTTAGTAAATATCAAAGCAACATTTCAAATGCATTACGCTCACTAAATAAAAGAAAAACAAATAAAAACAAAAGCGTGCAAATAACTTCAAATTTAAACAACTAATAAAAAATATGGTGTCGGAGCCAAGACTGTCAAAATGCCTGATAATCCGACATTACAACAATCAAGTGAACAGTAGACATGGTGAGATTTACTGGTCAAAGCCTACTTGAAACGGATACAGTACAACATTACAACATAAGTAAGTCAGATGTAAATAGGAAATTCTATAAACATCTAGCTATAATGGCACCTCTGTCGTTATTCAGAATACCCAACAACTTAACATTCCAGACAACTTCTGTAAAAGCATACAAATCACATGTTCTAACTCAGTCGGAATCGGAATCGATCGCAGCTCGCCTTCTATCGAACTATAAAGAAATGTAAATTTTTCAGTAAACTTTGGGAACTTTCTGCTGAAGAGCGTGAAGTTTCCATATAGAAAATGAATGAGAAGATACTTACCTTAACAGTTGTTGTTTGTCGAGTATGTTCTGAAAAACGACTCAACAACTGCCTTAACGTTTCATCGTTCATTTTACCCGATATCTGTCCTCTTCTGAATAAAAAATGTAATAGAAATCATTTAGAATTAAAGTTTTTTTTTAAGGAAGTGGGAGATTGACATTAGTTATTGGCAAACAAAATCGTTTATGGACTGCTATGGTACTATTATTGCCAGAATAGACAGAATTATGTTGATATCTAAGTTCGCATGGATATACTAAATAACACCAAATTTTTAGTTATTCAAGGAAAATTGTCCTTAGTTAGGAATTTTAATTTCTCTTTACATCAGCAAATATGCACAAATATGAAGGAATGAAATTTTTCACAAACTTGAGAGATGAAATGAAGTTGTAATTATTGAGCAGCAGTATCATAGATTTGCAAAGGAGTGACAGACTTGGACAGTCTCTCCTGTAAAAAATAAAATCTTAGTGAAAATATCCTACCTTGCCATTTGTACGATCATATCTTCTACCGTCCTAGCTTTCTCAGGTTTTGCAGCAGATAAATTACTTAGTCGAGCCATTGCATTTTGATCAAGCACCTAAAAATTGCGAACATTGAATGTAACAAATTACTTACTTGTATTGAAAATTCCAATAAGCATTTCAGGTAAGCAGCATGATACAATTCGATAAGCTTTCAGGATAAGTACACTTCGATAAACAATTCTAGGAAACACGTTAATTGATAGTCAGAAATCAATTGCTTCTGCTGAATGGAAAGAGATAAAATAGATGAAAAATTGCCAAACCTGTGAAAGGATGGCATTTTTCATATTTTCCTCGCGCTCAGCAATTTCTTTCGCTTTTTCAGCTTGTACATTTCCTACTTTATCACCCAATCCTTCCTGAAATAAAGTGTAATTGTTGAAAGCATTGCTAGCAACTATTCAGATAGTAAATTTTATAGTATTTTGACTTGTGAAATAATTCAAAACTAATTTACTAAATGACATTCATTGAGAAAAATTTACAATAGAATGATACTGAAATAGAAATTGTGAATATTTATTAAAAATTTAAATCTTCTATGCTCTTTCATAACAAGAATTAAAAAAAAATATGAAATGACTAGATAATTTACCTCTTGTAACTTTTTAATACCTTCATCATCCATTTTCTTGATAAGCTTCAAAGTATCTACAAAGAAAATATCGTTCTCATAAGTGATACTAACAGAAGTTATCATTGCATATACGTATAATAAGTGATTCTTGTAAGGCTATTAACAAATGAAAACTAGAATTTAAAAATAGCCAAAGGCAGAAAAAATTCTTCAATCAGGTGGTTGCATCGTTACTCAAATTACAAATACGTACAAAAAAACCAATAAGAATGACTACAAATCGCGCACGGTGTATAAGTTGATAATTGATAGTTGATAAATAAATAATTCAAATTACTCCAAAAAGAGCAAAAAAAAAAAAATCATTGATCTTGGTGCTATTGATTTTACTCAAAGAGATGGTCACAAATTGCATCGCAGAAAATTTTTTAATTTGAATTCAATAAAAAACAATAAACTAATTTGTGATTGACATAAATGATTTCAACTTAATAATGATGAGCTAATTGCAAACAATGATATTTGATAGAAACAGGTGTTTTATTTAATTAATTTTGATTATTATAAAGGATCTTAATAATGAATTGAATATAAGAATACACTATTACATACCAAAAATCATACTTTCTTCATTTTTTCTGCTACTATGTCCAATTGTTAACTACTGATAATATTTACTGATAATATTTATATATTATCAGTAGCATAATAAGACGAGAGAGTTGATAGTTTTATCTTTCCATCAAATTAGTTTTAGACTAAATTTACTTAAATCAAAAAGTTAACCAAAGATACTCACAAATTGAGATCAACTAGAATCCTATAAAAAGTATTTTGCCAACCGATTAGTAGAAAGTAGCAACTCGGGCATTGCTCCAACACTAAAAATGTGCTGAATTTCATCGCTCGTAAGTGTTTACACCAAAGTCTGACTGGTACGAAGTATCAAGTATCCGTTGTTGACACGTATATAAACGCTGTTCACGCATAACACGTCACTTATTGAGTGACAGCATACTTTTATAATGCGTACTCTTCAATTGATTTGAACTCATTTAACAATGAGCTAATTGTAAGAATAAACAATGTAAGAATGTAAGAATAAACAAAGCTTCATAATTGATAAAAATAGATTCTCTGTTTAATGATATTTATTGTATTTTCTTCTTTCCTTTGTTAAATTCATATGAATAATTTAAGAAATATTAATAATAAATATTAACAATAATATATTAATAATTTAAGAAATATTAATAGAAATATTAACAATTAAATTATTAATAATTTAAGAAATATTAGTAATAATTAACAATTACTCCTCAAGAAATATTAATAATTACTTATTAATAATTAAGAAATATTAATAATAGAAATACTAATAATTACTATTATTCTGATTAATAAATGATCTCTTGAAGATAAGGATGATAATTAAATTCTTTGCTATCATATACTTCTCTATGAGATTTTGTTCAAACATATTCATACAGTATGTTTTGCCATCTTTCAATAGCAGTTAGCAGTATTGTTGTTGAATTTTACAAAAATACTCACATGATACGCTTCGCCTTACTTCAGAGTCAATCTACAGTATAAAAACATTGCCTTGTTTACAATACACATACATACATATACCACAATTAAGTGATTACAAACTATCCTATCTTCAGACTTTTTAATTGATAAGTGATAAGAGAGAAGAAATATTTCAAATAAACAATATCATTTTGAACAACTGATAATACTGTGAGTTGCCTTATTGCCAGTTTCTTTTCATATAATATAAGTTTTGCTCTGATAACATCATATTAGCAGTATTATTCTGAAATTTAAAAATAAAAAGATAAAAAAAGATTATAGATATTACAGTGAATCTCTGCCTTTATTAAGTGCCGCTTATGAAGATATTTATCATAGCAAGTATATTGATTTGCGTCGTAGCTGCTATATACAAAGTAAGTTAATAAATTAAAAAATTCTTGTAATTAAATGAGTTTGAAACTAATTTATCTTGCAATATAATCAGTTGATTTTCCACAATGTTTTTGTTAGCATTTATTTGCAGACTCAATTGATAAAAATTGAAAGTAAACGAAAAAAACTTTTTAAAAAAGGCTTATGGTCAAAACATCTTAAAAAGAAGAATCATTTTCGAGCTACTCGATTACATACAAGAATACAAGAAAGAGTAAGCGAATCAATCTTCTGAAACAATCATTTGAATTATTTTCCATTAAATCAACAATTAATCTCTTTGAAAGATTTAGTTACTTTAACCTCTCCGAGTTCATTATTTCGCTTAATTTCTTCTTATTGCTTGATTAGCATTACAATGATTTTACATGAAGGTTAGCAGAAAAAGTAAAGATGGTCAATCTCAGGAAAAATAATAATGCGAAATCTTTCAAGTGTTCTTCTAAAAATAATGGAGACAGTTCTGTGTTACTTCAACTTCTTAATGACATGATCATTTTGTTGGACTCTTCCTGGATGCTCAAGTTGTCGATAATAGCTACCATTAGATGTCAAAATTATTGATGGTAGATATCAGCAATGATAAGAAGTTTCCACTGAATGATTTTCCTTTTTATTAACTGATATTTTTAAGAATCTAAGCTCTACTTGATGCTTGGCTATGATCGTTGTCGATTAAGTGATATGAAAGATTAGATCATGTCGGATAAAAATTAGAAAGTCGTGCAAAAAATCAGGAAGGTAATTAAAGACGAGAAGTTTAGCAACAATTCTGAAAAATCAATAACGTATGTGATAGCCAGGCTAATAATACTAATTTGTTTGTTGAGAAACGATTATTTTAAAATGAAGAATTTATGAGATTATTAAATCGATTTTAGTTTTCTTAATTGTTTAAATCTGTTAAAGCTGCATAATTCTTTCTTTTTTTCCTTTTTTTTTAAAAAAAAAATTGTTTTTGAGAAATTTGCAGCAAAATTTTGTAAAGAATATAATAATCTTTTTTTTTCAATTAAATTTTAGTTTTCTTTTCTTCACATTTCTTTAGGTTTACGATTTTGATGATTTGGAATACGTGGCAAACATATCGCTTGGCTCTCCCGTTGGGAAGCAAACATTTTTGGTCGTTTTGGATACGGGATCATCAAATGTTTGGGTTCCAGAAATGAATTGTGTTTCAGTTGATTGTCGAAAAAAAAACCGTTTCAATTCATTACTTTCAAAGACATATCAAGAAGATGGCCGTACTTGGTCGATACTGTATGGTGATGGATCAAATGCACATGGATTATTGGGGCAAGATTATTTTGCTGTTAGTTATCCTTTCTGAATTTCAATTAAAAAAATTTTCAGTTTTTATAACATCATTTCATCACAATATATCGCTTTAAATGTACTCTACGCACAATCTTTTTTTAAAACATGCGATTGCTAACGATTGCTAACTAATTAATAAAAAAAGTATCTATTGATTACCAGGAAAGGAATATGAAAGGAAATGTGAGTGCAATTCAACCTTTGCAGAATGTATCAGGTTGAAGGAATTCAGATGCAGCATCTAATAAGTATTAGCAAACTCATTTCATGCGTATTTTTCGCTAAAACCTTTTTTTAGTTTGGGTCAGATGTGAATGCTTTGATTATACCAAATATAACGTTTGGACTAGCCCGAAAATTGAGTGGATTCAAGGATGATCCAGTTGATGGCATTGTTGGCTTGGCTTTTACATCAATTGCTGAGAATGGTGTCACACCACCACTAATTGCGGCCGTTGATCAAAACATTCTCAGGCCATCTCTTTTCACCGTTTGGCTTGATCGCCGAGTAAGATCCTTATACTGTTTATCTCACCGCATTGTTTTCATTATAATGTACAACAAAGTTAAATTATAATAATGGCCTAATAATTATTTTAATGAGGAATTACAATAGAAAAATCTTTAGAAGCTCTAGAAATCAACTGTTCTTTGAAAACATTCATTGAATGTATTGATTGATTTAAATCATTTGTTTCTAAACATCGATCATCTATCTCATAAATAATGAACAGAATACATTTTTAAATTTTGAAATTTTAAATTTTTGATAGAAAATACATTCATAACCAATATTTAAGGGTTTAAAAGAGAACGTCTTTGGCGGTGTATTTTCTTACGGTGCTGTAGATAATGTGAATTGTGATGACATAATTGATTATGAACCACTGTCATCAGCAACATTTTGGCAATTTCGTTTACGTGGTGTTAAAGTTGGTGATTATTACAAAAGTGGGACATGGGAAGTAATATCGGATACGGGGACATCGTTAATTGCTGGACCAACTGCTATTGTTCGTCAGCTAGCTGCAGCAGTCAAGGCCGAAGTATACTTATAAAAAGAAAATTTTCAGTTAAATCAATAAATGAATTTTGGAATGAATTAATCAGAACCACACCGATTATATTTTAAAAATAAACTTATCGATAATAAGTAATCTCTTAACTCAGAATATTTAAATATTTATTTATATTGAACTTTAAAAAATCCATTTAGTACAATCAAAGCGAAGAAATGTTCTTCATGAAGTGTAAAGCTAAAGCTCCACCAGTGACGTTAATCATTGGTTCTCATGAATATAACTTGCAACCAGAAAATTATAACGTTCCGGTATGTTAGAATTTAAAACAACTGAATGGAAACTACATTTTTTTGTTTCTTAAGCTTAAATAAATATTAATTGTTTATTTTAGCCGAAGTCAAATTTATCCAAACGAATAGCAAAAACTGCAAAAAATGATTAATTAATTAATTATTATAGTTACAGAGTAGAAGTGTGTGAGTTTGATAGCAATACGTTAATATTTGTTCAGTAATGAGTAGTTAGAAATTTCAATTCAGATTGAAAACAATACATGCATTTTTTCATTCTTTGCAATGGAAGGCAATGGTTTTGGACCAGCCTGGATATTTGGTGATCCTTTTATCAGGCAATATTGTCAAATTTATGATATCGGCAATGAGCGGATTGGTTTTGCGGCAACAAAGTAATTAACTTCTGTGATTAAAATATGAACAGTTGAAGCAAAATGCCTTGCGTTGCATGAAAATTCAGTTTTAATTGATCAAAATATTCTGATTTTAAATATCAGATTGTCTGATGCCTAATCAATGTAACCAAAATGCAAGTTTATTAAATTCAAACTTATCCATCACCAACTCTATATAATTTTGTCCGTTGATAAATGTTTCTTCCTTTGACCTGCTTATATACAATATACAAATATACGAAGGCTGTGATCAAATATTTAAGTATTAAATGGTTTAAATTGACTAAATTATTCCCGTTGTGAACTCTTCATGTATCATGGGATCTTCCATTAATTTATTGATAACATTGTGAAATTGAAGCTAAAATTCCAGTCTCGGCAGCTTTGCTTGTTAGATCACATATATAGTAACCTAACCGTGTGAGTTTCGAGGGTATGCTGGGAAGCTCATAAGTATTCAATGAAAAAAGAAAAAAGAATTTCTTAAACAAACAGATCAATAAAAAAGTATGTGCTAAGTTTTTCCCATGGCTTTATTTATCAGAAATTCTAATTTTAAAACAGGATAAATTTAAGCTTTCATTACTAGACATGCCTTCAAATAGTTGTTAGGCATATATGTTTTCTCCAAATATTTGTATTAATATTAAATAAGATTAACTATTACTGAGAGAAAAGAAGTGATAAAGGCAAAATTAAATTTTTGGCTGTTTTAGAAATAAAATAATTTGTATTTCATTTTAAATGATATTAGAAATGACCGATTGAATATTTTCGTATGCATTACAGAATTTGAAACAGCATTTAGTCACAGATTACAGATGTCAATGTTTAAATTTATTACCGTAAGTCGTTGGAAGCACTATTTGCAGTAATTAGTTTAGTTAGGAACATCAATTCCGTTTGTTTTACTGTAGTGTTCTTTTTCTACAGTAGCAACATATTTATATCTGAAGATTATGAAAGATCGATTAATATAAAAATTTTGACTATCGTCCAATCAAAAAATTATGGTTACAGCAAACATTTGAATATTAAATGAAATTGTGAAAAAAAGTGAGAACTTCAAAACTCTTGCGCTAAGTAATGAAAATGGCGAGGCGTAATTCGAATTTCCACAAGTAAATCAAATGAAATATTTCTGCCTCTTATAATTTATTCCTTTCTAAATTGATCCTGTTTTTTTCATTTTCTATTTGAGATTATTTCTAAGCAAAATGACCGATGGAATGACACAGAATGCAAGAAGACTGAATAATTTTGCCAAAAGTTCAAATTTATTTTTCATCAGTACATTGAGCTTTTGTGAAAGTTCAATTGAAAATGATGAAAATCTTTTTGATAAAATTATATTCATAAAAAATTTTCATAAATTTAGAAGAAATTGTAAATGTTTGGTCTTTTTCTGCTTGATAAGTCAATGAACCATTTCTTTTCTATGATACCTTGTTCAGATCATCTTATGGTTTAGAAAATAACACTCCCAGCACTGTCATCCAAATTTCATTGACGAGTGAGAGATAGTTTCAGTGATAGTAATTAGGTTATTTTTAGCGAAACTAAAGTTGCCAACTTCCAGTTCGTGCAACTCCAGCACACTTTGGTTGTTTAATTAAAATATGATTGTTAAGCGGTCATTCAATTAGTCAACTATGCCAAAAGCATTTTTGAGTAAATAACATATTTGTTGGGTTTGCTTGCCTTTGCATAGCCTATATCAATAAAAATTCAACAGGTACTTTATGCAGAATATCATACTCAGAGAAATTATTGGCCTTTTATGGAAATTGGTTTAATTTCCCATCAAGTTTGCATTTGTTAATCATTTATAATATTACCACCTCAAATTGCTGCATCTACACTCTCTCTTTCGGTACAATGAGTAGTAATCTTGTCGCAAGGTATTTTAATATACTTTTCCTAAAAGTTTGCTAATTTCATCTAATTAAAACATTTTTTAAAATAATAATACTTTATGAATTTATAAGACAATTAATTCTATTACAAAGTTGTCATCCTAGCAAACATGCATACCATCAGTGAATAATTAACTATAACAATTAATGAGTTCGGTCGCGTGGAGTTTTTTTAATCGCAGGAAATATTGCTGAGAGGTTTCAACAACAAATGCTTCTGAGGAATTATATATGATGTAATCAGTACGCAGCAATCATCGAAGTTGCTGCTACTGATTGACCTCAATTTATCACCTCACTGTGGCTAATAATTTACTTATCATCTTGCTTTTCATTGTCAACTGAAAGGTAACAGAATTGGAGCAAAAAAATCAACTTGTATGCGCTGAAGTACTACGATATCGGCGCCATTTCAATGAAATAATCTGTTGGACTCTTTTCTTTCTATTTTATCCATTAAGGGAAATAACTTTTCTGTTCTAAATTTCTGTTTCTTGAAATTACAGATCTTAAATTAACTGTGAAAGGGAGATTTGAAAAAATTTGAAAAAAAAAATTTGAAAAAATTTTTGAAAATTCTTTCAACGTTATCGTTGAATTGAAAATTTTTTCTTGCAACACTGGAGTTAGATGTGTTGCAAATATTGATGGTAAAATACATACTTAATTTCCTTTCTAAATTCGTCTTTTTTCATTTTGAAAATGTTGTTATCATAACTGGAACTAAATGACATGGCTAGTCTTGTTACTGCTAATAATTTCTAAACTGCAAATTGGATAGCTTTTCAAAGGTGTTAGTTTTCATGATGCATCCATTGAATGAAATGAAAATATAATACAATGATACATAGCTTCTGCTCCATTTCTTCTGCTAAAATTACACAATGATTTAGTATAGCTGCATCGAAGGAACATTATGAATAATAATGTGATAGAGAAGTAATAATACAATAAGTCTTGAATGAATAAGAAAAAGTATATTGGCTGAGCATTTAGCTTGTGAAGATAATTGAAGTGTGAATATTAGCAATATATTGAAATAAAAAAAAGTTGGAAATGTCTCTACGGAAAATCCATTTCCATCAAACATTCATTATTTTATCGTTTCCAGAAATTTATTTGTGATATTAGCTTAATTGATTGATTTTTCATATATATTATCAAGTAAGTTAAACGGACACTTTTGCTTGTTTATTCCTTTTTTTCGATGTACAATTAAATGCCTAATTTTTTATGCATTTCTAATACTTTCATTATAGAAAACAAAAGATGGATTCATTTGTTGTTAATTAAGAAATGTGTTACTAGTTACGCTTGATTTTTTTTACTGCTACTATCCCTTTTGAAAAAATTGATTCGGATTCTCAGGGGAATCTGTTCTGTTAGTAATTTCCAAATTGGTCTAACAGTAGTCAGTTAATAAAGAAGAAACTGCAATGATGCAAATAAATATTATTCAATAAAAAGTTATTTGCTAATGTTATTTGTCTCAATAAAGTTTTTTCCAACAGTAGTCAGTTAATAAAGAAGAAACTGCAATGATGTAAATAAACATTATTCAATAAAAAGTCATTTGCTAATGTTATTTGGCTCAATAAAGTTTTTTCTTCTACACAGCTCTGTACCACTTGTATATGCTTCTCTATATTAAGGTTTTTTTAAGATATGAAGAATTGACAGACTATTTTTTTTAAACTTAGTATAATGACTAAGGATTCTCAGTGCTTCTGCTTTCTTCCGAAAATTGCTTAAACATAATCACAAATGTGTTTTGAATGGACACTACTGTCTCATTCATCGAGTGAAACCTGATTAAATGATAGTAGTTGATATTGCTTTCGAATCAGTTTGTTAACAAAATAGCAACGATAATTTACACTTCTGATTATTTGTATAGAAAAGAAAGAAAAAAGATCTGCTTATTTCCTTTTTCTATTTCTTTGGAATTTCTTCACCAAATGAATGTTATTTTGATCGTTAAAAATTGTATAATTTGTTATTTAGTAAAATGGCGGAAAATAAAAAGAGTTTACATTGAGATGTATCTTTTATGAATCATTATAATCTTGTGATACAACATGAATGGGAAAGATTAGAAAATGATAAGTTGTAATGGAGGTGTCATAAATATTGGACGAAGGTTGATATGATTAAGAGAAGAATGATCAAACTATTTATTATTAGAAGATAATCGGGTAAACTTTTTGTGATTTGCGATTGTTCAATTAATCAAAATGCATTTCGTCAAAAGGATGTTTAATGATATTAATTAGCATTCGATGAGAAAAAACGAGAAAGAATAAAAATCAAATTATCATTGAAATGTTATTTTGATCAGAATTATATGATTGAGATATATAAATTTGTTTTATTTTCTTATTTCGAAAATTGTTAATACTTAAAATGGAATCTTTTTGGACAGAACAAATAATTTAGTGATCCAATGGAGCAAATAAATGAAGCAAATAAAAGTTCATCCCTGGAGAAAGTTTATTTTTTATGATTAATTTTGAAGACACATTTTTGAAGAAATATTCCAGATGAAAATGAACCTCTAGAAATGAGAAGCTGTCAGTATATCTATCAACTTACCATACCACATCTATTTCTTCATACTCTTTAACGTGACGTTAATCAATCATCACTGTCATGTCAGCAGACAAAACTTAGAGAGTAGGTGATTAAGGTTTTCAGTATATTCAGGTAATGAACGATCAACATTGTCCAGTTATTGATCAGTCTGTTGATCTCATATATCGAGTAGGGATCAATTCTTGAATTCATTCTTATCACCTCATAATGTAGATGAATGTAATGAATAGAGTAATGATAACATAAGCAGTGATCACAAATGCCAATCATCAAATTTGTCTCTGCTTAAATGATGAGGACACAAAGTGTGAAATCTTTGCTTTTCTAGTATGTGCCTAAGCATGAATGTTTTCTTTCAAAACAAATTTCATTTCTTCTCTAAATTGACTTTTCGAGGAAAAAAGAAGCTTTTACGAATTTTCATCTAATTAATTCAGCTTTTACGATTCTTTTTTCCAATCCTTCAAATGAAACTGCTTGTAATTACGAACATTTTTGATAGAAGCCTCTCAATTAGAAATTCCATTTGTTAACGTAAATCTAACAAATTTTAATTGATTACTAATCGCTCAATTGTAATTATGTTGGAAAAAAAATTTTCGATATTTCTTTTAAAATCTTTGCAGAATATTTCATCGTAAATGGAAAATAGTACTGTTAATAGCTATACTAATCAATTGCTATACATTTTAATTAATGAATATTCTTCACACTCATTTGAAAAGTTTTTATGTTTTTCAAAATTTATAATATATATGTGAAGCTTCCATAAGGCCATCTAAAAAAGCCAAATTTTAACTTTGAAAATATACAGATTTTGAAATTTTATTGTCAATATGATGTAAATACAGCAAATATTAGATAACTTTGCACTTTTTTCTTTCTTATTTTCTATTTCTCTTTCTTTTTTTCCTTCTTCCTCCCTCTCTCTCCCACGATAGGAATCTTAAATGAAAAGACTTTTTATTTGATGAGGAATTATAAAAAAGAAATATCGGCGAATATTTAAATATTGTTGAAAATATCGGCGAATATTTAAATATTGTTGAAAATATCGGCGAGAATTTTACATTCAAATAGCCGTTTTTCTCAATTACTCTACAACTACGTGAAATCCATTTATATGCAGCGGTTTCAAATATTTTTTCTTCGCATTGAAATAAAGAAAGGTTAAATGATGAACTTATAATAAAAATTATTGGAAAAGATTAATGTTTGATTTAGTTATAATTTATTACAATTTCCTAATTATAATAGAATAACACGAAACGAGCTATGAGAGAAATATCGCAGAATATTGAAAGTTTTGTGGAGTAATATCAAAACGAATATGTAAACTATGTATTTCTATCATAAAGATCTATGCAATATATTATTACTGTTTTCAGTACGTCCAATAATTTTTCCAAAATCTTCATGATGAAGCTTAGCCTTGTTATACAGTCGCAGATAAAAACAACAAGGTTTAATTTCGAAAATTGGCGACATTTTGCATGGATTTAAACAATAAGCCAAGCCTTTAACCGAGATACATAAGTCGTTTGAGTATTATCATTTCATCTTCAAATGGAATTTCTTATTTTTATCAAAAAACATATGAATTTTTGGTTTTTAGAAAAAGAGTATGGAAAAAAGCTTTTCGCATTGATTAAGTGATAGTATTCGCTTCACTCTTAATTGAAAACTTCTCGGCAAACTGATAAGCTCGGAACTGAGTAAAGCTAGGTAACAAAACGTAAATGGTTAAAAATAGTTTAATGAAGTAATTCTCAAATGTAATAACTTGCAAACAAAACTCTACTAGTTTTTTGCGCTTCATTTTTTATTTGTAACATTTAAGGCCTTAGTTGCAATTCAAGAAAATCATCAAGATCTGAAATATTTTTATCAAAATATGAATTTTTTATTAATAGTGAAAATTATCTTAAAGGAGCTAAATTACTGCGAATAACAGAGATTTCAACTCATTTGCTTTTAAACTATTTAATTTCATAAAATTCATTCACTCATTAGTGAGACCTTTTTATTATTTCATTTCCATTCTTTGAAAAAAAAAGGAAAGAAAAACTTCTAGTTCCCAATTTATTTTATTCCTTTGTAAATAGGAGAAGTATATTTGTGTTAGTTATTTAATTAATTCATCAATTTTGGAAATAGTTTCTTTAGTTTACTTAATTAACCTTAATTCAAACTATATTTCTTAAGATGAAAGGTTAAAATTTAAAAATATAAGTATGTGATTTTGAAACAAAATATGTTCAATTATGTGATTGAGAAGGCTAGAATTTTTTTCGTAGCAGCACTTAAAACGACTATAGAGGATTTCGTAATGATCATGATATCAAATGATATGAGAAGTAATTGAAGACTAATGATCCAAGTTTGATATGGTCTAGAATTAAATTTCAGTATTTCATCATTTACTATCAACTGAATTCGAGAGTGAAAAAAAAAATTAATTTATGGTACTCAACAAAAAATTGTATTTACTAAAAGTACTTAAGTATGCATACTACTCGAAATAAAATTCAACATGAGAAATATAACAATATGTCTTACCTTTCATTCCATTTAATTTCAATATATTTTGTCTTTTTTAAAAAAAAAATTATTTGACATTCTATCCATTATGACTCATTAAATATCAAAATGCTATTGCATTCAATTGTTTCTCCACCATTATCTATTCCAATATCACACCTGAAAGTGGTTGCATAAAAAAATATCAGAAATCTTTTATTGTTTTAAATAGTGATTCTTGATATCTCAATGAAATCTTAATGACACTTCTTTCTAAATATGAGCAATAAAAATCTAACTTAGTTTATTTCAATCAAGTAGTTAATGCTGAAATATTACTTGAAGAATATTTTATCGTAATTTTATCCACTAATACCTTGTGTAATAGTAATTATCGATTTTCTAGGAAGAAAAATTTTAAGCTAATGCTGTAATGAACGGGCAATGCGAAATAAATCAGAATTACTCTGGCAAACTTTAAGTAAGCAAATGAAGAAGCTAAAAGTGAGTTAGTTTAGTTTAACTAGGAATAATAAATTAAATAAACAACATTTCGAATCTAATATCATGACCCTTTCTCTCTATCTTTTTTACTCAATTTAAGACTGATATATTTACCGACTTTCCGTTTCTCACTATACCTTACACTTTCAGAAAATTAGAATGAGAAGCATGGAATATGCTATATATGAATGATAACAATTCTTTCTTTCACCATCTTTACTAAGCTAACAATCCGACATGAACCAAAAATTAAACATAATTTTCAATTTCTTATTTTATATCTTATTAATGTAAAATTATTCTGTTACATACTTTGATAAAATTACCAATTAAGCACTAAGATTATAAGAAACTAAGCTTGTATTTGTGTGTCCTAGAAAAAAAAAAAAAAAAAACTCATAGGAATGATAATTATATTGAGAAAAAGAGTACTGACAATGTATGAGCAAATTAATTTCTGGCTTTTTTTCAAAGACAGCGGACTTTTTCTAATTTACTTTTGAAAGACAAATATTTTTGTGTGTGTATGTTTTTCAAGATAACACATTTCCTTTCTTGCAATTTTCATTTCTAACAAATAAAAATATAACTTATTTTTTTGCTTATAGTTAATCAGATTTTGCAGGGTGAAAGATTTTTTATTGCCAACATGAATATTTTTCAGTTTAACGAAAAAAAAAAATTATCCCATCGACGAATTTGCTTTTGCTCATCCTCTTCCTTCCTTGCAATTCCCACATCTCAAGAAAATGCAGAATTTCTCTCCCATTGCATGCATCTTTCTACATTTCCAGACAGCAAATTTTTTTCCAAGAAAATTGTCGTTATTTTTATTTAATTGACTAGAGTGGAAGAAAAATTAATTTTATAATCAAATGTTCTTATTTGCACTCTTCAAATGATTTCAAAAAAGACTTTTGCAAAAATTTTTTCTTTGTGCATTTAATATCGTCAATTGCATCAGCAATTATTTTTTTATTTTTCATGTCGAAAGATGTTTTTCAATTTCGAATACTTTGTCATAATAAGGCTGCATCCTTAGTCCACTAAATTTCTATTTCATTCCTTGTTTTTTTTTTTTTTTTTTTTTTTAAATTTTCCGCCACTTTTTCATCAGCGATGTAAACAACTCATTTAATCAATTGATTCAATCAAATTTGAATTATGTTTCAAAGAGTTTTGTAATTTGCAGTATTCCACAATGAGTTTTTATTTCAAACCGATGTGAGGGAGAATTATGACGATCATAGCTGAGGATGAATATTCCAATTACAAACAACTGGAATATTCAGTACCATTTCAGGTTTCTTTTTTTTTTGATTCTCTGCATTTTATAAGTTTATTATATAAGGTATGATTCTATAAAATATGATTCAGACAATTTGCAGGCTTTCTGACCTAACATATGATTGCTCTTGAAATAATTCAAATAGATATAAGCGTAATTTAAGCAAATTTATCTGCCTGAATTAATTGATTAATCTATTGTAACATTGTCGAAAGCTAATTAAGCGAACAAATATAATAGCGATGACATCTTACTTCATTGATTATAGATATATTAGAAAACATGACCTGCACAAGTTATGTTTACCGATCCAGCTATTTGCCAGAAATGAAAATAGTTAAAAAAATTCAAAGCGAACTTTCAATTTTCATAGGGTTATCGACGGTGGGTAGCATTTGCTTATATCGGTGTTAATGCTATCGGATTTGCTGCTAATTTTTGGGTGTTGTACACAGTTGCACCGTTACTTTTTTCCGCCACTGTTAAAGTACCGAAGAGTATTCTATTTTATATCATAACATTATGCATTTCCGATCTGATGATAATGATTGGTATGTTTCGGTTGTATCAATCAAGAGTCAAAGTTAGTTATTTAGTCACTGTGCATCAAATGGATGCATAATGATTATTGCAATTAATGAAAATGTATTTCAACAAGTAATTGTCGGACAAACATTTCCGTTATTTACAGCAAATAATTTCTACATCCAGTGACACTTCAGTTACTGATGACGAATAAATGAAAAATTCCAGGAATGCTTTTTCTAATAATTGATATAGTAGTTGGTACTTGGAAATTCAGCACATTTTCATGCGTAACATATCTTGCCTTCGAGGCAATGAATAAGTTTGTGGCACCGGTGATTGTGGTGCTGATTAGTCGGACATGCTATGTGACGATATGTCTCGATCCAAAGAGTCGACAAGTAGCTGCTAGTTTGAAAGTAAATTAGTTATTTTATTGTTCTTTTGTCAAATCAACAATATGACACTTGTAAAGTTTTTCTGGAAAGAATTAAATTTTTAAATATACAAAAATTTCATGGAAAACTTTTGATGATATTGCTTTACACAATTTTTGCAAAATTTTGCTTTTATTTGCTCTTTCACTTCTTTGTTGCCATAACAAAGTCCTAAAGATGATTCAAGCCAGGAATAATTTATAGTAATTCTAAAAGGCCTGGAAAATTGTCTTTCATTATTTCTGTTAGCTCCTCTAATTTCTTTCCACCTTTCTTTCTCTTCTTCATTACATACGTTAACAATAATAAATTATTAAATCAGCTTGATTATTAGCTTGGCTTTCTGAATTGGTTGAACGAATCTTTGGGAATCGAACAACATATTCCAAATATTTATTAAATTAGTCTGGTTATTAGCTTGTCTGTCTATTGATAGAACGGATTTTTGCAAATCGGAAACATATCCCAAATAATTATTAAATTAGCCTGATTATTAGCATGCCTATTTTTAGCATTGGATTGATTGAGCGGATTCAGACAACAAATTCCAAATTACGCGTTAATAGTAAATTAAATACAAATATGTGATTTTCATAAAAAGTGATAATTAATTATAAATGAGTGAAGCATAGGAATGCAATTATCATAGCAAATGTAAAACTAAAATTAACTGATAGATAGAAGTTGCGACGACAAGAGAAAATGAGTAATGCATCGTATCGGACATTTGGCTAAAAATAAACAAAAGACCAAAAGAAGTAAATGTGAATAAAATTTAAATGATTAGCATGTGAAATCAATAAAAAATTGTTAAAATAAGTGTTAAATAAATAATTGAATTACATTTGCAGTATGCAGTGGCGCAAGTAATTGCATCAATGGCACTTATAATGATAATGCTGTGGCCTCTTTTTGCATATACCCAAGTATCAACACTTTATTTTAATGTTAATGTCACTCAAAGAACTGTTCAGACACTAAGAAAATGTACCTTCATGCCACCATCCCGTAGGCCACTTTTTTCTTCTTTAGAAATTTCGGACTATCAATTTTATTCTTCTTTATAATGTATATACGCTTATGATCCTAATATGGTAAATGCAGAGATCGAACTTGCCTTTGGTATTGTATCATGCATTGCAAGCTACGCTATACCATTGTGCGGTATGATTTATTGGTATGTCTCAGTGCCACTTTTCTTGAAGCGACGTGCGGTCAGTTCACTTGCTGCTAGCAAGTACGTTTCATTTTTTTAAATGATTTTCTTTTGATCTAAAGATTTAATGGAATGATTTGCCACTTTTTTACAGTTCTTAAAATATATTTGTGCATTTGCTGCAACTAAGGAGCAAAAGTTTTTGTTTCTGTGTGTTAAGATAAATGAACTCTGATAATTGTAAGATGTTTATGATGTTTTGGGCTTCTGTTCCATTTTCTTGGAGCAAAGATGACTTTTAATCTTGGGAAATTAACAAAAAAAGAATGGAAAGAAAATGGAAGTATAAAGTGAAAAGGTAAAAGCTTTTTACGTAGCTGCAACTAAAAAAAATAGTCGAAAAATGTTGCTTTTAAAATTTTTCAAACAAAATTTGTCGTTTTTTTTTCAGTTGCAGTACTGCCCCATTACGTCGACTCATAGTAACCGTATTAGTGCTTACTGTAGTCTATGTGTCCTGTTGGTCACCCTATTGGCTGAGTATTTTTGCACACAAATTTATAAATAGGATGAGTCGAACAGGTCAGTTGTGTAATCCATTTTCATGTCTTCAATCTACAGGGAATTTAGAAAGGTTTAAAATTTCATGAATTTCACAGACGAAATTGTGTGGTTATATCTTTTTATGTTGGAGCTCGTTGACATATTGGTAAGAATTTAAAAAGATCAATGAAAAATTTAATAAAATGTAAAAAATTTTGTTCTATATTTACTGAAATATTTCGTAAATGAATTGTCAAATTTTAGGATGGGAAGACTATTAAAAACAATTATGGAAAAACACATATTTCTTTTTTACAAAAAACACTTCATTTTCGCCATATACATGTCTCAAGAAATGTCACACAAATTTAAAATGGGATCGCATATTATCTTTCAAAATTTCAAGAGCTCTGCTTATAAATCTAATTTTTATGTGCAATATGAATTTCGTGTCAGTTCAGATTCTATTAGTCGGCTCGGAATTAGTGAACTTTACTTGAGAATCAAAAGTCCCTAATCGGCCAAAAGATCGTTGACTGAACAAACGGTAATTCTGAATTGAGCAGATCAATTTTCAGATCAATTCAAAGCTTCATATAAATTATACATAATATGTCCCTAAAAAATATCATTTGTATAGTAAATTATCCTGCAAAAATTTTTTTTAAATTGAAATAATATTATTTTAAGGATTGAAATAATATTATTTTAAGGTTTTTTAAAATAAAGCACAGAAATTCTAGTTGTAATAGCATCATACTACATTCATCTATTACCGTACATAAGTTGCTCTGCATATCCGGTGATATTTACGCTTCTGAATCGGCGCATCAAAATAGCTCGTGCTCAAATGAATTGGAATCATCGGAGAAAATTAACTTCTACCGAATCATCTCATGTCACCAAGCAATATTCAACGTAATCATTTCATATACCTTTATTGAAATTAAAATTTCTGACATGAAGTAAGTTTTCCTGCATAATGGGTAAGCGTGAAGCAATAAAGCCAAGACTAAATCTGATCACTTCTCAACTGAGCTCCGAAAAATCCTTGTTATTATTACTTCAAGCAAATAATATTTTTTAAATACAAATATAAAAAATAACAAAAAGAAAAATTTCTTTGCAGTAAAGTGTCCTCCTTTGGGATTTTAAAGATTCTACGTATTTGTTTTCAATTTCTGTCAAATTTCTCACATCAAACTGTGACTCAAGTAGATTCAGATTCAGAAGATAGATGCGATTCAACAACAAATGTATGCGTTATTTCAAAACTTTCTAAATGTTTAAAAAACGATTGCTAATTAGTCGAAATTGAGTAGCACTGTGACCGTCTGATATAGTAGGCAAATCATACAAAACAAGACCTATTACTTCGAGTTTTTTGTTATTATCCCTATTGTTTTAATTGCATAAGAAATTTGTCAGATATTAAAATTATTTAACCTAGATTATGCGGTTTTTTTTTTTCAGCAATGTATTGAAAAAAGAATGAAACACTCCATCAGAGATTCAGTTAAACGATTAAATACAGCACAGTCTGATAAGGAGGCTTTGGCGATTGCCGCCACTACATCATCATTCCAGGAGAAGCAGCAATCGCTGGGATTAGTTGAAATGCAGGAAAGTGTCTTCTTCTTGTAAAATTTCAGCATTCACTAATTTTACTTGTGATGTTTTGGAGAGTTGTCTCATTCAAAAGATGGATTCCAGCGAATTTTATACTTGAAATAAGAATATTTTGACGAATAGAAAATAAATTATTTGCATATTATTTTCGACATTACGGTATTGTAATGGATAGAGAATTTTCCATAAAAAGAAAGAAGAAATGATAAGTTTTTTGACTTGGCCAGAGTTATCTAGATTAGTTAAGAATTGAAAGATGATGGAGCTACAAAAAGACGTTTGGTAATGGTTCGGAAAGTTTCCGAAAAAGAAAATCGCGAAAATTTTACCACTAATCAGGGCTTTTAATCTACATAAATAGATTTGCAACGTACTTTCATGCTACGTAAAAATATTTTTTAAATTTAAATCAAAAATGAAGTCAATATATTATCAGGATCATGTAGAAACAATTCTTTTTAAAGCTATCGTTCTTGTACTGAAGCGCTATTGCCATCACGTTCTTGTACTTTCGGCGGCAAAGGGCTGTGATCTGAATGATTACAATATATTAAATTACAACAAATTTCAAATGCTTTTAGCACTCCGAATAGATGAACATCAATTAAACATCATTTTAATTATAACTAAAAAACGTCATTTATACCTGAATTTTTTTTGTCTTTACGTTTCATTTCACGGCTTTCTTCATGTTTATTACTTTTCGGAGAAGTCTCCGTTTGAGAAAGTTTCGCATATTTTTCATTTTCCATATTTCGTGGTCTTGATTCGTCAGAGTTTTTCTTTGATTTATGTTTTCTCATTTGTTCATTGCTTTTTTCGTTTTTATCCTCTTCACTTTTACTTTCAACTTTTCCATCTTTTGGTTGCTCTGCATTCTTTTCTTTTAAATCCTTCTCAGATAACTTTTTTTCCTTTTTTGACGATTCATTTCGGGAAGTCTCAGGAAGAAATTGAGGCAACTTTTTGGTTTTCACCAATTTGTTATAGTCCTAAAATGAGTCGAAACGGAACAGTACACATAAATGAACTGATTAACATAATTTAGCTGTCAACAGTGTAGGACAATTTTGGCTAACAACTTGCGTTAATGAAGTGAAAAGGCTCTCAATAACTGAAATGAATCGTATCAGAACCGTGCGACTTGAAGTATTTCATGACAATTTAGTGGGAGAAATAATCACAAAACTTGTCAGTTGTTTGTTATAACTCATTTATTCGTGAAAAAATAAAGTTATGCAAACTGATAAAGCTAATTGCAGACAAACTGGTTTTTTGGCCCTATTCAACAATAAATTTAAAAAAGTTACATAAAGCATTCAATTTCGCGTGTTTTTCTCATTAACTTCCTTTTAACTATTTCAGACTCATCCCAATTCGCTTAGTTCTTTTAGCCAGTAGCAGCATATAAGAACAAATAGGAAATCAATAATAGATTAGAATAAATGTCGAATTACTAACTTCAGGAAGTGGTGCTTTCTTTGGTACTCGAAATTCCACTTCAAATTCCTTCTCATTAATTGCTGCATTTGCAATTGGTGAAATGTCATTTTCAATGAATGAACTGAGTAACTTTTCTAATTTGTAATCGATTCGTGCCCAGTCTTTGGCTTTAGTCTATAAAATAAAATCAAAGAATTTTCTTTACATTTCTCGTCAAAAAGAAAGGATTCAGATTCTTATATGTTTGATTTAAATCGAAATCCGAAATGATTGTTTTCAATAAATGTGCTACTTTTTTAGCTTTGACATGGAACAAGTTAGGATCAGGAAAATCATTCAGGACAATTCGCTGTCGCATTGCAAGAGTCTTATATACGTTGCGCAATTTATATGGTTGCGTTTCCGTATCGGTTGCTGCTGGACTGCTGGTGAAAAATAGTTTTCTTCTTACGATTTCGTCCATTATATAGCTATGAATTCGTACCTCAAAAATAATATATGAAAAATTGCCTGAGATATTTCAATATTCTTATCCTAAAAACAAATATTAATTTGTTCTTTGGTGGCAATATCAAATTTATTAGTGATAATTATAGGACCAACATTTCTGGCTCGTTTTGCGACATCATTGACACGTCTACGGTGATATGAATTAGGTAAATCAGTAATTTCCTTAACAACAGCTGTGAGATCCTCCTGAATTGCATCACGCAGCAGGGTGTTTTTGTTAGACCAGTACGGCCAAAATGAACCAATAAAAACCTTAAACATATTCAATCTTGGCGTTTTGAAAAACTTAGAGTGTAAATTGTATAAAGCAGGAACCAATTCATTTTGAGTGCATGAATAAACGGATTGAAAGTTTTTAAAGTCAAATTTTAAACAGAGAATGAGATGGGATAAAAAGTCTTTGGAATTAAAAAAGTGAAGACAATTGCCATTACTTTCGGCACTTCGGGACAATGCATAATTTTTCCCAGCGCCCACATTAGCGCACCACGAACGTGAACCAATTCACGTGGCGTAACCCAGTCGGCCTTATTCAGAATAATTTTAATTTTATCTTCGCAACCTTCCAAAATTTGAATGACCTATAAATATTGAAAGAGACCTGCAACATTTGCATTGAAAAAGTAAATCGCTTTATCATTAATTCGAACTAATTAAATATATATATATATATATGTAAGCAATTTTTTGAGTTAAAAATACCACAATTTTCCAGAAACCTGCTTATATTCATCGCTGATATCAAGCTTATTAGCATCAAATAGTAAAAATATGCAATCAACTTTGTTGGATAAAAATTTGATGACTTGTGCAAAGTCATAACCTCTATTTTCTGCCTGCAAATTCTTCAAATTAGGAAAGAGCTTCAATTTTGCTATTTTTTAAAAGCCTTCCGCGGTAACTTCGGCGCAAACGGCGCCAAAATCGATGGAAGCACGAAGTACCGCTGTTAACGCTTAAACTCCAGCAATAAAAGTGGTACCTGTTTATCACCGGTAAGAATACCAGGAGTGTCAATGATAGAGATATACTTCAAAAGTGGTGCTTTGAAACGTGTAGCTCTCAATTTGTTCAAAAATATGTCACCAAATATACTCAATGACTGAAAATTATTTTGCTCATAACATTTGATAACAATTATTGAACAATAATTTCATAGTTTCAATTTACTAAGCAATAACATTCAATGTTAAATAAAAAGGACCGGTTAATTTTGAGCATAAGAAATTTTAAATTTTAATGACAACTGTATTCATTAAAGCTGTAAACTTAAAAAGTTAACCTGAAACTGATAATTCGAATCGGAAGCCAACGTAATGCCCGATATTGTCTGTGTTTTCTCGCTATAATCCACATGCGCAAAAATATCAGTTGTTGGTTCAGGGCCGATATCAGCACCGGGATAATTACCGTTCAACAGAAATGAGATCATGGATGTTTTACCCACAGAGTACTGACCAAGCAGTAAAATCGTTGGTTTGCCCTGAAATTTATTTTAACCAGCAACTGCATTTCAAAATTTTTAAAATAAAATTTGTTTGAAATATTAAAATTCAAAGAAAAAATAAAAATAAAGAAGATAAAAATCTTTTTCAAAACAATATTTACGATTTTTCTGATGAAGAATTTCATTACTAATTAATTATTTGTTAAAATTATTCGTTAATGTGTCTTAAATGTATCATAAAAACAAACCATAAATTCTTGCTGACGCAATGGTGGTGTATCGAATTCACTATATAAATAACGCTTTTCAGATGGTACCACTTTTCTCTCATAAGCAGCCTTTAGGGCCTAAAACTTTGACATTTGCGCCTTATTTTCAGTAATGCTAGAATACTGCAAAAATTGTTAGTGATTTGTTTAGACTTAATAAATCGCAAGATAATTTCAGGCTATTTCAGAAAGTATAAAAAAATATATCAAACCTCCATAGCTCCAACAACAGCCGGATCTGGTAAAGGTATTTCATCAGGTTTACACATCCTCAAACCCTTTCTGTGATTAAAGCGACCGATTCACAAGTTTCAAATCAAAACAATTCAAATAAATTATGAAGTGCAAAACTGATTTTCTTATAATATATTGCATTTTCTCTGCAATTCATAATTTCAATGCATTTTTCCAAAAAAAGTAGTGAGTACATTCCATACCAAAATTAAATGATTTACAAAGTTCATTGTTGTTAGCATCATTAACGAAGTGGTTAAAACAACTTGAAGCATGATGAAGAGCATTAATTAGGGCTGATCAATTAAGGCTCCAGTGTTTGAAATGCTTTGGGCAGTAATTGCAAGGAGTTCAGATGTATTTGTTGAATTTGCGAATTTGAAAATTTTCAAGTTTTCATTTCATTCTTCCCTTTCCATCATTACCTTTCGATTATGAAAATGAACATTTCTTATCTCTACTTTGCTTTTTTATTTTGTTTCTCTAATTTGAATTTGTCTGGCGTCAAAAAAAAAAATCAAACATGAATTTTATAACTTCTTAAACAAGAATTTTTACTTTTTTTTTCAACTTATTTCATTCAAATTAAAATATTTGTTGTTGCATTTGTTACTTGTAATTTAAGCAATAGTGCATTTAGAGAAAGAATGATCATCTTTGAATGAGAGAATGATTGAAATTGTAAATGGAAAAATGACAACAAAATTTACAAAATTTCATTTTTAACTTTAATTACAAAGAATAAAGTTTTTAATTATAAACAAAGCTATGAAAATATTTTTTTTTGATAAATTAGTTTAATTTCCTTTAAAGAAATTTTTAAAAAACAATTATTTAGCATTGTTTGTATTTCAAAATTTTTTATTTTTATTTAATTACAGTTGAGCTAATTCCAGAAGCTTCCTTTTCCTTTTTAACATTTTCATTCTCAATATTTTCCACTTTTATGGTACTTCCCATCGTTTTTTTCTCCTCAATTTCAACACTTTTATCTTTACCAGCTTGTTCTTCCGTTTTTAAATTAATTTCATGCATCATTTTCTTTGATGATTCCTTTGTACTCTCCTTCTTTTCCTTTACGCTCTCTTTCTTTTCCTTTGCGCTCTCTTTCTTTTCCTTTGCGCTCTCTTCCTTTTCCTTTGAGCTCTCTTTCTTTTCCTTTATACTCCCTTTCTTTTCCTTTATACTCCCTTTCTTTTCCTTTATACTCCCTTTCTTTTCCTTTATACTCTCTTTCTTTTCCTCTATACTCTCTTTCTTTTCCTTCGTATCATCTCTCTTCGATTCTTTCAAATTTATTTCTTCAACAGTCGTCGTAGTTTTTGGTGCTTCTTTGAGAGCTGCAATACCGGCATTAATTTCAGCTTCACATTTGATAAATGTTTTGTGAAATTCATCTTTTGCCTTTCGCTCGAATTGATACTAAAAAGTAATTTGATGAGAGAAATTTGAGTAAGTTAGAATTGAACAAAAATTTAAATGCAATGAGAAATGAATAATTAAAGAAATTTAATTTAAAGAAAAAAAAAATTAATCAATCCTTCAATTAAATTTCAATCATTGAAGCTAATCAAATCAAAAAATCACAAATTTAATTTGTGAAATGCATTTTATATTATATTCGCTTTTCAACTTAACCGATAGTAACATTAGTGCGTATCATTGAGTATCATAACTTCCTCTTCTACCTCTATAAAGTTACCAAAGAAGTATCACAATCAAAATCGAATGTGTTCTTTGAAAAAATGGTAATTTTATTGAAATCAAAATTGTTTATTTAAATCTCTTGAATACAGCAAGAGAAAACGAAACTTACACTTTTCATCATCAAAACTTTAAGGCATTGCATATGATGTCTATGTATCGCTTTATAACGCATTACCTTAAAAGTGATAAAAAAAAAAGAAAAAAACATTTAAAAATTTATAAAACTCACAAATTTGATTTTAACAAAAACATAGAATTTAAGTTAGAAGAAATAGGAAGAAGTTTGACCTCATTCTCGACTCGTTCAAAGAATAATTGATGCTTATTTTTAGCTTCTTGTGCTCTCACAAGACGTTCAGGTGTTTTTCGTGCTTCTACACTTGCCATAGTTCGATCCATTTTATCTTTCAAATTATAGCACTTCTTAATGTCCTAAAAATGGTATGGTCTGTAAAGTGCAAAATTTTACAAACTTAATAATTTTTAACATAATTTATTTTACAATCATTTGCATTGTTCTTAATCATTTAATATTTTCAATTTGTTGTGTTTATATTTCCCATTGAATAAATAATATTTTTGAAATTTAAAAAGATTTTTCTTTTCTTTTGTCTTTCAGAATTTATGAACTTTTGCGATCACTAAAAATTGTTTTTATTCATTTCAATTTCTAAGTTTAAGAGACCGAGATGAGTAATAATTTTATTTGAAATTTCATTTTGATTCCATAATGGTCTAGTTAAATATAAGTGTATGATAGTAGATGTTCACTCCTAAATGTTTCATTTAAATGAAATTTTTGTAACGAATTCAGAAGTGTATGAAGAATTTCGAAGTTCTCTTTCCAATTCTTCATTAGATTAACTTTTATCAATGTTAAATGTTAACATATCTTCATAAGCCGTGGATAATCTTCTAGAATCCAACTTTTCATTGGTACAACCACTCGTTGGAATACTTCCATTTGTACTTCTCGTTCTTGTTTTGCTACCGAAATACAAACATTTGCTGTAGCTTGAAGTGCTTCATAGAAACTTCCAGAAACAAAATATGGCATATACTACAAAAAAAAAACTTTATATCTTTATCTTTGTACATATTATTTTCGAATAGAAAATTTGAATTTCATTAATTTTCATAAGCGCAAATATTTAATCTTTTAATAATAAAATTGATTTGTTCATTTTAGTTCTTATTATAATTATGCAACAAATTTTGGACAGAAATTTTTTGAAAAAAACTTCATAACATATTTTAAGTCAATCTTATTTTGCAGATGCTATGATAGTAGCATTCAACTGAAATCTTCTAAAAAAATCTATTCTCTCTTACACTGTTCTTGTCAATCCTTCTTTTATCTCTAAAAATTAAAACAAACTTTTGAAATTCTATATTTTTTCATCAACACGATTTGAAAACTTTTCGTTTTTTTTAAATGTTTTCTTAAAAATACTTTTGATATTTACAGAGTACAGGCAACAAAGTAACCTTTTGCGCTACATTTGCTAATCGTTCTAAATCATTCGGTTTGGTTTGCTTTTGCATTGCAACATTAATCAACTTTTCAATTGAGATCACTACGTCAAGAGTATATTCTTGTGTTATCTGAAGAATCATTAAGAGATCATAAATATATTTTTAAAGTGGCATTGACTGATCGGCTAATCGATACTGTCAAAGTTGGAGATTTGTTCAATGTAAGTATGCGTTATCATAGGAGACTATTCTGATAATAACTCTTTATCCCATTATATCCACAAACACAGCAAATATTCTGAAGTTAACCTTTATAAAGTCAATTGCTTTCGCGAAATTTTCTGGATAAGCGGAAAGCTTCCTGATTTGACTCAAAGTTTTCGGCATTACTATAAATCGATATTAAGATTGCATAGATCTTTTGATAAACATTACCAAGTTGAACAGAAAAAAGTTGAACAGAAAATGAAACATTTCGAATAAATTATTCGCTTACAAATTCGTTTGTCCTATACAACCGTTTCGGAAGTAATTTCTCAACGAAGTGATATTACTTCTCAGATATAGCATGTTTATTATAATATCTCAAAAATAAAAATGCATTTTTTATAATATTGAGTGAAATTTTATGTGAAATTATTCAACAATTTCGTCCCTTTTTTAAAGCACTCAATAAGTATTGCATATGTTTTTTGAAATAATTTTAATCAGCTATTCCTAATCACTAAAATCTACAAATCACTGAAAAATATTTAGTTTTATTTATGCTCAATTTATACTCTTGGTGTTCCTTTTTATAATTCATAAAAGAATGTAATTAAGACAGAGGAAAAATTGTATTCTGTCCTTTTAAAAAAATTGAAGCTTGCAAGAAGCAAAGAGGACTGACTATTCACTATGTCCAATTAATCAAGCAATTAAAGAAGATTTCAAGAAATATTCATAATCAGAATGATGGATATCGGTGAGCTCAAAAGAGATGAATAAAATGTTTTAAAATTTAGTAATAAAATATCCAGTGCAAATAAAAAAAATTTCAGTTGGCAAATTTCAAACCAATTATTTTATTCGCCGATCAAATTAATGGATGACTTGTATAACATTTTATAGCCGTTTGAGTTAAAATCGTCTTTCCTTTCATCTGAAGTTGTTAAAGTTCAAAATCGATTTACGAAATGCAGTTTAAGCAAAGAAAACAAATAACAGAGAAGTATGAAAAAAACTTTCTCAGCAATTCGAAATTTATAATAACATCGCTCTCTAATAAATTTCTGTGATTGTAAATGTGTAAAATTAACTTAAATTGTTTCCGTTAAACGATACTGCAACATAAAGCTTCCTATTTATGAGGTTTTACACAAGATTTTATCATCTTTAAATATATTTATTCTACGAAGTGTGATCTAAGATTAGTTTCATTCACTCATATAACCATACTTCGCAGAAATCAACAGCAATTAGCAGTCATTAATTGATGTAATGCAAGAATGCAACTGTCATATGGTAGCTTCATATGCAACAATTCGCTAAGCCAAAATATAATACAGATCCGTTACTATATATCATTTTGTTCATACGAGCTCCTTGCCTGTCGTATCAGTTGGCTTTGAAAGTTAATGTCAACTTATTTCTTTTAATATAAATTTTCATTTTTTTTTCAAAATTATTAAACAAATGTGATGTTTTTGTTGTGAAGGGACAAAAATAAAAGTCTAATTGAATTAAACAAATAAAATCTAGTCGAACATACTACATTACTTCGCTCTTGACTTTACTAAGAACTATCTCGAGATTAAGATTGAATTCATTCTCTGCTATTTTCGTTGCATATGAGTTGAAAAGCAAATTTTCATACTTTTAGGCTACATTTAACCTCATAAAGTTAATGTAAAAGTATTTAGTGATCTCAGTTACAAATGTGTCATAGCATCTTCTAATAGTCGCAACAGAATTGCATTCTGCTAAGATGAAAAAAAATTGACAAGTGACACTATTCTCACAGCTTTGATACAGAACGAAATATTTCATTCTACGACCAATAAAATTCTCGAATTTATCAAGTTTGTGACATTTTGATCATTCTTTACTCTATTCTTTTTAGTATCGATGAACAAAAAAGGCTGAGGCTTTCTATCCATTTTTTCTCTACACTTCATCACGTTCATACTATATTTTAAAATTTTTCCATCTGCTGCTTATCAACTAATTTACTTCAAGAAAATAAAACTTCCGCCGATTCTTTCAAATGGTAATCAAGATACATTTACAGTAAAGAATATGAAGACCTGTTCCATGCTTCAGTAATAATTCTGTTTTCCGATATCGTTCAGCAAAGAGTACAAAAAAAAAAAAAAAAAATTGACATGCTTAAGAGAAGTTTTACTTTGTTTGTTTATAATTATTAATACGGAAATGATGAAATGAAGAATAACAAATAGAACTAAATGCTAACAAATGTGAGAACAGATCGATAAATAAATGCTAGAAAGCAATAACAGCAATAACTAATAATGTTATCATCAAAAATATTCAACAATAAGTCAGTGATATTGACAAACTAAAATTTCATCCCTAAAAGGACTTTCTTTTTTCAATAAGTCAACGTTCTGCCGTTTAATGACAATAAAAAAAGATCATACCTATGGGAATAAAAATGGAACAGTTCAGCAATTCTACTAATTCCGGATTGTTATTATTGTTGAGATGAAATGAGAAAAATGAAAGCGAAAAGAATTTTGCGAATGCTTTTAGTTTCAGAAAACTTATTAGGTAATGTATCTGCTTCGGTCGTTACAATGCTGGAACAGAAGAAAAAGCGCATTATTATTTCAGTTTATCGCCTAAGCAATCATGTTTTTTATAAGACTGCTAAGCAGATTGCCTACACTTCAAAACATTTGTTTTCGTCAAATATTAGACTGTTTTTTTTTCTATAAATTCATTACGTCGCACCTTGAAATCAAGCGCTATGGCATATACTTCATAAAAAAATCGTGTAGTAGATGGTTGTGAATGCAATAAATATGCTTTTATTTTACAATTCTGACCTTACTAAAAGTTGCAAAATGCATCAAAAAAAAAAAAAAAAAATGCATGAAAAAAACAATAAACAGTGAACAACATAGAACAAACATGTCAACCTCAGAAATGTCAAAGAGAAACATCAAATAAAAATTAGAGGTCTGGCAAATAATTTAATTAGTTATCTGGCGTAGACAAAAAAATTTTTGAAAGAACAATGAACATGTCCCCACAATTCATATTCTCTCTAAGCAATTTTCCATGGACTCTAAAAAATTTATACGCCAGATACAGCTTATGGCATAAATTTCAATTAACTTAAGATCAACTTTAATTTTAGGTCCAGAATCGAGATGGTCTAAAATAATTTGCATTTCAATCGTACTACATCAATGAGCAAAAGAAATATTCCAAAAAGCAAAAAAAAATGCTGCTATAATCAGTAGAATAGAAGATAGAATTGTAGAGTTGTTCCACACTAAAAATGACGACCACCACTTTTGTAATATCACAAAAACCATCCACAAATGTGAAAACCTTATCATAAATAACGAAAATTCACAAGACAGCCCAGCACTGTAAAACATCTTAAAGCTTCTAGAAAGTTGTATTTTCCATTGCTATCTACAAGCAAGGCTAAACTTAGCAAATTTTATACCATGAAATACTTCCCAAAATCCAGATTTCTTCAACTAGAAATTTATCGATGGAACAAAAAGAAGATCAATGCTACTTGATAGCCTCAGACCATTCAACCTACGGCAAAAGTTATTTCTAAAAGGTTGAATCTAGATTTTATAAACAGTGAATTAGGACTGATATGATTTCAATAAATAATGGGCTTGAACATTCATTAAAGTCTTGTTCAAAAGACTTACAAGTAAAAGATAGCAAGCTAGTTTTCCTCCATCCTCTTGATCAGAACCATGTCCATGATCAAATCCACAATTCTTGCTGCCGAAAAGTCCGCTTTTGTTAGCGGATGAGGCAGAATTCGATATCTGAGGGCTATACTAATAGATACGCTGCCATAAACAAGTTCTTTCATGAAAGGAAAACATGAAAAGATTTCAGAAAAATGAGATTATTAAGTGAAAACTTGACAGCGGGTAAAGAAGACAATTTCGGAATAATCTTTCAAAAAAACAGTGAAAATCAATTTAAATAGAAGATTAGAGTCTTGAAATTACCATAAATATAAAACTTTCCGAAACAAAAGTAACAGGAGCCAGCGATTTACTTACCGTCGAACTATTTCAATCACAATTAGTGCTACCCTATTCTTAAATTCTCAAAAGTTAAATTCTAACAATGAACGAAGAGTCATTATAATTTAACACAAATTATTGAATTTTTAAAATCCCTTGAAGATAAAAAATAGCACGAAAACATTATATGATTTTACAGAAACAAAATCTATTTCAGGTCATCATGAATATTACTTCTTTTGCAACGAAATTAGAAACTGCAAAAAAAAAAACGAGAAATTTAGCTTATTCTATCATTACTGCCTTTCTTTTGAGCAAGGACGGACCTGCTCAACCTACGGCTCCTTGCTGTTTCGAAAACTGAATACACCCCGCACAGAAGTACAAAGCGAAAGCCGAGGAGATTAGTGCTAACTTAAAAGAAATGAAATTCTCGATTAGTTAAATAATTTGAGAAATATTGGTATTAATTAGCTACAGTCAGATAAGAGGAAATAATATAACCGAAGTAATACTGCCATGATCCCAGGATATCTATTTTTTACTAATCTTAAGAAGTAATAGCCATGATTCCAGGGTATTTTTAATAGCGCACGTCCCAATCGTAAAAGCATAACAATGTGGTTTGACACAAAATTATATAAACCTCAAATCAGACATAAGCGTCAATAACTTCACTCAATTTAACAGAATTACATGACATTCTAGATCAGTTGGCTGATTGTGATAACGATTGGTTGCCGTGCTGCTGTTGTTTAGTTACGGCTTGATGGTGTAACATATGATATTGATCCAAGTAATGCTGCGGCGATGCAAGGGTACTCTTCTCGCCTAAAATTGAATCAATATTGAAAGTTGTTGCGACAGAGCATTAGCTATGGGCATGATAATAAAATTATCTCGAGCTATACATCATTGTCATCTGATTTCATTCATAAGAATACATAAAATTAGGGACGGTTCTCAAAATACTTTATTAGTACAACGATATCAAAAGTCATGTCCCGAAACAGCTTTTTTCAGGACTAATTCAGATCAAATCTGAGGAAAGAGTCTGTAAATACGTTAGATCAAAGCCGAGTTTCCAAATTGATCTTTTCTCTCGCGAAAAAATTTCGGCGATCCTTAGTAACAGTTTATTATTCCAAAAAAATCATATTCACCTGGCTCAGGAAAAGCGGGTTCACAAAGGGACGTGTAATACAACTCTAACATCTGATGCATAGTGGCCGACAAATTTTGGTGTGAATTGTTTTGCTGCACTGATTGTGTTGCTTGTTGATTTCGCTGAAATGAGAATGATGACGGCATTTGTTCTTCTCGACTAAAATAATTAATAGGAGAGCTGCGACCAATATTTTTATGAAATATGCAGTGGTATATGCCGAACCTCCGTTTCATAACTCAACGTACAGAATGAAAAGAGAACTGTACGAAACAAATTTGTTCAAAAACTTTCGTACAGTCTTTTCACATCTTCTTTAATGAATAAGAGCAATTCAAAACTTGCTTGAGATAAGTGTTGCGGTGTCCGTACATTAACTGCTTGTGCTAGTATAACCGTTCCAGGAGGAGCTGAAGTGAGCGCTGCAAGTATCAAATTTTGTAAATAATTTTCCAGTAAAAAATTAAAATGAAAAATAAACAAACTAGAAGAAACTAAGACAATGTTTTGTAACGTTCTGAATCTAAACAGAAATTGAAAAACTTACTCTGCGCTGGAACTTGAGCATATACTACATTACCGTTAACACATCCATCTGAAAATTTTCTAATATTTAACATAAATTATCAATTATTTATTCTTAGCAAAATAAATTCAAAAAGCAATAAAGAAAATAACAGTTTAGTTTCGTTCAATTACTACGATTAAATACATAACTTCATCCGTAAATATATCAAATCAGGTATTGAAGTTTTCTTTGATAAATAAAAGGGAATCAAGATAAAATTTAATTTACAAAAAAGTAGTTATAAAATAACCATTTATCAATTACAAATTATATAGTGTTATTTCGTTAAGCATACTAATTATGCATGAAAAGCTAAACAAAAAAAAAAATTACTGATTTTTGGTGTTGATGGAGTAGCAAATGCTACTGATGTTGCACCTTCATTATTAAGTGGTGTACTTGGTGAAGCATCAAAAATCATATTTGTTGGTTCCGTTTTCATTAGGATTTTTGATAATTTCTTTCGTTGTGGATGATAAACCAAATTTGGATTATCTTTCAAAGCCTATAAATAAATTAAAAGATATATTTAATCAAAAAAAAAAATTATTGCATTATTTGTTATACAAAATGATTGATAGAAATGAAAAATTATTGAGAAAATTACAATAGTTAATTGAACTATATACTATAAAAAATAAATTTAATTACAAATTAATTCTACTAATCAATTCATTTGTTTTTACAAATAAATTATTACTTCATCATTTACAATAAAAATTATTCAATAAAAATCTATCAACTATCTTATTCAATTATCTTATTTTAAACTACAAACTGCAATCTATTGTTGTCAAATGTTGTCAATGTTGAAAAAGACAAACTTTTCAACATCACTAATATTAAAGGGAAAGCTAATAAAAAATTGAACGAAATGGGAAACAGTAGGTGTGTAAGCACAACATAAACAAACTGCTGACACACAATCTGACACACACACGGGCATATAACATACACACAGACAAACACAAATACATATACATATACATAACATACACATACACATACATATACACATACACATACACAGCAACAACACACAAATATCCCAACACAGAGCCCTGTCTCCGCGCAAACAAGGGTAACGAAGCACATTCAATCCGCACACGCACCGGAAAAATGCTCCTTGAAATTATTATACACGTTCTTCCTACATCGTCTACAATTTCTTCGTTCATATTTCAGTAAACCCGTTCATCCGTGGTGCCACTCTATCCACCATTCCTAACATCCGTCATTCATGTTCTTAGAATTTTCAAGTGAAAAATGTTAGTGAAAGAAAAGAAATAATTATAAGACATTTCATTTCAACAAATATTTAAAATAAAACGCACATATTGCAACTGTGACACTGATGACAGTATACAAATTAAAGTTACACAAAATAAATTACAAACTACTAAGCAATCATATTCAAAAACTTATCCTGCAGTATTTGTTCAACGCTTAAGTGAAAAAGCTTATTTACAAATTTCATTTTTCATAAACTATTAAGCAGATAAAATATGTTTATATATATATATATATATACTTTAACCTATCTACTTTATAAATGCAGTATCATAACCCTAATCAACTTGATTAATTTCCTCTGCTTAATTTCAAGTTACTAATCTTTCTTTTAAGAAATAAAATACACACAATTTTATTTCACTTTTACTCATTGCTATTTGAAAATGATTTCAAAAAATTAAGAAATACGCAAGGTGTGTTAAATAAATTGGAAGCAACAAAACAGTGTAAGATCAATAAGTGCAACACTTGATGGAATGACCTCTATCTTTGGTAATAATGACCCCTAATTCTAATTTATGAAGATGAAATAGTCAATACTGCTTTGTTATACTATCACAGATAGACGACTGTATAAAGACAAAGTTATGGCCTGCCTTTTGCAATGAAATGAGCACATATACACAACACAAGAAAATGCACTACGGTAGCTTCTGAAGCAAAGTGACTAAAGTGAACCGACCAACACCTGAACAGAGCTATATAGAAATCCTTTGTGTAAGTTTGTTCACATGTATGATACGTCCGTGTATGTTGTCTGTTAGCGTTGATTAGTACCTGTGTGTGTGTGTGTGTATGTGTGTGTGTATATGTGTATATATACGCTCACATGTGTGTGAGCATGTGTGCGTGTGAGCGTTTGTATGTGTGCATGTGTATGTGTTTCGTACTTTCACTATCACTTCTTTAGTTTAAAAACAACTTGATAATATTTCTCTCATGCTTCCCATATTTCCAAATATATCGGACCGAAATTACTGAGCAGTTAATAAAAACAGCTCTAATCAAATTCAGCAAGCATAAGATTTTCTAAAGATTCCTGAAAAAGACTACCAAATCGATTTCTATGCACAATGATAAAGCTCTTAAACTAGCACTTATAAAGATAGCAAAAAGAACTAGCACTAAAATTTCATTTAACATTTTCAAAAAAAAAACTGAAAAGAAGTTTCTGCATCCCCTTTAAATCTCTCCATAATTACTACTGTGTATATCTATATAATCTAGCGTCTATTTGACAATCGTAACATAAAACGAGCAAAGAGCGAAGTTCCACTAAAGTTAAAATAACACGACAGTTTAGAGACAAGTTATAAAATCATTTACTTTTTTGTGATCCAATCGATTCTGCTTGGATGCTTCAAAATACTGCCGTTTCTCCTTTTCACTCATGTTTTTCCACTTTTCACCCATCTAAAATAAAATTCAAATACTTCTAAATTCTTTTTAGAAGTAGCTAACCAATTCTGAATATCTTGGAAACATGCTTACAATTCTACTTGCTTCATGCATTTTCATATTTGGATTCAAAGCCAGCAACTTTTTCCGCTCTTGTTTTGTGAATATCATGTAAGCATTCAAAGGTCTTCTGATGAACTGGTGATCATCTGCAATAATATCTGTTTTTCATACAGCTTTTGTTTAATTTATCCGTCAGGACAGATATGGACAAAACAAAGATGGAGATATCCATCTATCAAAGTTTTTACAAGTAAAGTATTCATTTATAATTATGATATATATATCAAAATGCTTTTTCCTAGAAGCGCATCATCCAAACATTCCAGAATCACACGTGAGTCAATCACAAACTTATCGTTATGTTGTAGAACTGGTACTTGAAAATTTTTCGAACGTATATATATATATGCGTATTCAAGAGATGGAAAACTTAATGAATAAAAGAACGTGAAATTTGAAAATAAAAATATTGCCATATCTTAATTTAAATCAATTTTAATATTTGCAGTAACCTGCAGGTGAAGCGGACTGTATCCGATGCATATAAATATTGTTTGGCAAACTAACAACATGCGATGGACTTTCCACCCTAGCATTGTCTCCAATACCGCTTTGATATCTGAAGTGCAACATCGTGAAAACGTAGAAAGCAGAAATCTTCTATCAAAAAGTAATCGCATCTTTTAGAAATCAAAAAAATCTTTTAGATATCAAAAAAAATAATCACGAATCCAATATACTCATTTAAATTATCTATTTGGCTAATTATATGCAGTATTATACCACGATATAGTATACAGAATTTTTTTTTTCGAAAATGCGAATTCATTCTTCGACATTCACTTCGGAATTTTCTAACTTTTCGAACCAAATGCCAGTCAGTCTTCGACGAATGCTACTGCTATTTTCCTTTGTCAATTTTCTACAGTCAATATTCCTTCACATCACAATTAAAAAACTCTCCTTAAGAACAGCTTTGAGAGCTAAAACATTAAAAGCATCTGGTTTTATATAAAGAATAGGCTGAAAAATAAAACAGAGCCAGGAAGATAAAAATGAAAGGCTTAGAGAATCCTACGAAACCTTTTAAGTTGCACAATAAACTATTCTTATTTCACACTTCCAAAAATCTGAAAAGTGAAATAACTTGACTGCATGCATCTAACTCTCTTCTCCTATTCCACTAACTTTCTCATCAAAACAGTGACAGTATTCAATTAACGTTTGATGATGTATATTCCGTATAAGCAATAGTTAGAAAAAAAATACCCATTAAAGCAGGTTCCTTGACTGTCGGGTAGTGAGGATGACGCGGCCGGTGAAGATGATTGGCTAGTGGAAACCAATGGGGTCGAACTGCGACTCTCATCCACGGACATTCAATCCCCTATATACTTCGAAATTTTCGCGTGATATGATTTACATGTGACGCATTTTTTCAACATAGAGAAGATGTAACATGATAGTGGTATTGAGAAATAAATGCACGTTAGACAAAATAAAATTTGATTCGAAATGGAAAAAAAATTGTTAATGAAAATAAAAAGTTTATAACTGAGAAACTATGAATTTTAATACTTTATTGTAAGGAATTTTTCCAATAGACTGATTAGGTCTTAAATTTCAAATCCTGCAATTTAATTCTTTAGAGAACATAAGGAAACTAGCATGATGTATTTTATAACGTATACGTCAATGTAACAAATGATATGCAGGAGCATAAAGTGTCACTGTTCTGGTAACAATAGGTCATCTTACTGTAGCAATGACTGCATACTTCATATTTCAAGCATTATGTTGTGCAAGAAGATTTGCGGGATCTAACCAACTACTCATCGGCCACAGGTTCTACAAGTTAATTCCGACAGAAATGTAAGAAAAATAATGCATCCAGCAAAAATGTAAGAAAAATAATGCACTGAGAACTAAAAATGCCATCAGTTCATACATTATTATGAATTGATGGCAAAATGCACAACTAAATATTTTTATGCGCAATAATTTTCATACTATGCAGTTATGGCAAGCAGTTGGATAGAAAATACTATCAATAGTTAATTAAAACAATTAAATTAGCAAAGTGAAAATGAATCTATGAAATAAAAAAACAATATTGGAAACAATGTGCAGAATGTAGAAGGCGTAAAAAAATATTTTTTCCATCTCAAAATTCTCTTGAAATTTAAGCAAGAAATTAACTAATAACAGTATAATTTCTTTCTAAGCTCGATACCTAAGTTGAAAGAACCCTTGACCTTCAACCCCATAACACTTTGTCGACCTTCCACTTACGCTTCCAACACTCCGCCCGCGACACAAACACACAGCAGATCAACGTTATGAAATTACTAACATCAAGTTATTCACATGAAACTCTTTCATTCTCTTGCAACGCAATATTGTTGTCTAATTGGAGTTCCATTGCTAATAACTGCTTATGAAGCCTGAGGTCATATTGCTTATCTTGAGGACTGTCTTAAAATATTTTTAAAGTAATTACCTAAATTCCTGTTTCTTCTATAGGTGAAATTTTTATCACGAGAAATCCATGAAACTCAAAAGTAATTGATTTCATTGAGCCACATTGCTTTCTTTTTACTTCTCTTTATATATCTTCGTCCTTTAATCTATGAAGAACTAATTTTTTAATATCTAGTCAATGTTTATTATCATTTAAAGCTGTGAGAGAAAATACAATCAAATGTTCAAATGTTTTTATTTTCCTAAATCAAAGATTATTTATTTGTTAATTTATTTTCTTAGCTCTAACCTCCAAGTGGCATTCTGCTTCATTTGTCACAAATTTATCTTATCACCTATGACAAATATTTGCTTATCAAAAGAAAAGAAAATAAATGATAGATCAATTTAAACATCTCTTTGAAATATGTACATATTTCATTCTTTTCATTGCAATCATACATACAATGCTAATTTGCAGCAAAAAAAAAAAGGCTGTTCTTATTGAAAATGAAATTGTTTCTTCCCAAATTTTTACTAATTGAAATTTTTATTTTCATTTGTTTATTTTCTCATTTATGAAATTTCACTTAATAAATTATAGTGACATTGAATTTTTACACGTACTCCTTTGATATTAAAAATTATAATTGATAACATAGAACTAGCTCGAATGATATCAATTAGTTGGCGAAAACTGTTTAAATGAAAAATTTTAATTTATTACACTACATACATACTCAACATTTATGGGATTTTTTGAAAAATTATGCTAAAAATTATGAATTACGTCAAGAAATTACTTTTATGAAAATTATGTTATGTAAATGAACATCAGCTTAGCATAATAAAGGACGAGTAATTGGGCAGGCTTAGCATAATAAAGGACGAGTGATTGGGCATTACAACGTGTAAGTAAGTCTCAGATTGTTGCTTAAAGAATTGTAGTGCAAAAAGCGTGTATTTTCTTGGAAAAAAAAAACGTATTAAAAAATGAAATTGGAAAAGTTTTTTTTTCTTCTTTTTTTCCTATCTCTAGGACGAGATATTTATATTTATCAAGCTGATCACGCTGTTTTACTTCCAATACCAAATGATTATGGAATAGGATTAACTGAACACGAACCAACTTAACCATTAACTGTTATGCATTTTTGCTGCTGTAACAGGCAAGATTTTCATAATAGCAATTACTACCCAAATATTTAGAATAATTGCTTTCAAAATTAATTTCTCGATTTCATACAAAAGAGCGCTTATAGTAGATCATTATAGTACTGTAGCTATTATTATCAGTATTATACTACTTGTAAAATTGGCAGTCGTTAATAGCACTACGATTGTTCTATCCTATCATCAGTAACTAGCAATTCCCAATTGTTGTCATCAACATAGGCAGCAGTTATCTAATAAATGTATGCGAAGAATCAAAAACTAACTATTAAATGTCTCAAGTATGTCAGAAAAATGAATTAAAACCAATGAATGCAAAAATTATTTGGAATTTTTAGTAGGAAGGCTAGTGTTTTGCAGAATTCAAATTCAAGGGAAAGGAAAGAAAGTTTCAATGCTAAAAATCAAAACCAAAAAGCGAGCTTTGTCGATCCTTAACTTTTTGGCAGTAAGCCTCCATATTTCATCAATTAAATGTTGGAAAAAAATTTCCCGAAGCAGCAGAATACTGGAATTTCCTTTAAAATAAAGTTTAGATAACCTGTATAGTAACATCTGGATCTTGCCGAGATAATAGTGCATCGATTGCATCAGTTATAAATCTCGAGATTTTGCGCTCCCCATAGAGCAAAATTTTGAAACACTAATGCAATGCTTGCAGGAGATAATTATTAAAATTTCACATGTCAAAACAAAAGCAACTGAGTAAGCTGAATGATACAAGTTTGATAATATGCTTGATGTTTTTTCTTCAAAAAAATCTTTATTGCATAGTAGTTAAACGAGATACGATGTTGGCTTTTGTCAAGATGCTCAAAATGTTGACTTTTCTAAAAATACAATGTTGGCTATTCTATTTTTGAATGTAAGCTGGTCATGATGCTCAAATGAATATAATATTAAATTTGACTGTCACGAATAATGATACAAGAAGGTTATTAAGATCTACTGCAATCTTCTACCATGAATGATTGAGTTTTAAAATTTTTAGATGTTATATATTTCCACTAGGAACAAAGGATAAAATAGAAACAATAAGTAAATATAAAAGCGAGTTCACTTGATTCTTGAATGACTTTCAAGCATTGAATCGTACAGCCGCCAGCGGTTTACCAATATAACTTAGTTGATTGTTTAATCCAACCAAATCTTTTTCAAGGCCACTACCATTATCAGAATTTCCGGATTCACCATCGCCGCTAAAAATCACTCAATTTTTACTAATCAACATGTGTATAATAGGTAATCAAAAATTTTCACGAGACTTTTAATATGAAAATATCTTTCATTATGAAATTAAAGTGGCATATTGATTACTAATTTGATGCAGCGAACAAAAAAAAAAATTGATACTTACTACACAGCCACATAATTGGAACGACCACGCTTAGCCATACGTGAAGCTATCATCACAGGAGATGGAAGCGACACAGCCATATTTACAATCTGGAAATCGTATGCAAGTGCATGTACGATAGCCTGCATCTTATCTGCCTCCATTGATGAAGAATCAAACAACAACGTATATCGTGGTGTTCTTGTAGTACCCTAAAGTTTCTGATAATCCAATCAGTTATTGAAAGATATCTCTATCATTCAGTTATCGCCAGTGTAACTCCCGGCAGAGGGAACAACAACAAGCTCGAAAATACGGAAAGATTGAGATTTGGATGAGCAGGAAAACCCTGCCCTATTAAGCATATCCTCCCCTTCAATATTACATACTTAAAATAAACCTGAAATGTAGAATGAGAATTCAAATAAAATTCGTTTAGGACGGGATTCACCACACCCTTATCGATAATAGTACCCGGTTTGATGTTCTGTTCTGCTGTTCGTTCCTGCGCAAGAATATTCTAAAAATTACTGTGCTTAGAATCGAAAGAAATTAGTAGGAAAAAGTAAAATAGTACGTACAGAGAGCTAGAATAACAACATAAAACATTCAATTCACTCGGACAAAAAATTCTTAATATCCAAGTGTAACGTGAATTGAAGAGGTAACGCTTTCTGTAATTAGTAATCCTATCCACTGATAAACTTTCAAATCTCAAAAAATATAATTTTAATGAAAGATTCAACAGACTTTGCTATAAATGCGCAGGTTGTGTATCTTTGTGAGCACAATGAAAGTGATGTGGGGGCGATAGCGAGATCCACCAACCATCTGGCATGCCTTTTTGATCTGTTCCACTTCCGTGTTCATTACCTAAAGTAGGATTAAAAAGCGGAATCCTTCTACTAACACTCAGAAAAAATGATTAATTATTAAAATTCCGAAATTCGAATCAAGTAAACCAGCAAACTGAAGCTTACAAATGTGTAAAAATACAAGTTAACAAAAAGAACTTACATATTTGTACTGTCCTTCGGATATGCCATCTCGAATAACGAACAAATGCGTTGCTGGCTTCTCACGATTCCATTTGAAATAACGCAATATATCTGAGAATATCTGTTGTATCGTGTCGTCTACTATCTGAAAATCATTATGCACGAAATATACAACTGATAAAAGTATTGCCGAAACACTACCGGTGCTGTAAATATCATAATTTGTCTAATAAAAAAATATAGCTTCATATGTTTGTCCGTCTCACTGATTAAACTAAGTATTTATCGCATTCGTACGATTGAAACTGGGCTAGAATCAAATTATATGCGAACGATATCGATGCTATGAAATGATACATGATAAAAACCAAGCATGCCTCTTCCATAACTGCTTGACCATAGCGATATCCGCCAATAAAGTCCAACGGATGTTTTTTTATGTTTGCTGAATACTGGAACGGAAAATCTTGAAATACATTAATACTAGAAAACCCGAACAGTAATTAAAAAATTGATTTAACCTTGAAAAACAAAAACGAAATTTGACCTAGAAATAGGAAGAACTGAAACTTACACCAACAACTGATGGAATAGTATTTTTATTTTTCTTAGACATCATAGAATCAGCAGGATGTGCGATATCCAAACCTACAATGAGCAATCCGGATTCTTCAAGCCATTTGTCGCAACTGAAATGTCGTACATCGCTTCAAAAATTGGAAAGAACATTTCAGATGAAAGTCTCTGCAAGTAGAAAAAGCAAGACGGAAAAGTCACTTCGTCTCAAGATGAACCGAATAATTCAGTCCTCCCATCTTTATGTTCGTTTTATTGACGATATTATCAAGTGTTTGACGTTTGTTTTGCACAGCTACTGCGTACGCAGTTGATGCTTTTAAATCCTGTGTAACAACTTGTTCTTGCGACTCGATATATTTTATATGTGCTGGAAAACCCACAATTATTAAAGACAAATCTACAGAGAAAAAAGAGGCGCATGAAAATCATACTAGTAAAACAACAAAAAAATGGGTTTCGATGTACAGATGTATTTTTAAAAGTAGAAACATACAGACCTATTTAGAATCGATATCTAAAAGCTCCCTACAATAATGAAGGTAAGAAATGATGTTTTTAATTACGAACAAAAAAAGCGCTAGTCTGTAAAGCTAAATCATAAAAAATATGATAACCATTTCGAAGTCGAAGAACAAATTTTGGCAAAAAGCTGCCTATAACGTGTTTTTCAAAATACTATAGTTGTAAGAAACAATATATTTCAGAAATAATCACCATGGTAGTTCAATTCATCAGCAGTCACAAAATGAATGAATGTTGCGGCCTCACTTTTGGCTTTTGTAATCCACAGTTCAACATCCTGTTGTGTTGAGGCATTAATATACTCACATTTAAGTGGATCGCCCATTTGCATGCCATGTTGACGGCAGTGTTCCAAGAATTTGCGTATATAATTACTGTAAATATTTCACTAATCAATGAAATATCTTGTTAAGACTGAAAGAATAGTGAGAAAAAGGTAAAGTTTTCCAAATAATTTACATCGTCGGATATTCCTCTCCCAGAAACAACTTATAATTTTAAATATTTAAGATCTGTGTAACATTAAAAAACTCACCGGAATTGCTGTTCATTAAGTCTTCTTCCTCGTGGACCCATTAATGCCACCGCATACCAATTTCTGCAAGTGGCCGGGAATAGATAGTGATTTCTATCATTCATCCATGAAGTCTTAACAATAAGTATATATTTTTGCAAGAAAATCGACGTGAAAAGTTGATTACTAGAGCTTAAAGGACATGAAATTATTTGGAAAGTTAGACTAAATCCTTCAAAGAAAATACTGGAAAGTTATAAAAAAAAAAACATCGAAGGAAATTTATTGTTACCTTCTCATTCGGTTTTATCAATTTGTTGTCACGATATTTAATATTTGGGGCAGAACGATACTCAATATTTGGAGCGGGAAGCACTCTTGCTTCGAGCTATAAAAAAAAAAAAAAACTGATTATTCTTAATCTCATCAATTGTTTTTGATGCAATTAAGATATATTTTAAAAGCACAACAGACGGTGAACACGCGATAATTCAACATTAAGTATTTAAATTTACTAAAAATCCAATTCTTGTCCACTTGTCCCATAGACACTCATTTATATTACTGAACCCAAACAAACAAAATCGAGAAAGAGAATAACAAATACTGTCAAATTATTCGTAACAGTCACGTCACAATTCTCCATCCATTTATTCTGCTTGAGTTTCATCGCTTCACTTAGTCTTAGCGTCTGCTTCCATCGGAGAGATGGGACTGTAGCGCACTCCTAAGAAAAAAAAATCATAAAATCTATCTATATAAGAATGCAAAAGATTACAATGAACAGTTTGCTTCATTGGATTGCTTAAATGGCTTACCAGACCAGAAAAAAAATACTTTAGCTGTGATTTGACTAAGACAAACAAAGAACTAGCAAATTTTGAAATCTAAACAGCATATTCAGAAATTTTAAGAACAACGACTGAAAAACTCTAAACGGGAAAAATCGATTAAATTTTGTAAAACAAACACTCCTGATGCAAGCACAAAGTTTAGCAAGCGGTGCTAGAAATCAAGCCAAATGTTTACTCGAATCATCGTCTGCACTTGAGATGATGCCTGTTGTCCTTTAGATACCCGCTGATTCTCACATACAATTAGTACTTCCATTGGATAAAAGTTATTTTTCGGTTGACACCGTTCCATAATCAACGGTAACATCGGATATTTCAGTTTCACAGAATATTTCATCCCAAAGTACTTTTCAACCGTCATTTCACCGCTTCCGGTGACCAACCTTAAAAATTGAAGAGAAAAATACAGCAACAGTATAATAAAAGGATGATAATAAAAGGATTACAAGATTTTACTTCGTTGTGCGCGCATTTTCATCTGAAACGCCTGCAATAATGAATGCACGGTTTTTGCCATAATTACAACGCACGTACAACCCTGAAATCAAACTTTTTTCCAAGTTTTAAATTAGGAAAAAAGAAAACAACTAGTGAGGCATATAAACCAACCTCGCGATAGTTTAAAATTCACTTTGTGGCAACACAGTGTGCATGAAATGAGATCTCTTTTTCGTCACTAACAACAAATCAGTTGTATTGTTCAGCAGGACAATCAAAGATCGACAAGAAATTCAACAGTAACAATATATTTTCGAACTAGAAAAATTTTACCTATGAATATCAACAAATAGCAATATCAATATTTGATATTTACCATAGAAACAATACCTTTGAGAGTTTTATTTAAAGTATTTATTGTTTCTTGATTAATACTACGCGCCAAATCTACTCTTTCTCTTCTCTCCCCAAGGATGATGCACTCCACCTTCTCAAGCAAGTTCTGATTATCGAAATGAAATGCTGCTTTCTTCACTAGAATTAACAGAAATGAAAAAATGATCTTTATGCTTTCCGAATTTCTACAATTCTGCGGATTTAAATAATCGACACCATGCAAAGGTAGCAGGTAAATCAAAGTTCTAACAAATACTGAACCAACCGTCGATTGTTAACGCTGCATTCATGCCTTGTGGTCCTTCAATAATTCGTACACCTTTCGATGCACCAATAGCAACATATTTTCCTTCACTTAGTGGAGGCATTTCTCCAAAGCCAAACTGCTCTGGATACATAAGATAACACTGGCCTGTACCGTAATTCACAAATTCGTTACTGAAAATATGCAATCGGTACGGGAAAGCAACACAACGGAAAAGGAAAAGAAATAATAGCAACATGGTTTTCGTGTCTTTTGAACCATAACAACATCAATATTTCATTCAAACTTATGGATGTAAGATCGACTTCAGACTCACACTTGCAAACTGGTCACGGTAAATAAACGACTTATGCTATATGCTTAAATGTTCTCCAACTGATTTTCGAACATAATCAAACACTAAGAGATATATTTGCGATGAATTTTGCGTAGAAAACTTTCACTTTAACTTACGGTGTAAAAAACATTTCCTGCATGGCCAAAACTTCTAAAAACTGCTGTAAACTGCGGTTGATTTCATCTGGATTATTACTGACACAACTCTTCAGATCATTCGTTGTCAATTGGAAATCTTCTTTACACGGCTTAATCTGCATTAAAAAAGAAACCTTTCAATTCGTTTATAACAGTAAAAAACAAAACGACCAAGTCTTCGATGGAAACCAATGAATATTTGATTTTGCATTGATTTAATTAAGTACATTAAGTATGTATGCGCTCTCCAACCCACGATTAAACAGTCATCATCAAAAAAGTCCGTCCAAATACTAGATCGAATCATCAACCCATTCTCAACTAGATCATGAAAACTCTTCATGCTTTTATTCATTTCTGAACAAAAGCCTAATCTGAATTACCTATTACTATCAAATTCAGTATTTAATTTGGAGTGAAGCATCTTGGAATGAAGTGAAGCACCATTTTCGCAATGAAATCAATATTTTCTATAGAACATTTGCACAAACAAAGATGAAAAATTAAGATCGAATGGACTCACGTGTATATGAACTTTCACACAGTCTTCACCAACAGTATTCTCCGGAAGCTCATAGGGCATCAGAAAAAATGTTTTCTGTTGCTAAAACGTTATTCGATTCTCAAAAAAAAAAGGAAACGAAATAAACTAGAGAAAAACCTATCTTGAGTAATTCCTGGCTCTCTAAAATTTCATATTTATCAATACTTTAGGCTCTTAAGCTAATTTCCCGTGCAAAATATTATGTTATATCCTATACAATTGGTGATATCCAGTACATAATCAAAATGAACCAAATGAGGCGATTTATAAAATGAATCCCTGACATGATACTTTAATTAAGTGCTCTAGAATTAATTGCATTCAACATTGAGGAACCATTATTAAATATGAAAAGCGAAATAAACCACAAAAGGTTTGAAAACCTATCCTGGCTATGTGAAAGTTACTGATATTACTTCGACTATTGTCTTAACCACTCTTTCTAATTCTCGGCTTCCTTTTCAGACCCTATCAATTCCAATTAATTGTCAATCTCATGCAATACTGTCATATATAATATACAATGACTGTCAAAAAAAAATTCCAACCTCATCTCCACTGGCTCCTGGAAAAATTGATTTTCGTATTGAATATAAAATCGATGCAAGATCATAAATTAGCGAGTATTTGTCATCGAAAAACTCCTTCTCACGTTCTAACAAAGTTTGGTAAATCTTAACGCATTTTGCTTTGCGATCCACAGCAAGATAACTAGAAAAATTTTCATTAGTATCGCCAAATTTGAAAACAACATACACTGGTCTGCACATAAGAAAATATCCTGTTCTTCCCGTTAAGTCTCAAAAACCGCCTCTTTTGATCTTAATTCTTTTCACTACATTACAGTAAACAGTAAAATATCAACTCCCTTGCAGTACAGTAATATCTTTTTTGAAAAAGATGTATAAAAGAGTGGGAGTTAATTGTATGGGGACTTCCTTAACAATGACTAAGGACTATTAAGTAAAGAAAACTACTTACTCATTTCGCGTTTGTTTCGTTACTTCCTTAAATGATGGTTCGCTGCTACCCTTTTTAGGTGGATATTCTTCGAATACACGGAAATCATAACGATATATCGGTACATTTTTTGGTAGAATCAATTCCCAAACATTTGTGGTTACTTTCAGTGTATCACCCTTACGAGTTCCTGGAGCTATTTTTTCCGCCAAACGAACTGGCAACTTACTTATCTAAATGTTTATACCAATTGTGCTCACAATTCCTTCGATAAAAAAATGAATCGAAAAGACTGCTTTACAAACAACAAATTAGCAAATTCAGTTACAAAATTATCCAAAATCTAGTAGTTAACTTATCCCATAACACAACATATTGGTCATAACTTACATCTGCTTTCGACGCCTGCATTTTGATCTTTTCAACTTCACTATAATCTGCTGAAAAATTGAAAAATCATTCAATGGAAGAAGCATAGATTTACAACCAACACTTAACTGTTATCACGAACAAGGCAATTCCCTCTTTTCAAAAATGATGAAAAGTAAAGTTCAACGCCTTCATTAACTCAGAAACTGTTCATCATATTTTTCCCCACCAGGTTTTTTAGAAGCTTAGAACTTACACCTCAACTTATCACTAGCAATCTTATAGGCACCCACTTGGTACGATGCTACTGCAGATAAAAATCAGAAGAAAAAAAACCCACCCAAAGAATGTTTATTATCTAAATCTGATGTACCTACTCAACATAACACAACATAGAGAAATCCAGCATACTACTGTATTATTTCAACACTTTGCATAACAAATATATGTGAAATAGTTTTTTATTTGTGCTCTTACGAAAATGCTTACGGTTAGCTACCATAAAAAAAAAAAGAAACGCTTACCTGCCATTACGTTGACTGTGTAATTAATTGCAAATCAACTGAAAATAGAAAAATTCATTCATCTACATTATTAAATTCTAATACGTCAAACAATATCGTTTCAGTACTTTTCCATTCTCTAATCGATCTCTGTTATCATTAAAACATCAATTATCATTCAATGCTAAATTTTTGCCTGGAATATTGATAAGGTCTCTGTGAAAATGCTCTTCTTTTATTCCATATGATTGGGATGGTTACCCCACGTCACATAAATATCAGCCTAGTCCTAGAATCTACCATAACAAATTCGTATTCTTTAAATTTTCCACTCCTCTGCAACTTGTATAATCTTTTTTTCACGAAACAGATTAGAATTTTAATTTATATTCATAAATAAATAAATGTCAAATAAAAAAAAAAAAATGTATTAAAGCGAATAATTAAACCGTTTATCTTTTCCTTTTATAACGAACAATCCTGATTTTAAGTTAATTAGGATTAACTGTCGCGAATTTTTTATCACAAAACTTCCAAAAGGTCAATAAATCAAATTGTAAAATGAATGTTAATTAATGTCTTTATAAATCATCTAATTAATTTTACAATGTTTAGATTTATTTCTTATATCTTTGTTGTAGTCTAAATTCACATTCTATTATGCTCTATCAATTCTCTCTCCTATCATAAACTAACAAAGAGGTAGAGCTATAGCGCTATCTTACTAAACAAAGCCATTGTATTAAGCCATTTAATCCTCACTCTTCTCCTATTATATAAACTATCAATCCTCCTACCACTATCATTGTTGGGACTTTTCACACCAATCAGCGGCTATTCTTTGTTGATTATCCTTTCTTGCACTTGTATTTATCTCACTATTAGTTCGCATTATTATATTAGTTCTAATTTACGTTCGCGTTAGTTAATGTTTTTAATAAAGATTTAATTAACCCAAATTTGAGGCTTCACACAATCAAAATATAATTTCAATTATGATTTGATCGTATAATCAAAAAAGTTTCTCGACATTAATATAAAAATGATCGAATCACCTCACTAATTCATATTCATGAATTGAACAGACAAATATAACAGTAAAAAACATGTTCGTCATTGCAATAATGGCATATATTTAAAAAAACTTTAAATTTAAATTTCAATAATTTAACTTTTCTAGTACAACAACGAATCCTTCAATGCCTTAAAGACTAAAATCAACAAACCATCTAACTACTCCTTATCCTTCTCAACCAGTGAACCCCATTCACCCGCATCTAAGCTCATGATCCACATATATAACTACCATAACGCCAAATTGTTATATCACGAACTATGTCCTATCCTCTCATACTTATGAAGAAAAGAAGAAAGGAAACTGTCCTTTTTCTTCATTCCATTCACTTCTCATTTGCTTCTTTTTCTTCCCTTTTTCAGCCAACCAAATGGTACCATTTTAGCACGTAATTTGGGCAAATGCACATAACTTGGGTAAATGCACATAACTTGGGTAAATGCACATAACTTGGGTAAATGCACGTAACTTGGGTAAATGCACGTAAATTAATGAAAAAAAAAAGTCTACAAATGAATGCACGTATGCATAATTTTGTCTATCAAATTTTAAATGATTGATAGTGCAAACAATAAAACTTCATTAACAAGCTAAATCTCCCTAAACTTTCACAATAATCTACGTGCAAAATTAAGAATTAAAAGCTAAATGTTCTAATCTAAAGAAAGTTTATTTCATAATTTTACATTAGAATTAAAAAATGAGAAAGAAATAAAAATCATAATTTGATGTTTTTGCAACAATTTAAATTTTTGAATGGAAATTTATATTCGATAATAATTTTATAATAAATAAGCCATCACTTTTTGGCGACTTTTTGCACTTTCTTTAACAAAGAAATTTGAATTTCGATAAATGAAATTAATGAAAAATGTTGTAATCACATAAATATAAAGTTCTCCTAAAGAGAAAAGAAGTTTAAATTGAACTTTAAAATTTTGGTTTTTTTTTTTGATCTTAAATTAATTAAATAGGAATTAATTTTTTGTTCTGACTATAAATATAGTAAGTTTAGCTTATTGTTTGTCTTATTGCTGCAGTAAGATTTAAACTTCATGTTACGATATGCTCATAAACATATATCTGAGCATTCAAATATATGTTCCATTTACGCGTTTTCCCAATTGAAGTTTTGGCGAAATTTTACAAATTAGTCAATAATTTGTATAAATGCCATTTGCTTTTGAACATCTGGAACCAATAAGATAATTTTGCAGGTTTACAAACTTGTGAAAAAATATTGCAGCTTTACAAACTTGCATGATGAGTACTTGTATACAAGATACCAGTTTCATGCACGGTTTCCGGTGAGAATGCATTGATGATTACGAAGGCGTCAATTGTGATCCACCGAAGAAAACTGATGTTGTGGGCTTTATTCACGTATGCCTTTTTTTTTTTGGACAGTTCCCGATATAGTGTAAAATTACTTTTCTGTCTACTGCTGATGACGAATACAGATCAGAAAGTCAAGTTTTGCATCGTATCACATATGGTAATAACATAATTTAAAATATTGAAACTTTCATGAGAGCGACATTGGGGTTATTTGTTAAAGCAGACACTTAGAAATAGAACCAGTATATTCTTTTTTTTGTAATTTTTTTTTTTATTTGAACACTGGCATCTATAGAGAAATTATTGGTAAATATATCCATTGAGCGTTGAATTGGTTCTTACACCAGTGGTCATTTGTTCTTATCATTTTTAATGATTATATAATTTCGTTCTTCCTTTGGTCTCCAGTTCTTTTCGTCTTCTCTTCATCCATTTCCCTTATGTTGTTTTAAATTTACATGTAATAGTGAAATTACTGGAAAAGTTTGAGAGTAATCTAGTATTATATTTCTTCTTTCTTAATTTTCGCCAGTATTAGCCTTTTGTAGATGCAAAAGTGTTTCAGTACAATCAATGATCATCATCTTAAATTTTTGTAAAAATCAAATCACTGTTTACTTTTGCAGTCAAGAAAAACATTTAACAACTTTTGAGAAAAAAAAAACAGTAAATGTCATCAAACAAAGATTCACAGAACAGGAAATACAGGTGAAGATGTGAAATTTTCTGCATATTTTTTCAAATATCATGCATAAGAAAAACTAATTGAACGATTTTGAAAAAAATCTTTAATCCTGTCAGGCAGTATATTCTTACTGTAATTACAGAGCCTTATTTTCTGTATTCTCTGGATTACATTTAACATTTGAAAATATGAATATTCAGCTGTCACTAGTTTCATTACGAAATTACAACAACTACTGAAGTTATGCAGCATGGAATATTCTTTTGAGACTTTTTAGTTCCCGCTGATACAAAAAAAAAAAAAAAAAAAAAAAAAAAAAAAAACAGATGCTAAGTTCAATCCCAACGTTGCCTAACAATTAGTTCCTTCAAAGTATTTTCGACAGTTCGATGTTCATGCAACAAATTACCAACATTCGCTCTCGCTCTCAACACTTTATTACATCCAATAATCTTCTTTTTAGGTTTTCCTGGCATACGACGTTGCTCCATTTCTAAAAACTCTTTCTCCCTCTGTTCCGCAGCTTTACCATATTTTTTAATATATTCATGTTCCATCTCCTGAAAAATAAGAAATAATATAAAACAAAAACAAATTCTTTTCAGTACTGAAAGTCAAATTCACCAAACTCACAGAATACCTTCTCACTTCTCAGTAACATATATCATAGCATGCTGAAAAGTATAATGAACTATTCGTTTTATCCAAATCCAGTTAACATTACTAGTATAAAAAATATACAAAAAAATTAGACTGATTCCTTCTCAATTTCCATACTTCATTCAGTTGAAATCAAATACTTATGAAATGTTCCGTGAAAGATATCAAAATTTGCCAATAAAATTCCCAAATAAAAAAGATAAAAAGTTATGTCTAATGATAAACCTTGTTTAAGTATGGTGTTGCAAGACACTTCATCACTTCATATTCCCGTTTCAGTTTATCTTGCAATTGTCTGATTGCATTGTCAGTGATCGGAAAATCCGGTTTGCCTTTTCTAAAAGTAGCAAATGATTTGTATGAAAACTGCATGTTACTTTTTTCTACCTTCCACTATGTTACTTCTCTAAATCTCTTAAAGCCTCATTTTACAACTAAGAACTCACATATTTGAGAAACACCTACATTTTCAATTTTGGAAGAGGAGGTCCACGATATCCGATTTCCCAAACTCGACGATTCCATTCCGGAAGATTTAAATTCTTTCGCAACCAAACTGTTAAACGCATGGAACTTATATCACAGATCTATCGCCCATACCATTTCTTAGTTTCTTCCTTGAAGTATTAATTTTACGAGCACAGGAACCTACATCTTACAGATACTCGAAAAATGAACTGCTAGACTTCCCTCCCGTTTTTCATACGAAAATTTTTAATAATAGTTCACTAAACAGTACAGTCATCTAAACGAATGTAAAAATCTTAAAATAATTTCAATGTTCCCTTTACATGAGAGAAGCAGTATAGGAATGATGGTCTAGACTGGCTATAAAAAGCAGCAGGATAGTTTTATTTCTATTAGTACAGCCGTAAACCAAAAAAGAGAAGCAATGAGTGAATTTCAAACTTCTTGACCGATCTCACCAATTACAGCCAAATTTTGAGCTGATCTCAATTCTTTCACATAAAAATTTCGAAATAAATAAAACTCTGTTCATAAAACATGTAATAAAAGCCACGAATGAAGACATCGATGTTTCACATTTACAGCAATTTTGTTATTACATCACAATATTTAAATCTACCATATTCAAACCTTTAATTCCTAATTATTTATAAATAATTTATAATACCATGATTTTCAACACCAGGAAATAGTGATTTCAACATTGAGAAATAATTCTTCAAATAGAAATTACTTTTCCTTAAAGAAAGTACGAAGCAAATAAGGTAAATTAATAAATTTACATCATTATCAACATTCAGAAGAACTTTAAAAACTAAATTATTTCATCCCACTCTTTTCTAGTCAAAAAACACGAGGTACTTGGATAAGATATGCAATTTCTCTAAATCATTGCAACATATCAATTTCGAAAAAAAATATGTAATAAGAACTTGACAAATTGACATAGACTTACAAATAAATTTCAAAAAAGAAGAGCATTCACAACCTAATCGAGATTTAGAAACTTAGTAAATAAAATCGAAGTGAAATTAATTCTGATATTCAGTTTCATTGATTATATAGATGTCGAGTTGGACCAGCACTACCGATATGAGTTGAATCAGCACTATCAAGACGAGCCGGACGTCTCAATTCATTTAACAATAACCGAATACCCTGAGCCCAACTAGTTCGAGCTTCGGTTGGGAACGATGTTTGCAACTGTTCAAAAAACTGATGCGCTTCATCAAATAGGCCACGATCCAGCGCTATAAATACAATTTTAGACATTTTATTATTGCGAATTAAAAAGGATGCGTAGAGATTGAAAAATCTCACAAAAAATTTGTAATTAAATGCCTGTACAATATAATCAGTTGTTACGTATCGATGGGACAATCATAAGCGCATACCGTAATTAATTATTTAGATTTTTATTGCCTTATTTGTGCTTTTTTAATTTATCATTTCGTTCGTGCCCTATCGCTCATAGAAATAGTGAATTCCAAACAGCTATTTTTTTAATATTAGGAAATACACTAAAATTTCTGAACAGCAGATAATGACTGTTTCGTTCTTCAAAAAGATATCAGCTAAAAAAATTTAAGATGCTAAAGCATCACGAAAATTTCATTTTACCATCAACAACGAAATTCAGCTTCTTGATGCAACTCTCTGTAACTTGTCCTGCATTCATTGATTCACCCAGCTGATTTACACGTAGTTGAATTCCATCTCTAGTTACTCCCTAAAAATAATATACCTTCCACCGAGTCACAGAAAAAACAAAAGTTCATGACTTAAAGTTAAAGTTGTTTAAGATTTCTTCTACAGATTTCTTAAAAATGATTTTGATAGGTTTTAAAGGCATCTATTTTGCCAAGCACCTTTAACTAAATCTTTTTATAAGAAAGGCCTGTTTTTTGTTTTTTATCGTTCATCACCAAAAGGAACAAATCCAAACATTAAGAAAGTGAGATGTATTTATGAATCAAACAAAAAAAAGTTACAGCTGGGAGTCTATATGTAGCTTTAATCAAGAACTGGACAAGCTGAAATCCACTCAAGGACACATCACCAGCAGCCTTTACGGGCGCTACATAATCAGTCGGATACGGCGATGCAGCAGGTCTTCTACTACTTTCATTTATCACCTGAAAATATAAAGAAAAATTTTCTAGAAAGAGTTTTTACACATGCAGATATAATTGTAATATTCGCCAGAAACAAGTTCTGACTCATGCCCTACTGATGTTCTGCCTCCATGACAATCTGAATCTATATTTGAGAAATGTTAATCCTTAGCTTTTAAAGCTTTTATAAGCATCTAGTAAAATGTGAATTATAACCAACATTCGGTGGAATATAAATTAAAGCATTCGGATTTCTCTCAATTGAAGATGTAACTTGAACATTTGCTGAAGCGGATAAATTCAGGTCGAAGGATTTCTGAAAAACAGTTGATGAGAATCTAAACTGCAAAAAAACAGTTGTAACGGTAAAAGTTTAAGAAACCTCATTAATGAAATAAGCCTTTTAGCCAATCCATTTGCACTATCTATCCATTAATCGTTATCATTATGACAAACACATCAATATTTACCTGAACACATCTCTCAGGAAGTTTTTCTGTAGATATATCACATGTTCTATTTGTCGATTTCGATAGCGTTAGCTGTTGAGGATCTGTAATATATGAAATAGTTTGTTCTACTTAATGTTATTGCTTTCAATTTCACAACTTGCATAAAACAATGAAAAGCTAGCAAAACCATGATATTCATGCTTTATCTACAGCACGGTCATAATATACGAATTATAACGAAATTAAAAAGAAAAGTACAAGAAATATATACTGCAGAAGCGTACAATAAGTCATCCCAGGAGTGTGCATTGCTAGCAAAACGGGATGAAAAGCATGAATTAATGAGCTTATTTGGCTATGTATCAGTCAAAAATGGCTAATCCGCAATGTTTTGCTGTGATTTTTAGACCTGCTATTAATAAAGTTAACAGAGAATACCATTTAGATACTACCTCATATCAATTTCTAACTACAGTGAGATGGAATAGGTATATACTCAAACCCCAGAGGGGAATTCAGTGTAAAGAAAATTTGCTACCCGGAACAATGAAAGCATCAAAAATAGAACGATGCTGCTGGAATGAAGATTTCTCAATCGACTGGTCCTTCGTTCTGTCAGTACATGTAGAATCAGAATATGAGAGAAATGAATCCATTGTGACATAATTTGGCAATACTGTCGAAAGGAGTGACTGTGGAGGAGCTCTACAGGCTGCGGTTTCTTGACCTGAAGTTACAACTGGAGTGTGAGTTGGAGATAGGATTGAATTTGTAGCCTGCGGAAAGTGGACTGGTTGCACCGAATTTGCGTATATCGGTGAAGTATTGGAAGCCTGAAAATGCATTCAAATACAACAGTTATCTTAACAGAAAAAAAATTATTTGTAAAATGATGCACGTCAGCTTTTAGAATTTCCAGCTGATCTTGAATGTTGTATTCAACATAAACAAACAATTTTAAAATACAAGAACCGCAATAACAAAAGAGAATGTATCAGTGTCGACGATGCAAGATTATTTCATGAAACATTAAAATCATTCAGCTGAGCTCTGTCGTCATCAGTTCAAAATTACAATGTGACAAGTATTGATAACAATGCCTTCGCCGATATGAAAGTTGTATCAGCAACGACTCGCACCGAAATAGAGTCAGGCGGGGAGTTTGACTGGGGCGGTACATCTGTCAAAACGTAACGCAGGTGTCCTAAGGCTAGCTCAGAGAGGACGGAAACCTCTCGTAGAGTAAAAGGGCAAAAGCTCGCTTGATCTTGATTTCCAGTACGAATACAGACCGCGAAAGCGTCAAGCTAACTCGTACACGAAGAACTGATCAAAACTTTTCGTAAAGAAATTTCAATTCGAAACTATAAGCGGAAGATGTTACAGAAGATGAGCAGCAAACAAGCAAGAAGAGTGGAACAGCTAGTAATACGACTATTGTATTTTTGAAAAAATAATTTCCGACCTAATTTGGACAAACTGAAATTATACTTGAATGGAAGGATGCACAGGACGCCGATGTCTACTGGCCAAAGCACCGGTATTTGGTGATGACATCCTTGTGGAGTCAAGCACTGCCGGTGGATCGTTCCAGCCAGGGGTTGAACATGATGATACTGGTAATAAATGTGACATCAGACAGATCCCTTACAACCTAAAAGCAATGACCATTCGAAAACATCGTGCTAAAAAAAGAAAAAAACTACACTGAATTCCGGAACCTTCTAGATTCAATCTCAATGCAGAAACGAAATTGATTGATGATCTGTTAATCAGCTTTCTGAAAAACTTTGTTGAAAAAAAGTAGAATCATTGATGGAGATGTTATTACTTTGTTAACCTGTGTGAATTTTATTTTTTTCAGCTATTCTCAATGATTTATTTCTTCATCTCGGCATTATAAATCAGCTGATTAATAATCCACTAACAAAAATCGTTGATTAATCTTATCCATCCTATAAAAAATTTAGCTCAATTGCTACATGATGAACTTAATTTTGAGCTTCAAGTTTTCAAGTCTAAATATTATTTAAATTAAGTTGACTTATATAGCAATACTTGATACAGACGAACACTTAGCAAAGTCTGTTATAACTTAGAGGAACAAAACAAAATAATACTTACCTTCCACTCAAGCAAACGTCTATCCTGCTTTCTGTAACTTAACGCAGCCCAAAAATTGTTTTACTATGAAAATATTTAGTTTGACTGTCTCATTGCATATATAAAATGAATTGTACGTATTAAAAGAGTTAAGAGGAATTTTAGCCTTAAAAATAACAAGCTATCTAATCAAATAATAGAAAAAGAGTGAAAAGAACCACTTATCCTAGAAGAATTTTGATAACACTCTTGAAAGACATATACCTCATTTTCAGTGAGGGAGGAATGAACTTTCTGCAGAATAGAAAAATCATTTTAAATTATTAATTTTCTCTGCAATGTTAATGCATGAAGAAAGATATAGAGGAATGTTAAGAATTTGTTCAGAATAATTATATCAAACATTTGAAATTTGTTGACATTAAAATTCTCATAAAATTTTGAATATTTTTTTTTTGAATATATTACAAACCTAAAAAAAGGTTAAACTTTCCATTCTTTTTTTTTGGAGTTGAAATAAAATGGAATAAATCATAGAAATTAATAATAAGCAAAATAGAATGAAAAACTTCCATAGTATAGGACAGAATGATAAGATAATACAATCTTTTGCACATTACAATAGTAGGTAACATATCTATCTCATTTAATTTCATTATTATCCAAATACAGTTCTATTAAGCTTTTGTCATTTCTTAAAACTTTTTGCAAAACTCATCCATTCCAAATTCATATTTCAATTTCATAAAATCCACTTATGCAATTTACATTTAAAAAAGAACCTACAAACAGCCAATATTTCAATAGAGTGAAAGAAAAAGTATGAAATCATTTTGCTCCTCCTAATGGAGCAATTTCATTGTTCAATTCCATAAATCACATGAATTTATTATTATGTGTGTGTATGCGTGTGTGTCTTTGTGTGTGTATCCTTATTGATATTTTTTCTTTTTTTTTTTTTTTTTTTTTGTTACCTAGGTTACCTGTCCAGGTAATAAAACGGAAATGAATTATTTCATTGTAACAAATGTCCATAAAAGCAAAAGAATTATAAATAGTGTAAGGCAAAGTAATATGCATGTATGTGTATTGCGTATGTGTGTATGTATGTGTATACTTTGCAATGATATATCATTGCTTTAATAATTATTAATATAAAAAGAAAGGCTTGATTGGATAAATGAATGCTTAAAAAATAAGCCTAAGCAACAAGACTATCCAATTTTCATTTCTCATTTCCCATTAATTATTGAGTTATTGTATATTGTAAGAACGTCAATTATAAGAATGCAATTATTAATTAACTCATTATAACCTATTGCAAAGGTATTCAAAAAGACATTTAACATTTCCTACAAATCTATGAACTTTTTTTAAATAAATGTAATAACATGTTATATAATTTCAATAATTTAATAATACATCAAAAGATAATTAAGATTATATATGCAAAAAATCAAAAAAAAAAAAAAAAAAAAAAAAAAAAAAAAACTGTGACGCAAATCGATTTTCATTTATCTGTTACAGATTATTCAATGAGTTTTCTTCTCATTGATTGAAAAATTTCAATTAAAAATGAAATATAAGGAAATTATTCATAAAATTACTCATAAATTTAAATGCTGCACTCATTTTCAGATTTTCTGAAATTCTGAAATTGTTCTATATTCATTTAAAGTGAATTTTTTCCACAAATTTTCATTTGACATTTGATGTTTAAAGTGAGAAGATTGAAAACCAGGTGATTGGAAGGAAATGAATAGTAATTGAAACACCATAAATTCGAGAAGTGAAGATTGATGACAAATCATAACAGACGTATGTAATACTACCTTGATGAAAAAATCTTGGCAATGTAACGATGCATAATGATCACAAATTTCTGAAAAAGAAATTTGATTTGACAGTCTGTATCAGGTGTCATTTGAAGCCGTCTGATATAAGTATAATTAGAAATGATCGAACAAAATGATCATAGCAATATTCCTTCCAGTTTGTATCTCTCGGGCATTGAAAAGATTGATATCTGTTAAAGATGTGGTTTATCGACAACGCACCAAACAATCAAGTCAACAACAATCATCCCATCATCATTACAACCAACAGCATCAGGACATTGTCAATAAATTTCGATGTATAGCGATGTGCCTTCCTTGCCAACCATTTCCAGCATTCCTTTTACCTTTTATTTTCTTCATACTACTACTACTACTACGTTTTTCCATTTTTTTTTTTTTTTTTACAGTTAGTTTCTTTATTGCACCAAATGAGAAAATGCTACTTCAATAGTCACTAAATGAATTAAAATGCTTCAAAATGGTTCAGTCAATTTCCTTTTCGGAAATCAATGAATAGGATGATTTGTTATGCAAATGATGTAACATAGACGAAATTGGTAATCGAACTATTTCTGTATTGAGTGATAATTCTAAGATAGCCATGAATTAGCCATGAAATTACGATAGCTATGAATTACACAATAGCTTAGTTTTAACAATTATTTCTAACTGTCATAGAAATTATTACATAGCCGAAGTGAGGAAATATGGTAGAGTTTGTGGACATTTTTTCATAGTCAATCTACTTTTTCATATTTGATAAAAACAATAAAACGTTTTTCCTGATAATAATGAAATATCTAATTAATAAAATTCAGCAATCTGTTAGGTCTGGAAAAAATAAATAATTTAATTGAGCTGAGATTGATCAAAGAGTTTCAATTTTATCCTGAATGAAATATCTTGGTATTTCCTCCTAAACGTACTATAGTGCTTCGCTATTTATCAGATCATTTCACTATGCCTTAATAAGTTATAATCATTAATAAGAACATTGAATTGAAATTTTAAGTCATGTTAAGCAAATGTAATCTCAAAAATGAAGGATGGGTATGTATGTAGGGTCGAGGGCGAGAAGTGGAATTGATGATATGATAGCTTGGTGGAGATAAGGAATAGCGGATGTGCTTATAAGTGATTTGATCAGATAAGGGACTGGCTTGGCTTTCTTGTTTTGCTTGCTTAGATGAGTTTTGTGAAGCTTTGCTGTTCTTTCCCTGATCCACTCTTACCCTCTATCTCCCATTTTCATGGCCCGAAATAATGATAGCTGATGCAAGGCAAATGCCTTTGCTTATCGCTTCCTTTCAATCATTTTCCCTTTCCCTATTCCATAGCTTTCTTCCATTCAAGTATCACTTCTTGATCCTTTGCGTTGTCTATGCCTGTGGAATTAACCAAAAAGACTTTTATTTTACTCTTCCATAATGAATATAACTCTCAGATTATATCTGTGATTATTTCGTTTTTACTTGCTGACATTGGCATTATTCAAAGTATACCTCTAATTTATAAATGAATATCCCTCTTACTTTACTCAAGTAATTCTTTCTATTCCATATCTGATCATTATGCTTACCTTCTTCAGCTAAACAATATTTTTCGAGCAACACACAGACACATATCATAGTTTTGTGCACCTAATACAAGTGTGAATAAAGCTGTTGAATTCCTCTGAACATTTCAAGTGACGAAACGAAAGTTTCAAACTATTTTGAGCAGCAAAATTTCCATCAAATCGCTTGTTAAAAAATGTGTGATATAAGCGATACGAGAAAATCACGGCGGAAACAAAGCACTCCATCCCGTCATTCTGATACTGCTGGTGCAACTATTATAAATACTGTTCTGGATGATGACAATGCGATCATTAACAGTGGAAGGATTGGTATTGGAGAAACAGTGCCGAAACAAGTAAGCAACAACCTGAGAAACTTGCTTGAGGAGTAAACTGATAAATGCAACCTTAATCCATAGATTTTGATGTAATAAACTCTTTCAGATTTGTATCCTTTATCCTCACCATTTTGATCCCTACTCTTTCCATTCCGTCAAGTACTAAAATTACTTCACTTCGCCTTCATCTATTTTACAATCATTCCTTTTGAACGCTAGAATTAAATTACACAGAAAAGAAAATGAATGACATGCGACAATCCGCTATCCTACGATACTCGAACATATCTTGAAGGTCATTCTATTTGGGTAATGCTCTCTTAATTGTGGGATATCTTGTGTTTGTAATTTTGCAGAATAGGTTTTGTCAGGCAGAGAGATTATGTAGTTCTAAGCAACGGTTAAAGCTTATGTTAGTTAGAGTTATTCTAAGCAGAAAAAAGATTAAATTATTCAGCAAATAGTCGTCAATAATGGTTGCTAGAGGAGCCGGTAATACTATCGTATTTTCCTTAATATTGATATTATCATATGTCGTCAGCGTATAAGGAAAATTTTTTGGCAGTATTTCAGTCTCACTGCTTCTTTCGATTTCTTATTTTAGGGTCGGAAATTTGGCCAAGAAGAGACTGGCAGCACAGGTTTGCCTGAATGCGAGCAAGGTACCGATTTAGCCCAACGATTATCACCTTCTACAGGTATTTTCTAATCACAATATTGAAAATATTTTAAATCCGGAATTTCACAACTGCACCCTTTCACTTTAGGTTTCCTTCCAAAATTCAACATTCTTTGATTTAAAAACCCATATAAATTTTTAGCGTCTTCAACATCATCCTTAACAACTTCCGTTGACAGCAACGGTCCATCATTTGATGCCCACCGGAAAGAAATGTTCATGGATCAATGCATCAGTCCGATGCATACGTTATATATTCCAGTTGCTTACCACAATCAATCCGTCAATACCGTTCAGGTGGTACTTAAACATAATTAATGATCAAAAGTTGAATGATCATTTACAACAGAATGGAAATATAACTTTTTCTAGAAGCACTATGAGATCCAGTCACTTCGTCATTTCCGCTCTTTCCGTTTATCTCATTCATTTGGTGACATTTCTTGTAATAGTTTTTTTAATGATCACCTTTTAGGTATCACAAAATTGCTAGCCCGGCTGATAAGTAACATTCAGATTTCGGAAAAGAAAAACTTTTACTATATGTCGAATATCTTCCTTATATATCATATCCGGGAAGAGCTCATATTACCTGCGTCAATAATCTAAATAGCAGGTGAATTAGATTAAATCCCCTTACTGTTAATCCAGAAAGGGATGCAAATGGGAGAGCGGAAAAATCATGCTATTCAACAATCGGAAAATTCTGCAGTGTTAATAAATATAATTGCTCCTGTGATAACTATTTCTTATTGATGGAAAAAAGAGAGAAATTATAACTATGTATGTTCCTTGCTAAGGCAAGACATATAACTTGGAGTTAGGAGAGATATATGAATTCCTGAACAAAAGTACAATCCGATTAGCAGGAAATGAATAAAAGTTTGTTTTTTACGAGCTGGTTTTAATAAAATTGCAAATGATACCAGCAGTAATTTAAACGAAAACGAATGTGTAAATTTAATAATTTAATTAAAATTATGAACAAACATTAAGGACAAAAAATTAATTAGATATCTAAACAAATTGGATGTTTCACTTGAAGCAAGAGAAGAATACATGATTGCTCCTAAAATGATTTAAATATTCTTCTGTTATGAACATACAGTATGGAAAATTGTATTGTGTGAGGAAAAATAATTTAAATTCATGTTTTATTTTCAAATTTCATCACTGTTTCAAGAGATTGCTTATAACTGCTTGGCTTGTTTTAATTTTTCAGTAAGGAAATTCAGGGTCTCATTTTAATGTATTTATGATGCACATTTAATTTTTATCACTTTAGGTATATAGTTTAACAGAGTAATTCATCATCGTACAAGTAATGAGGAATTTAATTTAATTTAATTACCGCATGAAAACTATTATAGGTATTGGGTTATCCGCAGATGTTAGTTCCGGTAGCTATACATCCTCATGCCCAAAATATTCTTAAACCGTGTCTTTTTATCGACGAATTTATGGCTCGCAATATCACAGTTCCAAATCAAATCTGTATCGGTGAGACAAGATGTCTTCTAAATATCATTGCCACTCAACAGCCCCATTCACAGAATACTTATAATTTCCCATCAACATCCAGCACTGTTTTCCATAAGAATAATAAGAAAAGGTATACTACGCTAAAAATACGGTAAAAATCACCAATTATTGTTTATTTTTATGCATAATGTAAACATAAATGAATATACTTCAATTCATCTTTCGTTTGTTCCTCTTGAAAAGCATTTCTAATCAAAATGGACATAACCTTGCTGAACATCACTTATGATTAGCTTATCTTTATCAGCCGGTACAAAGGACATATGTATCTATTCGATACAATAATCAGTTAAAATAAAATTGCTATTATTCTATCACAGTAATGATAAGATTCTGTCACACTAATTGAACATTGTAAGAGTAACTTTGAAATGCTTTTCAGTATGGTTATTTTGCTGATTAATTGATTGATAGTGTAGTAATACTGTAATATTATTAAGGAAAGGAGTGTTATTGAATGGTACAAGAAAAAGACGGAAATCGTCCGGTGATTTGAAACCATTAGATCTGACAGTACGCATTAAGCAATTTCAGCAAAATGCTCAAAGCAGTAGCAGTAATTGTGATAGTACTGAAGAAGATAATTCTACAAATGTAGGTTTTATCTTGTTTTTTTCCTCTCTTATTTACTTATAGAAGGTGAAGATAAAAGTTAAAAGTTACTGTGGAAAAATTATAGGACAAAATGGTATCTTCCGAACCGGACAAAAAATATCGTTGTGACTGTGGTGTTTCATTCAGTAGTGAAGTAACATTGAATGGACATAAAAAGTACTACTGTCACAATAATGCCAGTCAAGCATCGTTATTTCGAGAACCACAAAGAAAAGTACGTACGCTTCATCTTCTAATCTTTCATATTTACGCATCTTTAACTTTCGAATACAAAATTCTTTAAATTTTAAAGTATCAATAGAAGAATAAGATGATAAGCATAGTTGACCTTTTTTATTCATCAATAGTGTTGCTGATATTCATCTTTTTAGATAGCATATCATTGTCCACAGTGTAACTTCCTACCAGTAAGTGCTAGTCAGTTAGCTCAACATGTTCGGGTAAACCATGCTGCAGTTCAAGCTTATATTTGTCGGATTTGTGGTTACAAAGGTTATTCTCAACGAGGCATTCGATCACATCTCAGGTAGGCTTATAGTAGGGAAGGATACGAGATTGGTTAACATAAATAGCTTTAATAAATCAAAAAGAAACCATACTGACGTATTACTGTTATTCTATATATTTACTAAATTTAGATAGCTTAAAATTTCAAATTGTGATAAATCAAAATTTCTATGAAAATTAGATAAAATATCTCACAGCGAATGAACAGTTCAAAGATTCAAAATTTGATTTATTTGTATTACATTGTGTATAAATAAATCAAAGTTACATTGTGTAACTTTCACGTTATGAATTTTTTAAAAGGTAATAATTAGGTGAGATTTAAACAAATTTATTTCTAGACTTTTTCTTACTCAAAAAATGTTAAATCTAATAAATTATTTTTCCATTCAATTGCTGATCGTATCTGCTTAAATTTCAGGACTCATACGGAGCATGCAGATGAAAAACCGGAAGACCTAATTAATTCACACGTTCATTTCATAACTGCAGAAACGAAGCCAACACAGTGTAGCAATTGTTGTAAAAACAAGTGAGCTTAGCATTTATCGCAAATGTGATCAACAAATTTTCCTTACTTTTGCAAAATTTGCTTGAATTTTCGAACAAAATCTATGATATTTGCCATGCATATCTCTTCAGGGCACCATATTTCAATATAATTATTATTAGAGGATTATTTCTATCTAATCCAAAACCGTGTATAATATGATATTCTATAAAATGAAAATAATCAAGCAGAGAACAAGTCAAAGTTCCGAAAAGTTATTTAAATTCACTGCAAATTCTTTCTGCACTTTCTACTGAAATTCTCGTTTCGCATCAAACAGAATGTGAACCCTGTGTCGATCATTGTTACAAACAAGCCTTATACATACTGTTATTAAGACCAACTCAAGAAAGGGTTTGAAAAGTGAAAGTCCAATTGTACTAAGCGATCTATTTGCTTCACTCCTTATTTTAAATGAAACAGATCAAGAGCGAATTAATAATTATTAACTCAACCAAAATTTTATCCACACATTTACAAACTTATCACAGGTTGTTTAAATAAAACAAAGAATAAGGATAAAGGAATATATTTCCATAATAAAGAAATGGAAAAAGTACGAAGTAGAACGAAGGTTTATGATGGCAAGAAATTTGCAGTACTTTCTGAGTATCAGCAACAGATATGACAAGAAATTAATTATCCATGGATCGATGCATATGCGGGGATGGAAATTTCAATAAATTAATTTCAACTTCAGAACTTAAATGAAAATAAAATGAGCGATTTGCTTGGGTATTGGATTAGGTAATGATATTAAATGTTCACAACTTTTATTTAATAATTATTGTTATACATCCATAATTAGATTATTTGATTCCGTTTCGTATGGAATTTTGAAATTAAAATATTTAATTTTTAACAAAAAAGGAAAAAATTTTCGGTAACAAATATAATAATGCTCATTTCGGCAACATTTCCTACCATTAATTACTGATTTGTTGAGTATTCTATTCTGGTTTCTGATTTTTTCTCATTTTTGACTGACTCAAGAAAGCTGATAAAAATTCTCACTCATCTCAGCTAAGATAATGTAATGAAAGGTTGAAAGATAATGTGGATAATGAAGAAAGGTTGAAAGCAAGGAACATTAGATCTCTATACCATTCTAATATTCAAATAATCCTTTACTATGTATTCGGAAGTAAAAATTGCAGCTGAATTGTTAAGTTTTCCCGAATGTTGAGAATATCTTTGCAATATGCCACAATGAATTAATTTAATATTAGCATTGTAATAATTGAGTAACATATGCAACAACTCAATAATTAATTCCTATTATAATTGGTCTATGGATAAAACATATCATCTTATTTTCCCAAAAATGAGCCAAGTCTTATAAATTTTGCTCCAAATCATGCTTTGGATTATTCAGAAGATGCCTAATTTTCTACACACAAAATCTACAATTATTCATGTGGAAAAATTTGGTATTTTATAATTCATTACGTATATTATTCGTTGTAATCTTAATTGAGGCTTACATTTCAGGGCTTATTAGTATCCGGAAAAATCATACTAGTGCTTATTTCTGAGAGATGCGATATTGTTTGTATGCTGATTAATCGAACTGGACATGAATTATATATTCTCGTTTCACTAATGTCGACGATATACTTCAGTAATATATGGAAATATGTGGTTCATTGCTTGATAGTCGGATGTGAACTTCGTTAACTTCCACTTGATTACCATCTAACAGCACTGCTTCTCACTCAATAGAAAGTAGCGTAGCGAGCTGAAAGCAGTGATTATCACAGTGCAAATAAGAATCAACATTGATCTGAAATGACCATATGATAACGGCTGATATCTTACATTTTGCCTATAGAACCGTTAGATAAAATGACCAGATGATGCTGCTAATTAGTGTCATTCTCGAGTGGGTCAATTAACCGATGCGAGCAGCGAAAAATTTCCTTACTCAACAATATAATAATTGTCAAGTTCGATGAATCTTGCTTGCATTTTTTGCATTTCCTTTCATGAATTGATAAATTTTCATTGCATTCACGTAACTCTTCAGGGTGATGGATCAAATTTTCAACAGTCTAGAAAAATGACAATGCTATTTGGATCAAATATTAAATAAAATAATTTCTCATATCTTGATTTCACTTTTTAAGATATATCTTTTCCATTGGATAAACCATATCTCATCTTCTTTTCAATAATTTTTTTCAATTCTCAAATAAATTCAACAACAAACTCGAAAATTGGCTTCAAAAAATGTTTAATATATGGGTTAAAAAAACTACCGGAAATACCTACTGCGATTGCAATCTTTCCGCATTGATCGCATGCAACCATCACCAAGATGACTACGATCTTTATCACACGAATGTTGCCCTGTAAAAAAAAAAATCACCTGAACAATCATACTAAAACCTTAGATGAGAAATCTTTTTTTTTTCTGCAAAAGCAAACGAACGAAGATTTATAAATAGAAGAATATATCAATGACCTTTAACCTCTCCGAAATCCTCAATTTTCATTGTGAGCTTTATGTGTAAAACAAAAACAAATCTTGTTCTATACTTCAACACATTTTGCTTTTTCTTTCCATTGATCGCCACCGATAATATATGTTAGAAGCATTAGATCAAATCGATTGAAATCTTGAAAAAGCCTTTGAATATATTGGCAATATTAAGGTGACATACTATTAATAAAAACAAATAGGATGCTCAAATGAACTCTTAAAAAAAAAAAAAAAAAAAAACACAACATAAACATATTTACTATACCTATCAGTGCTAATTAATCAATTGAAATTATGGCTTAGTGTACAAATATTTGCATTCTTTGAATTTCAAAAAAATGTTTGATAAATAAAATCTTTATGAAAATTAACGAAATAGCTAAGTACACTATAATTATTATTTCTTTGTTCAATCAAATGATTTATTCCAATTTAATCAACTTGTTTGCATTTTCATTTTAGACTCAATTCGATACATTTTCAATTGAATCAATTTCAATCTAAATTCATTTTAATCATATTTCAATTGAATTTTATTTAATTTTGCTTCTTTTCAATTTAATTTAAATTTAATCTTATGTAAATTTAAATTATTACAATTTGACCATTTCAAAAAAAAAACACTGAATTCTATCATCTATTTGCTATACCCGTATCCGAATTGGTTCAACTTTCATTTAACAAGTTAATCGTGCAGCTATTCCGTTATTCGGTGTTTGTGTATAGTTGCAGGAAGATACGAGAGACCTGGAATTTTAGCAAAAAAAAAAGTGTTGTGATAAGTTTAGGAAATGCTTTGGATGAGTGTGGCAATAAGTTTTATTTATTGTAAGAATAGTTCTTTATGTACGATGGATAAGTGAGGATATTTGATTCAAATTATCATATCATATCTGTCACGATTGGAATGGCTTAACCTACCACTGACTTAGTAAACATCATTTAGTTGTTGTGAGAGTTAAGAAAAATAAATGATATATCTGATTGAGAATAGTTCTGTCTGATTTTTATCAAAATTTACCAAAAAGAACTTACTTTTATCTATTCTTAGAATACTTTTTTTTCTGTTTTTTAGCAAAATTACATCATTTGAGTTGTTCGAAATTCGAAGAGAACATCAAGACTGTTCCATTTTTTTTTTTTTTATAAAGCAATATTTATACTAGAGAATAAGAGTTTAAAGGCTTACTTATTTTAGATTAAATCAATTTTAGGCTTATTACATTAGACTAAGCCTCAGTGTTACTGTTACTCTATAATGTTGAAGCAAATTACTTCTTCAACTTCCATAATTACTTTAATTTACTTTCTGAAAATATTGAAATGTTTTGTTGAGTTTAATTTTTGTGAAACTTTACAAGAAGAAATAGTTGTATTTGTCAAACTTAGCAAGAGAATTTTTAAGCAAAATTGCATTACTCAACTCATTTTTATATATTTTGCCTGATTAATCGATGATAGTTTTTTTTTTTAGCCAATAGGTCATATTATCGATTCAAATGAAAATTTCTATTTGTTACTTTGCAGTTTGCTACTATCAATCTTTTTTTTTTTTTCATTAAGATCTGAATTAGCTTTCAATTTGCTTTATGAATCTTTCCAGTTGTTAATAAGATTGGGAAAAATGCATTGAAGTATCTTTTTGTGACTGAAAAAAAAAAGTTTCGCCTAAACTTGTGATTGTTTTGAAAGTATCATTCGGCAACTTTTTAGTGGTAGTTTTTAATTAGTTATAAAATAATGGATATTCGTTGATTATGGAAAGAGGGAAAATTTAGTGGTAGTTTTTTTTTTTTTTTAATTTGTTATAAATCCATTGTAAAATTTAAAATTCTTAAGATATATCGTACTTGTTAAATTTATGGAAAATGGAATTCCTGGATCAGTCTTGTGAACAACTTAATGGATCAATAGTTAATTTATAGATGGCCGATAAATACATCAACAGACTGTAATTAACTTGACGTATAAAGTAAATGTTGCTAATTGATACATACTTGAGTCTACTTTTGTCGGATAGTTAACCTCTTTTGGTTTATTCAAGGTTCAACTCTAAAAAACAGAAATGGCTGTGCACGTGTGATATCACAAACGATGAGACGTTAATCCAACAGCTGAGTGTAACGTAACAGGAACGATTTCAACTACTAGTGTGATATTTTCGGGCGATTCAGATGGATTCAGGATTTTGTTAGTTCACTGTTCAGTGACATAGTCAAGTTCTGCCGGTCGAGTCTACTCTCGACTGGACATTTGATTTCTTCACTATAAATGCTATATAAATCACATGTAGATATGTTATAGATGAGTTCACAATATATCCGATTGGAGACTGATTTTAACAATGATTTTAACAAAATTTAGCTTGCTATATTTCTAGATCGTTGAGCGTTCTTCTGAAATATTGTATCGGAATTCACGGGTTTCTCCTACTTTTTAATGCTATTCGTTTATTATGGCCATGCAGATTCTTTGCGTCTTACATTAATTCTTATGCGATCACGTGCGGTACAGGACTTACGCTAAATCGTTTACGGCGTGCATAGCTCTCTTCACTTACAGTGAGGTACACATCTAACTTATTATATGCAGCCTTAGTAGTCGCGCAATAAGTCTGCCAGTACTGTTAACCAGCTTTTGATGAGGGATGTGATTAGAAAAGCTAAATCATCATCTTATCTTCATTTTAATGAAAACTATGAACTTTCATAATTCATTTTTACATTCTGAAGCTTTTATCGGATTCATTTGACGTACGCTGCGCCCATACTTATTTATGCCTGAAACAGCATGTCTAATTTCACGATAGTGTGCACTAATGAATTTATGAGGAGCTTTTTATCATCAATTTATCATTCATTGCTTACGAGATGCTTTAACACTTCTTTCGCTGTCATATACGAGATTGAAAGCTTAATAAATTTTTGTGTAAAGTTTAGTTTAAAGCTTGGTTTCAGGATTTTAATTGTAATCTTTAAGAAACGTCGGTAAAATGGGCGTTACAAGCATGTGGGAATATGTGCAAAAGTTTGTACAACCTGTCAACATATCAACGCTGCGGAACAAGCGAATTGCCATAGGTTAATTATATATATTTGCAAAGAATAGTTCAGACCGGATTTAGATTGGAGTTTCATTGCAATGCCAGTTTAATTATGCAGGTGCATTTGACTGATACGGATCATTCGGTACTTGACATGATTAGCTGAATATTATTTTGTAACTTGTATATATGAAATTGAGGTGTTTTTCTTTTTGTTTATATTGAAGAAAATCGTATGTTATGAACAAATATTTAAGTCTGGAAGTGAGAAATTTAGGAGCTAGATATCGGGAATGAAAACAAGAAGAATTTTAGTAAGGATAGAAAAAAGTAATTGATCTGTGAAGTTCTTCTATTTTCTACTTTAGATGGACATACGTGGCTGTATGAGGTATTACGTGGCTCGGTAGCACACTGTTCAACAGCTCGAAAACCATACTTAAGTACATTTTATACGCGATGTCGAAGTTTATTGGAAGAAGGTGTTGAACCTATTGTTGTTTTCGATGGAATTGATGGAGGAGAGCGGGCAAATGTGTGTTTCCATCCGTTATTAAAGATATTATAGTTATATTTTTGCAGATTGAGCACTAAGACGCTTTTATCTTCTTTTTTTTTAAGATTTGCAACAATTTCAGATAGATTATACGGTTTCTTCGATGAGAAAAATTAGGAAACGTGGAAGCAAATGCTGGACATCAGAACTAAAGCAAGAAATGGTGCCAAAAATTGAAGAAATTAAGGTGGAAAATTATAAATTTCTAAACTGTCCCCAAAAATGTTTCTTATTCTAAAATAACATCGATTTATATGTCGAAGTTTTGAGACGACAATATTCAGCATGTTAAATGCTGTGAAGAGTCACAATGTAGTGACTTACAATAAGTTGAAATCGATAGGTTCAGTAGCAATGCAGTAAGTAATATATTTTCTTGGCTCTGTCATAAGTTTCATCATAAGGCCAGCTTAAGATCAATTAGATTTATTTGTCTTATTAGAAATTGGAAACACTTTGTAATAATTTGCTTGAAGATTTGGAATAACGGAGTTATTGCAGTCGGTTTGAAGGGTTTGGTTTTCCTACTAAAGAACAGTATAGCACAAGAAACATAAAAAAGAGATTATTTTGAAGATGTTGCTAAATTCGATGGGGGTTCGCTGGATGGAAAGTAAGTTGGAAGGTGAAGCACAGTGCGCACAGCTGGAACAGCGAGGTTTGGTGCACGGTTGCATCACACGAGATTTCGATTATATTCTTTTTGGAGGGAATAATCTGTATCAGGTAAGGGTGACTTTGTATTTTTTTTATTTGAGAGTAGTTTTTAAAATCTCACAGAGTTACAGAGACTTACCGAATTTATACTTAAGTTCGCACGCCCGGGATTGTTTATCCACAGGTATAACTCCATCATATCTAGAAGTACATGCTGATGGACTACGCTTATTATGCAAAAAGTCTGTATTTCTCTGTGAAAAATAAATTTTTGCCTTTAAAATTTTTGCAGGAAAGGAGAATCCATTTTCAATTTCTTATTCCTTCTTAAAATTATGCTCAGTTTAAGGTCGAATTTGGTTTTGGTGGCAGGGTACAGAACAGCATCCTTCATCTTTCAATGGATTACCTAGATGAAACCTTATGTTTGAACAGGTAATATTATTTCAGGAACTTTTTGAGACGGAAGGGAAGGATTGAGAGAATTTTAATTTTTGTTGGGAGCTAACTCGTTAATTTTATTACATGTCATAATAAAAAATGCATGATTTGAAGTAGCGTGTATCATTTCAAGTCTGAATATATTGGTTAAGGCTCTGGAAGAAATTAAATCAAGTCAGGATAAAGTCGTTTTAGGTCTTGTCTTATCGCAATGACGATCATGATTGGTTGTGATTATGCTCAAAAGGGAATTCCTGGTGTGGGTTTAGTTACAGCGTTAGAAATTGTTTCTGAATTTTATCTCATGAAGCACGATCATCCTCAAGTCATTTTGGATAGATTTAAGTAAGTTTGGTTTATCCGTTCTTTTTTCTAACTGATGTTTGTATGGATTCTGTATTCAGTGTAAATAATCTTTAATAACAATAATAATCTTTATTGTATAGGTTTTTCTTAAGTTTCTATGTTACTAATGATTTCATATGTACAAGATACTAGCAGAATACCGCTTAGTTCGTTGCACAGTTACTTGTAACACTTCAGATCTTATACGACAGAAATGCTTCCCGTGCGCGATTATGACAGCAATGTTAAACGGAAATTGCGACTTAGTGTTAATAGAAATTCTATAGATTTGAGAAATTTCAATCCAAACTCAGATGCTATGTCTAATGCGATCAATATTTATATGATGCCGGTTGTTATTGAATATTCTCGTACACAGTTACCGAAAAAATTGCCACCTAATATACAGAAAACTGAAGTATGTCCTTGAAAATCTTTTCAATATTCAAATTATAGAAAACAACATAAACCTCCCAGATCATAGAAAGATTATAGAAAGAACACATTATGATCTCAAGATAGTTCATTGATTCGGCGCAGTGCATCTTGAGATGATTGCACAAATGTCGCCATATTCGAAAGAACTTCGCGATATGAGATATTACAATAACCAGTTCATTTTGTCAGTTGATTTTATGCACACTATGAAAATTTGCTCATCTTTTTTATCACAGATAAACAGAATATGATAAATACTTTACATCTAATTTCTGACTTGAAGGAAATATTGATGCGTGAATGTAATTGGAAGCCAAATGGTTTTAACTCTACACAGAGGCCACAACAAGATGCAGCGAGAGTTGAGGCAAGTTACGCTTTCACTTAGTTTCCTCTAAATTTTTATTCAACTGATTTACTGAGGACGATAATTTCGGTGTTTTCAGGCTGCTGGACAAAGCTAGACAAATTATTTCTTCTACATTTATTTACTATCGGGGTAGTTGTTCTTTGTTCTTTTTGATTTCTGAGTTATTTAGAAATGTGGAACGTTAACCAGTGGAGGACGTACTGTCTACTCAAAACGTGAACGAGTTGCCATAGAACGTCTGCGTGTAAATGCTTTGCTTTACAAACACAAACCTGTAAGTCCTTTGAATTTCGTTATGGGAAATAAAATATAAGAATTAAATTAGATTGTAGATTCTTTTATAAGACACTAATCATCTAGCAATTGCACAAGTGGAAGGTTTTATGTGCGATGGTTTTATTAGCAAATAAGTGCGACTTATCTTTGTATTAAGTGTAAAAAATAATTAAAATTAGTCATAGTATTAGTATTGAATATTGTCTAGCTGTTGCTGTTCTCCCGTATTTATGAGATATGCTAGTCAAATTCCGCATATATTAGAAATTTCTTCACCATTTCCATTAAAATTTCTTAGACTTTCAGTGCTTGGTATTGATATTACTCAGATGCTAATCTTATTTTGTATGAGCAGAAGCACAAAAGTTGTAGATTTCTGAAAATCTTATATCTTCCGTGCTAAATATACAATTTAATTATTGCAGGTGATAGAAGTGATCTCAGTACCGTCGACTTCAGAAGATACGAATCAGTTGAATGGTGAAAATAGTGGTGTAACTGTCTCATCACAGCGAAACGCAGTTCAACGTGGACGAAGAAAAGGAAATCATGAAACGGCTGATGTTCAACAATCATCGCCCACCAAAATTCCTCGAAAAGATGGTTTTGTTACAAAAGTGAATGCTTCTAATATAAATCAGGTACAGGTACTACCGGCATCGGGACAGAATGAACCGATCATTATTGAGGAGCAAAATTCAGCTGCCACTGAGCGTCTCGTCGTCGAAGATGTCGGTCGCACCAATGCATTGCAGGTCTTCACAGTATAATTGCCTCGTTTTTAAAGTAAAATCTCTTGCATTGTCTCTTTGATTTTTTAAGTAATTGAATTTCTAATCATTTTTAACAGAGATCACTATAAATCCACCCGCAGTTCCATTTCTTTATATACATATGTATGCTGTGCATCCATATCTGCTTCTTTCTGATTAGGCATTCTCTCTCACAAAATGGCAACTTCGAAATTAAGTGAAAGATGATTTAAAATAATATCATAGGTAGAATTTATTACAAACTTTTATTTAGCATTTAGCTGAAGTTATCAGTGCTCTTCATCACTCACTTTTTATATGTAGTAAGATTATGAAATGTCTTATTAGGAAGTTTAAAAGAAATACTTGCGAGGAGGAAAGGTAAAAAAGAGGAATTTTGCTTTTTTTGCTTTGAAATCCAAAACTGCATTTCACTATTGCATGTATACGAGTTGGTAAGAGAATTTCATGGAGTTTTATCAAAAAATGCATTATGTTATCGTTATCACATATCTATTGCATCATGTAATACTGAAAGGATATGTAGTAACTAAAGGCATGATTGCATGAATAAATATTTTAGGAAGTGTGAAGTTTTTGAATTTTTGTCATTGCTAGTTTTAGCATCGAAATTTGAAATAGATTATGATTTAGATTTCAATTTTTTATTTATAGACTGATCTCGCCCAACGCAGTGTAAATATCGTTAACAGTAATTTGTTGCCAAATTTGCAGATAATTCAGTCGAGAGCATAGTTTTTCGATTATACGAAGATGACGAGTTGATTTGATGTGATTCCTATGGTCTATTGAAAAATATGGCATCAATATTACTAAAATCTTTATGGTTTCCTTTTATTTTTACATAGTGCTGTTATCATAATTGAAAGGAATAGTCTTTCACTCTTTTTTGCCTTTGCTTCTCTTCCTGATGCTATTTGCATTCTATTACGTATTCTTCTTCGGCTATCCATTTTTCCGTATCGAATTAGTGCTTAGCTTCAAAGCACGAAATGACTGGTGTTTTTCGATTTTTTTTTTATCTGCATACTTCTAGTATTAGTTTTATTGTTTAAGTTTGATTTTAATATATGGTTTTTCATTACAGAAGTATTTGTCAGGTAAGTATGCTCTGCTTACCCTCAGTTTTTCTTAAGAATTGTCTCGAAGCAATATGTGTGTTTATTTTTAAACTATGACTCTCAAATTTCAACGTGTTTTCAAATAATTTTGTGCTTAGGAAACGTGTTATACTAAAATGGATTTTTTACTTGCATTTGAGTCGGTTGTGCATTCATTTTACATAAATGCGCTTAAATTTTGTGGAAGATTTGGAATTTTGGAAAGTATGCTTCTTCGGGTACTTACAAGACTCGTAGGTAAATGTCAACATTAGCTTTTTTTTTCGTAGCTATGTCACAGTAGTATCAATGTGTTCAGAGCCGTTTCAACTGATGCATCTGAATTCTTCTTGAATTTCATAGTTTTTAGTTTAAACAATCTTAGTTCTTATTTTTTCCCAATGCAAAAGGAGGGTAAATCCTTCATAGTATTTGGTTATCCAGTTACTTTCAATTAAAAAAAATTTCAGACGGGTGATGCGCTCTATAGTCACATTCCAGTGAAGATAGAGATAGATCACATGCAATTTATACTTTTTTAAGCAACTTTTAATGAGTTACATTATTTTTAGCAGTAAAAGTTGGAAAAAACTCAAGTAAAAACTCAGTATTTTAGAGACAAGAAATTATTTTTTTTTTTTTTTTTCATATATATAATGGTCATCATTTGCTTTGTTCCATTTTTTTTTAAATTCTTCATTATAAATTTGTTGTGCGAAAAGTACATTTGTTTTGTACGTTATTATTATTCACATTGTTTGCATATATTTTCTTCATGAATCCCTCAGTCAAGGGAACTATTTGCTCATATCTGATATATATTTTTTATTGTTTTGTAAGACGTAGTATAATGAAGTGATACATGTTTGAAATGAAGTGATGTTTTTTTTTTTTTTTTTTTTTTTTTTTTTAAATTAGTTTTTCTGAGTTATGCTTAATATATTCTCTTTCCATTCAATCTTTTCCTTTGTGCTTGTGAATGTTGTTAATTGAGCTCTTTGTCAAAACTTGCTTGTGTCTCGAAGCTCTGATATCTTTATCTTTTTATATAATTCATCGTTTATTACTGTTGATAAAAGAATAAGAGGAGCTTTAGTTATATAGTAGTTGTTATTAATTTTACAGTGAAGGTTTAATCACCTTTATATACATATTTGGGTCAATTCATAAGTTATATGTATCAATGATATTAATAACTGATCGATATGCGTTGAACATGATGATGATATGAGGTAGAAGGATTCAGAATTTGCAAAAAAAAAAAGTGCAGTAAAATGTATTGGATAGTAAAATGTGAGGATTAACCATAGGTAAAAGTAGTATTTAGGTCAATTTCAGTATGGATGGGACACTAAGATTTTGATTCAAAAAGATTATTTTTTTTTTTTTACGCAGAAATTGTTAATATTACCAAGCATATTTTTACATATCTATTTGCAGAAATGGCAAATACCTCTACGGCAGTAGTACCACATATTGCAGCTATAGCAAACAAATCGGAAGATGCTGCTGTTTTAGTGGATGCTTTGCCCTATCTTGATTCAGATTACACAGAATCCGATCGGCAGATGGCAATGCAATTAGTGGAAGACGAATGTCGGGTTTTCCGCCCTATTAAAAATTATTTACAGAACATGCCACCTCCTGATTTTGATGTGTTTTTGACTCCTTGTTTGATCAAAGAACACATTAGAATGTCCAAAAAGCAAGTAAGTTCCATTTTCCATTTTTTTTGTAGATTTATGGCATTTTTATGGAAAATAACTTTCATGTTCTGAGACTTTAATAAAGAAGTTTGAAGAGCTTTACCTAATCTCAGTGCTTTTATGCAAACAGTAAATAGAGCACTGATAGGGAAATCAGAACAGTGCATCTAGCTGAGAATCCAGATTTAAAAAATGGAAGTCTCTTTTTAGTATTTCTGTTTATATTTTTTCGAATTTTCTGAAGTAATATTTCTGCTATTTGTATCATATATTTGTATTTTTTAAAATTTTAATTTTTTTTTTTCAGGAAATGCCAAAATTAGATATGTCGCGATATGAATTGTCCTGTCCATCCACAACAGGACGGCAGGGTGATAAAACCTCGTGGAGAAAAGCATGTTTCCAAGCAAACTTTTTCTAATTTTTAATTGAACTCTGCTCTCTGTTTCATTTTCTTTGTGTTTCTAATTAAATTTCAAAATATGGGCCATGATAATAATAATAATAATAATATTACAATAATAAGTTCAGGCCATTCGTAATGCAGCTGCTCAGAATGAACATTTATTGCTTCGTAATATCAATTTGCAACTTATGGACGAGCATGCACCACCTGTTTACCTTCGATATAACAAAGAACTGGAGACAATGCTGCATTGTGAAGAGAAAGAACTGCGAAAGGTAACATGTGAAGTCATTTCCAAAACCTCTAATGTCTTTTTTGTTTCTGAAGCTGTATTACTTATATTTTAATTGCTTCGAAATTTCGCAGAAGTTCCCCTGCATCATTTTGAGTTGAGTATTTATTTATTTATTAGTTTTCTGTTGCTTCGATCAGCAGTTTATTTATTCACTTCCTTTTAGGATTTTAATTGGCAACTTTTATGCAAGTTTCCTAATTTTTGTTTTTTACTATAAATTTAAAATCGCGAAGAATTTCAGCTGAGAGAGGAAGTAATGGAGATTCATTCGAGACGGCGAAAAAGTCAAATCGAAACAGGATTAAAACTAAAAGATTTGGAACAAAATTGGGTGCAAATGGTTACCAAAAATTATAAGATGGAACTTGCTTGCCAAGAGCTATCAGCAGACAATGAGATGTTAGCTAAGAAAGCCAAATTAATTTCATAGTTTTATTTCTTTTTTATGTTTTAGTAATATGCGATAGCTCTGTTGACAGTACTGCTTAACAATAATTTGAAACTATGAGTGGAACAAATTCGTTATAGTAGAGGGGTGGTTTTTCGAAATTTGTCGTCATTTATCAATCTATTATATAATTGATTATGTGAAGATTCATTTGGATGTTTGCTTGTTTTATAAATTTTGAATTATTTTCTTGGTGTAAGACATTTGATATTGTCCATTATCTACAATAATCATTTTTTTTTTTTTTTTTGTTATTCAATTTAGAATATTTTTTAATCTTTTCGTGAAAGAAACTTTTTTTTGGAGTTGAATTTTTTATGTATTATCCAATTGCTTCATTTTCAATTGAGTCATTAATTTTATTCAGGATTTCAAATTTCCCTAGAAATTTTGAAATGCAAATAAATCATTTGTTTTGTTTTTTCGTATTGCATTTTTAGTTTTGAAAAATTCGTAAAAGCAACTTCCTTTTGGGAAAAAAAAATAATGTGTAGAAGAAGTAAAGGACAGCTGAGATTGTTTATTCCCATTGGGCGGTAGGCTAGTGATAAAAATTTTTAAATTTTTCAAATCCATTCTTTAAATTTCATTTTTCCACTATATTTTTGGTGAAAAACAATAGATATGTTTATTTATTTATATATGCTATTGAACAATACTATACAATCTATGGATGATGCGAGCATAGAAAAAAAAAAGCTAAAATGACGTGAGAATTATTTGGTTGGCTGATAGGGAATTGATAACTGGAATTAATTCTCAACTAGTCTGCTCTATTTGTATGTCTTCTCGAATTTTTTCTCGTTTTATTACTAATTTTCCTGCATTGCTTTTTCAATTCTTTTTCAAATGAATTATATGCGTTTAAATTTTATAAATACAATTTTTTTTAATAAATAATGAAAAATGAGAAAACATGAAAAAGATATTGAATTAGAAAATATTGAAAATGAACGGAGTTGGTTGGTAGTTCCTGGAAATCTCGATGGATATTTATCGTGATGTAATTTTTAGAAATTGGCTATCATATTTTCTATATGATGATTGATTATGATGGTTATAAAAAATACTATAGTTAATTTGAAGTAACAAGGAGAACATTGTTTAAATTAATGCTTAATTGGAATGCTTTTTTCGGTAATATGGTTGAAATGTTTTTTTTTAAAGTTTTATATCATAGATGGTTAATTAATGTGAAATTGTAATTTTGTTGTTATGTGAAATGTATATATAAAGATACATTTCTACAGAGGATTTTATTGTTTCTTAGGTTACCCTGCTGCTGCTGCTGCTGCTGGTAGAATTCAAAGGCTATTATTAAAGAGTGGAAATGACATGGCAAAATTATTTGATACCAGTAATCGGCACTTTTACAATTTTGGGGGTATATTTTCTTCAATTTTTTAATTTTAGGGATATATTTTCTTCAATTTTTTAATTTTCGGCGTATATTTTCTTCAATTTTTTAAATCTATCTTAAGTATATGGTAACATACGCTTTAATATTACTACTATTTATAGAATACCTAATTTTTAAGCACATAATTACTTAATACACTACTAATAAAGTCCTATGAAGTGATCCTGTTCAAATTTTTAAGTTTTTTTTAGTATTGCAAATTTTGTGAGAGAAATGATACCATAAAGTCAAAGCTAAGATTACTCATTAGAATGATGAAAAATAGAAATGACTAGATAGAAAGGAAAAGCTTGAATCTTTTTGGATCTTTTCTGCATCAATACTACAATCATTCAATGATGCGAAATGCTAGATTCTTCATATTGCTACAGTAATATTGAGTTGAATTTTAATTTCCAATATTAAATATGAGTTCTGTTATTGGATGTATTTATTTTAATTCAGTTATCTGTTGCAAGAATTGAATAACATTAAATACACTGTATTTCATAGTAATGGTATATTTAAAAGACCAATTTTATGCCTACCTATAATCCTCCTGTATCAGGCTTTCAAACACTTAATTAAATCTAATAATTAAATAAGGTCAAACGATCACATTGGCTCACTTCTTTTTTTTGTCACTTTTAGAAGGTAAACTGTACTACGAATAGTCTCTCAGTTCAACTAAATTGTAGCATTTGTAAGTAGTTAATTAATAGTTAATTAAGGGTAATTAGATTAGTTCTTTCTTCTCATTAGAAGGCTTATTTTACTTTCAGTCATGTTATTTGATTGGATATTATCAGTTTTCGTTTGGATGGATTTTGTTCCTTGTCACTTTGAATGGTTTGAAATCACACATGTGGCGAAAACGCGAGAAACGACTCCTAGGTTTGAGACAAACCGCTCTGAAAGAACGAGAGGTTGATTTCAATTGTTAAAATTATTTATTAAATATGATTTCATGTTTTTTGAAAAAGTATATGTGATATTAGAGAGTATTTTTGCATCATTTTAAAATTACCAAACATAATTTAATTTATTTACAGGTTATATTAGCTCAGCTGCAGGATCTTCCAGCTTGGGTCCAATTTCCGGATACCGAACGAGTCGAATGGCTTAACAAAGTTTGTTTCCAATCAAGCATTGTAGTATTATTTATGCACTATTATTTTCTATTAATTCTTATATAATAATATAGTCATAGAATGTTTTCATTGATGATTCCATGTGATTCGTTCAAATATGAAGTTTGACTGTTAGTCATTTCAAAAACTATCAAAACTTCCTGAAATTTCTTTAAAAAAATTGCATTTCTTCAGGTTGTATTGCAACTTTGGCCTTACATTACCGAATATTCCAAGCATTTCATGCGTGAATATATCGAACCTCAAGTTAAGTCGCAATTACCCGCTATCTTCAAGTCTTTCAAATTCACAAAAATGGATATGGGTGACATTCCTTGTCGTGTAGGCGGCATTAAAGTAATTATTATGAAATTTTCTTAAGCAAAAATTACGCGAAAATTCTTTTTCCATTACCAAACTAATTTTTTGATTAGCAAAAGAAAGTCTCGAGAGATTTTGGGAGAGATTGTTCAATGTCTTATTGTCGAGTTTTATTGAATCTTAAATGTCAACTCTGCTTATATGACAAGTGTTTTAAAAGTCCTGTGCTTGTGATTAATTAATTTTCATCTTTTCTTTCTGGTTAGGTTTATACACATAACGTTGGCCGAGATCGCATTATAATTGACATGGACATCGCGTATGCTGGAGACGCCGACTTTGCTGTTAGTGTTATAGGTTTCACTGGCGGTTTAAATCAACTGCAGGTACTATATTTTATATTGTTTACAGAAATTAGAATGCACAGTTATGAAAAATGAGACATTTCGAAGTCTTCTTAAAACAAGATGTGAGTCGAGTTTCGTATAATTATGACATAATTAATTAGCATGTTCCAGTTTTCTGGAAAGTTACGAGTTGTTTTGAAGCCGTTGTTATCGTATCCGCCAATGGTTGGTGGCGTTTCCGGGTGCTTCTTAGAAAAACCGGTGAGTATGACGAGATTGGAAATGAACAAACTGTTTTTTGTTGCAGCTTGAAGTTATATCTTGCTTCCGTCCACTTCACACCAGCTCTTTTTGTTAAAATTGTTGCATTTTAAGTTGCATTTTGATTCTTTTAGATTTCAGAAAATCGATTTTAATCTAACTGGCATGGGTGAATGCGTGGAATTACCTGGTTTGTTAGATGCGATTCGTGCGATAATTGACTCTCAGGTGGTTGATTTCAAGATTTCTTTAATTTCTGTAATAAAAGGCCGATAGTTTTTTTCCTACTTGTAATACTAGAACTCATAACATTACAATTTTCCTTTATTTGTTAAAGAAAACTCATGAAATGCAAAAGATTTTCTAGGTTTCGGCTTTATGCGTACTTCCGAATCAAATTGTATTTCCGTTAGCTGTAAATGTTGATATCAGCAAATTGCACTTACCTGAGCCTGATGGTGTGCTTCGTTTGAAAATTGTGGAAGCTAAAAATCTAGAAAATAGAGATATAAAATTCACGAAAAGTGCGGCAAGTGATCCATATTGCCAGATACAGGGTATCATTTCTTATTTCAAACAAATTTTTGTAATTTTTATACCTCGGCCAAACCATATGCTGCTGCTTTGCTTTTTTATTTCGCAGACTCGATGCTACGTTATCTTTATAAGTTTATATTTTTCAAAAACACGATTAGTGAAAAAGATGTTCCGTTTATCCTTTTTTTAATTTGCTACATATCTGACAATTGTCAGCTTAAGTTCACCCATATATTTATTGAACTGGTTGAATCTGTTTCATTCAGCCATTTGGCATTTTCAGTTGGTTCCCAGTTCTGCAGAACTAAAACAATTAATAATGATCTGAATCCAGTTTGGAATGAATATTTTGAATTTGTCGTCGATCAGGCTAATGGGCAAAAATTGCGTATAGAACTATTTGATTATGATAAAGCGAGTACTGATGAGGAGTTGGGAACGTTAGCAGTCGACCTAATCAATTTCAAAGAAAAAAAGAATCTTGATGATTGGTTTCCATTAGATGCATGTAAACATGGCGACATACACATTCAGGTATTATTTATTTCAGAAATTAAGCGTAAGTTTTTTGAACATCAGCAGTTTGTTAACTGCTTTTTTGATACAAAAATGATGTAATTTCAATACTAAATTTGAATTTACACTTCTTTTGTTTTTTTGAAGCAGAAATTTCTCTTTCCATACCCATAAATATGAAAGCATGAAGCATTCAGTAATATATTAGTTGATTAGAATTTCTTTTAAAATTTTTAATGTTCACTTTATTAATTTAGAATGCACTTAATTGATTTATTCATACTATATACTGATACTGACATTAAATAACCATTTGCCTCGAATATAAATTGAAAACTTACAATGAGTTACGGTTTCTGTTGAATTTTTAGGCTGCCTGGATGAACTTGTCATCTTCACCTCAAGACTTTACTTATCAAGAATTTGGAAATCTTTGGTTCAATACTGATAAACCAGTACATTCAGCTCTGCTTATGATCTTTATTGATAGTGTTTCCGATTTACCGGTAACTTTATGATTTTTGTAGAATGAAGCAGGAATACCATTAGTGCTGATTTGCCGGAGCCAATTACTTCAACATAGTTATGTCAAAAATGGCTAGACGTTTATATGTATCACATATACAGTATACACTGCATCCTATAATAGTTTGAGCAAGAAACAAATGGTTCAAATTCCTTCCAACTTAGGACACTGAGAAGCAGTTAAGTGAAAGTCAAATACTTGCTATTATTCTAATGAACATGGATACTGCTGGAAATCTGGAAACAAAATAACGCTCCACTTTGGTCGTTGTAACAGCTTACACACTTTAAAATTCCAAATTTGCAATTGTATTTTTTTAGTATCCAAAAGCGAAATTGGAACCATCACCGTATATTATAGTAAGTCTTGGCAAAGATTTCCAACAAACGCCGACAAAAACAAGAACTGTTAATCCATTATTCCAAACCAAGATTCGGTTCTTTGTTCGTTATCCCAAGGGACAAGAACTGAAATTCGAGGTACAACATAGTTTTTTTGATTCTACTGAATAACATTTCAACCACTTGAAATGGTGTTTTTTCTAATCTGACTGAATTAATTGTGTTGTTGATACTTATTCTCCGTACTTGTATTTCCACATCATTTGAAGACGATTATTATTATCAAGAAGTACTCTGAAGTTCCCAGAGTAGTGTTTAGATGAAATAGAGTAAATAGCTGCTTGTTTTTACACATGGAGAGTGTTAAAGCCTAAATCTTGATTTATACGATGCGCATTTCTAGTCTCATTAGCTTCTGATATTTTTATATAGGAAGGTTTATATTAAACCACTTCTAAAAATTTTTAAGGCTATCGATCATACAACAAAACGTTCCTTGGGCGAATTGGTTTTACCGTTGAGAGCATTTTTGCGAGAACCAAATTTGGAATTTTTTGAACAAACCTTCCCATTGACACGTGGAGTCCATCAAAGTTCAATGGTTATCACAGCGCGCATTAGGGTTAATTAATTAGATGAAAATTGTTTCTATGTAAATGTGTCTCTGTTAGTTGCTTTTGATTTGGTTTTTAAATTATATTTTTTTATGAATATTGGGAATTTATTCTACAACAGTTAAATATCACTGTTTCCCATGAAAGTTGGAACCACTGGCATTTAATTTAAATAAAGCAATTCGTTTGTTCAGTTAGAAATAGTCTGGACTGTTCTCAGAGTGTTGTAATACCCTATAAGAAATTGTTGTAAATTTAATGAAAATTTTGGTTTTGGACCTCTTTGCTTGTTCAAGATTATAAATGATTCCTGTCATTTGTGCGGTCCTGGTTAAAATTATCTTATTTATTTTTGCATCATTGTTTTCAGTTCATTGCTTTTATAGGCTTTAGTTACTGATCAACAAAAAGAAAATCCTGCTTTTGATAATGACAAAGAAGCAGTTTACGGTAATGGTAAGCTTTTATTGAAATTATCGAAAAAAGGCTTTCCGTTTATCACACTTATTCCATCTCTTTTGGTGAACTTATTTTCACAATTGGTGAGTAGGGATCTTCCGTGGTTTCTAATTTTATCGGTAAGAAGATCTGCTGTTTCTGGTAGATCTTGAAATCTGAATATTTTGACTCCGTCTAATTTTCATATTCTGCTTGTTTTATATTAAGCTACAATATTAAGCTTTGCTTTTTTGTATGGCAAGGTTATAATTTTTATTTTCTACACGTGCAATAAGGATTGGAATTCAGTAGGATGATTAGTAAATATTTAAGGTCATAATGAATACATTCTTACAAATCGGTTAGGTAATCGATATTACAGCCTTGTAATTAACGCTAAATTCATCATGCTACTCGTTCAAATAATGCAACATTATGTTTCTAATATCTTTTTTTAGAAGTATTCATTGAGAGAGCTGAAAAATTGATAGCGGCTAATAAAAATAATGATCGAGATCGAAATTCCGCAGAATATGAGGTGAATTTGCAAAAATCAAATGAAGCGGTTACTGACAAGAAGGCCTTGATTTTGAACTCAAAATCACCGATCAACGAACAGATGAAAATGCGAAGAAACAGCAATGAATCAGCTGCAAGTCTATTTAGACGTCGTCGTACTTTTGGTGAAAAACTGTTCCTAGCGAAACATACGCAAGACAGGGGAAAACCGTATGTTTTTTGAAACGTATTCTAGCAATATTAGGAAATAGAGATTTTTTCCAGTGACTGTGATCTTTGCAGCAAATAGTATGCATTATATTCCGAAAAAAGAAAATGGCTTATTGTAATGATGAAAAAGGCTATAACTTTTGTTTTCTTTTTTTAGCATTAGTCAAAGTGGTCGCTTGCATTTTGCTCTTCAACATCTGAAAGAATCAAGCAAGCTGATAGTTCGGGTAATGCGCATAATGTACGTGTTATTCAGTGTCAAACATTTTTAAACTATTTTCACCTATTGCAGATTTTATTAATTTAAACAAATCTTGTGAAAAAATCAATCATGAAATCTGTTATGTTGACCTCAATTATTATTATAATTATGGGTCCATTTCAAAGGACCATTTTTCATTTATATATTATGATTATTTTAATGAACTATGTTTCAAATTACTTGAAGATATCGGGCATTTCAATCAATCATGAAAAATATATTCAGACGATTATGTTTTAGCATTATCCAAAGCATTTTGACTGGAGTTATAATTAGCTTTCATCACCGAGGGTAATTGGTTTATAATATTTCAGAGAGCTTTCTCCACTTGATAGTCAGGGTTCAGCGGATCCTTACTTGACTGTACGTCTTACACCTTTGGACAATATACGTGGTGGTGAGAAACGAAAAACACCAATTGTTAGGAAATCTCTTGATCCATTTTTCGACAATCAGTCAGTTTCCATCTGTGTTATTTTGTTTTTTTTAATTATTTTTCTCCAACAGTAGATTTTTTCTAAATTTTTCATTATTCTCAGAAGTTGCCTTGTTATACACAGAAGTAACCTTTTCTTATGAAAAGTGATTCGCTTGAAATATCAAGCTTCATTTTATCTACTCTGTGCCCTAAAACACTAGGATAGTTTTCCTTTAAAGTACAATCCGTAGTAAATCAAATAAACCAAATCTTCTATCATTTTATCTCTTGTTATTTGTACTTCTTGACATTAACTCCTTCAGGTTCGAATTTGATCTGCACTTTAGTGACATCGAGAATCATATGCTTATTTTCACTGTAAAAGATGCCATCAACTATGGACCCTTTAGCAAAGCTCCTGTTCTTGGAATGGTTCGTTGGCCAGTTTTTTTTTTATAATTTCCAAAATTCTCATCCCTAATTAAACATTTCTCATAATTCTCTATCGTTCGAAGTCTTTTCAAAAATGATGTAATTTCAATGATTTAAATTGTTTAAGAAATAGTTTCTCAAATTATTTCCTCTCCATATTTTTCTAGGTGCAAGTAATGTTGAACAGTGTGGAAATAAACGAAGAATTCTCGAGCTTTTGGCATGATCTCAAACGTAGTTGATTATCAAATGACAACTCGTATTAGAGGCATCCCACACCGGTGCATCCTACGACAATATATAATTGCACTATGTTGCTTTGAATTTAGTTCATTTACATTTTAGTTCACGCTTCTTAGATTTCGCATTTTCCCACTTTATTACGAAAGATTTTTAATGTTAACAATATGCATTATTTATTTAACTTGTATATTCGGTAAACCGATAAATGTATTTCGATATTTCGAATTCATAATTTATACACCAAATTATTTCATCCTTTCGTGTTCCAGTCCAGGTTATAAAACCAGCTATCATTTCTATTTCGTACGAATGAATAATTGACCAAAACCAAAACCAGCTGTCATTTCTACTTCGTACGAATGAATAATTGACCTATTTTCAAGTTTTTTTATTTTCCTAAAAAATATATTTGCCTCTATAACAACAAAAAAAAAAAAATTGCCACGTGCTGAATAGCTCACTGAAATTATTGAATACTCTTTATTATTATTTCATCAAAGAATAGTCAATGCTCACAATGTGGAATATCATTTTTTAGACTTTGTTTCCTTTATTGCTCTAATCCACAGAAACTTCAAAAAAGCTTTAAAAAGCTTTACTTATTCACTTATTCTTTCACTTGTTCCCTTCCAACTTTCACTTTGAATTCTTGTTTTTGTTTCTACCTAATTTTTGATTATTGACTACGATGCAATAGATTCCAGTACAGTATTTAAATGTAACGCTTCAAGAAGTTAGGCATATTTACTTCCTCGCGATATTTATATTTATTATACAGGAATTAAGAAATCAAGAGGGTATTTTTTTATATCAAAGTAAGAACTCTGAGAGTTAGAGATACTAGATTAACTTCAACCCATTCATCTGTTTCTCCAACTTGGAGTATAACTCAACAAAAACCACAAAATAAAACTGCAGAATAGGCTGATATGTTGAATCTAAAGCCTCTGAAATACCACGCATGTCGATGTTGAACCCTTTCGACCACTGAATTCGAGAATATTTTTTGATGGGACCTCTTCAACAAATCTCAATTCTTCATCACTAAATTGTTTTTCCAGCTCATTCCTGTAATGTAAATTGTCTGACAATAGGGAAATAATAAGAACTTCATAAGAATTAAACGTATAAGTTATCAATTTTAAACTTTTACATTGCATGATTAAAGAAACCAGATTTTTCTTTATAAGGTTTTATCACAAAATTTTTATGAATTGATTAAGGAACGGGTTGCACAAAGATTTGCCAAAAAGTTCATGACAATTAATAAACTTTCACCTACTTAATAATTCACCATAAATGTTAAAACGAAATATTGACATTCTACCTGGAGTAATTACATGAACAAAGGATGAAAAATCCGCAGGATTTTAGAGTTCTGCAAATATTTGCCTTGTATTTTCTCAAACGATAGTCACGATCAACTGATAGTGAGAGCGCATCCCAAGTGCCCTTATCAAGAACAGCGTCGAATTTTCCCAGATTAATGCTTTCATTCAGCAGATCGACTACCTAAAAATGGCTATCAGTACGACCTTTAAACTAAGAATGTCTTATTACATTATAGATAAAGATCAAAAATTACCCGAAAATCAATTTGGATACTACTCTCTGCGCACTTTCTTTCTGTAAGTTTCCTGGCTAGCAATATTGCTTCTTCGGAATAATCAATACCACATAAATGAAAATAGCCTTTTTGTTGCTGAAGTGAGAAAAATTATGAATAACAACAAAAAGTCTAACTCTATCCCCAAGTATGTTAAAATTTTCGATGCTTCTAATCGCTTCAGAGATTAAGATCTGAAGCTATAAAGGAAGTAATATATCAGTAATGGAAATATGCGTGAGCAAAGCATAATGCAATTAATTCATTACTGCAAATATCCTTTACCACTGTAAAATGAAAAAGCTTTAATTTAAGGTAAATGGAAATGAAAAGAAAGTAATTATTTTTAAAAAAGTACAGAAAAAAAGATGAAAATTATGACTTTGGATATATACAGCTAGTAATCATTACTTTAATGCCAGGTTTTACGTTTACTCTGAAATCACCGAGCAGCTGAACTTAAATTATAATAAATTCGCAGATAGCTCATTAAGCCAACCTACTTATTTGACAAGCTCGAAGAAGTATTTTGAGCAACCAATATAGTTAAATAATGACAATTAAAAGGTAATGTATTCTACAACTCTGGAATGTTCATCGAATTTTTCGCACAGAACTATCTGATTCCTCCGAAATTCGCTATCATTTACGTACCCTAGCTATAACTGCGACAACGCTACACGTACCAGCGCTCTCAATAATGAACCATTGCCACAACCAAAATCAATCAATTTGCATGATTTTGATAAGTGTTCATTTTCGCAAATATACTTCACCATACGACTTTCAGCACTACGTCCAAACCATACTTCACCTTCATCTCCAAATTCTTCGAAATTTTTCAACTCCCTTTCGTAGTATTCAATCCAACTATAAAATTATTTTTATTCCTTATTATTTATTTTTCAAAATTTGCGAAAAAAAACCAACGTCTGAAGCTGCTTGCTATTGAAATTAATTTTTGACAAATTATCAAAGACTTCATATTAAAACAATAATGGAAAACTGATGATTACTGACTAGCAAATAATATTAATAAATATGGAATTGCATTTTTTTACAAGAATTAAAACTAAAAAAGAATATTTTAAACTTTACTATTCTTGATTAGCAAGCCTTGAGGAAATTATTTCATTCTCAGTTATATCCACCAAATTTTCATCTGCCATGTTTCTTCCTGTAAAATTATAAGTGCTAAAAATGGTGAATAACCAATCAGTACGAATTTATACGTAAAATAGTGATATTTTAAATTTCCACGCGAAATTTTAGATAAATTAATACTTAGCGTTTATTTCCTATACTAGTAAACGCTAAGTACGCTTTTCCATTCTTTACATATCTTGCTAAATTGAAAATTTTAGCTAAATATATGAAAAATAGAGAAATAATTTTGCAACAGTGTATGTACGATAAAATCACATCAATAGACATATCATTAAAGATTGATATGTCAACAACAAATAACGTAAACACGTGAAGAAAGACGTAATACTATTTCCAGAGTGCAGATTGTTAGCAAATTAGCATTGTTACGACGCATCTAACCTACTATTTCACGTATTTTCCCCTTACTACAAAATGTCTCTTTCGTCCAGTTTATATGTTATACCTCCTTAATGTCTAGTGCATTTATTCGCTTACAAAAATGTAATAAATAGTTGTTTCAAATAATATCACAAATAGGAATATATGAAAGATATGCCATTGCAATCTTTTAAAATTTTCAAAATTTAAAAAAAAAAAAAAAAAAAAGCTGTGGATGAGATGAGATGTTGAAGTTGAAAAGCTATTTGTTTCATAGATGCTATTTTTATTCTGTTTAAAATGCCTATTTTGAAAGAACTGCACTATGAACAATGTGAAATATCTTAGAAGGCAAAATATTGCAGATCCGTTCATGTTACTACCAATGGAATTGTAAAATTTGTATAAGTAATGGGTTTCCTGAACAATGGTGGAGCATCAATTTCGCCTGCTTCTGCCTGAAATTTTTTTTTAACCTGAAATACTTTCAAAGTAGCTTATAATAGTGATCATAAAGTATTAGTATAACTGAACAAAAAATTTCTGAAAAGAAAACTTTTATTTAAAAACTAATTCAAATTAATTCAAGTATAAAATTTTTTAATTTAATTCATTTTAACCAATAAATTAGAAAAAAAAAGAATAGAACATGCGCTTTCGAGCATATAAAAATTTAGTATTTCAAATTCTATACGCTATTATTTGTTTAAATAGGTCAATGTTTAACATACCGTGGTATGCACCATCACAAGTCTATCAAGTTTTGGATTCCCAGGTTTCCTTATCACTTCTATGATTTGTTCGGCACCTGGTTCCATGAACGAAAAAACTGGATTTACTCGATATAGGAAATTGTCCGAACATTTTATCTATATCGAATATTTTATCTCATTCGTTTGCAACTTCAACTTTTTTAAAAAAGTTTTTCTTCACGTAAGTTTGTATCGAAATTTATCCAATTAACCTATTCAATCCCTCTCCATACGCTTACTTCAGAATCCTTTAATGACCTTTCGCCCCCAAACTGATCATTATTTATACACAATGAGTAAATTTTTTGTTGAAATAAAGAAAGATGGATATGTAAGAAAAAAACCTTAATGGCCTGCCGTTTGGTGGTATTATTCCTGGTGATAAAGTTTACTGAACCACCAAATGCTGTGAATTGAAGTTCTTTCGGGTCATAGGTTACTTCTTCTATCTTCTCTTCCTCCTCTTTTTTCTGCTTCTCTTCTTCCTCAGTTTCTTTTTTTCGCTCCTCCTTCCTTACATCTCTTTCCTTCTCATCCTCCTTCTCCTCCTTCTCACCCTCCTTCTCACTCTCCCTCTTGTTCTTTTCTTCGTCCATTTCATTGTCTTTTTTCTTTCCTCTCTCTTTATCTTTTTTATTTTCATTGTCCTCGTTTGTTCCTGTTAATTCCTTTTCTTCAGCTTTCTTCGAACTTTCCCCATTTTCACTATCTTTTCCAACAACACTATCTTTATTGGTCTCACTATCCCTATCTTCTTTTCCATCTAACTTTTTGTCGCTCTCTTTTAACTCTTTTTTCTAAAAAAAAAAAAAAAAACTTGTGGTTAATTTAAAATACTTTTTGCAACAAATATGAATTGAAAGTTTTGTAGATGAAAGCGCAAATGTTGCAAATATTTCAGTGATTGTATGTTATTTATTAAAAAAATGAGAAGGAAATATATTTTTCTTATTTTCCTATAATTATTTATTTTTCATTTCATTCTTATCTTTTCTTCTTACTTTCATTCTCATTTCAAAAAGTATTTTCCATTAATTCTCCAACATATTTAATTAAAATGCTTAGTTACAATCAATCTGATTATATGATATGATAAAAATGATAAATATGATTACCTCTGAACTTTCTTTTATCTCTATCTCCTTCTTCTCTTTCTTCTTTCCACTTTTTTCTTCCTTCTTTTCACTTTTTCCCTCCTTTTCACTATCTTTTTTCTCCTTCTTCTGCTTATTTTTGTTAATTTGTTCAATTTTTTGTCTATGATTTTTACGTTTTAATTTGTACAATTTCTCCGAATCACTTTTTTCTTCTATTCCAGTCTAAATTGTTTAATATAAGTTTATTTATGAGTATAACAATTAATTTCATACTCAAATTAATTTCATTGTTATTTCATAGAAAGTATCTCTTTGCAACTATCAATAAGGAAAAGAAGATTTAGCACGGTTGAAATCTCTTAAAATATATATTGATAATTTTTTATTTATTATAAATCTCAGACTACAAGTAAGTTGACTTTAAAATATCTATACGGTTGTATGTTATTCCAGTCTACTACTTGCTATTTCTATTTTATTCTGTGAAGTTAAAGTTTATCATTTTATCAGTTACATAATAACTTAATAGTTTTAAGGATTTAATTTAACATTTGCTTAATAACTTAATAATTTCAAAGATTTGACATTTGTTATCTACTTTACCGCGAAAAATAACCTTTTCAGATTGTTCTTCTTGTTTTTCTTTTGCATGTTCCTTGTTTTCCTTTAAAAAAAGATTGTAGTTTCATTCAAGTTGATTTCTTGATTAAGCATTACATCGTTTTTCCCTCATCTTGAATTAATTTTTCAATTTTTAAAAATTTTTTCATCAAAAAAAAGGGAAAAATTTTTGAAAAAAATTAAACAGAAAAGGAAAAATTTACTGCTTTTTTGTCTTTGCATAATATAATTAAATAGTTGATGATAATCAATGTTTTGAGTAAACCAGCAATTGTTATGAAAATCCACATTATAATTTATTAGCAAATTATCTATCTGCAAAATTATCATTGATTCAAACGTTATTATTATACTTTTCATTTCAAATTTCAGATTCATTCCATAGCGTTATTTTTTGGTTTAATGATTTTAATAAATAAAATATCTTCTTAACTTTTTCCGCATTACCATGAACATATCATTATACTTTCCTTATGCTAATGAATTATATGTACTGGTTATGTAAAGTGAACACAGCAAATTCTAGAATTACTAGAATTACTCTGATACTACCTCAGGAAACATACTAAAATATAACAACTATAATTGATAATAAAAGTAACTGATCAGAGCAATTCTAAAATGTACAATGATTTTAATAATTTAATTACATCTCTTTTATATATTTTTGATAACTGATTTTTCAAATATTGAGTTAATTATTATGTAGCTAATTGTTTGAAACTAAATAAGTTATACATAAAAAAAAGCTAAAGAACTAATATTGCTCGAAATACTATAATAACATAAATGTTGAGAGAATACTTAATTTCAAATTAGTAGAAACCTATTTCACATATTACTTTAATAAATTTAAATCAAGAAAATTGAATAATTCTCGAGTAATTTAAATTCTTCCACTTCCACAAACATTGTCTGAAGCGCAATGTTGCATAGTGGTATACATTTAGCGTTGCAAGATACGCTATGAAGACATTAAATCCTTGTGCAATTTTGGTTTCTGATCGGTTTTTGAGGCTTGGCAAGTTTGGTTTGGTTGATTACAGGAATTGATAATTGATAGGGATATTATCACTTATCAGCCCATATCTATGAGATAAATGAGAGTATTAGTAGTTTGAGTTGCTGCCACAACTCTATTCGTAGTGGAATATAACTTATGATGTAGAAGAGATCTGACCAATCTAGTGGACAAATCTAGTGGACACTCCTGACAAATCTAGTGGACACGTTAAAAGTTTATAAAGTTTCTTACGGTATCTTTCGTTGATAGTTCTTATTCTTCAAGATAATAGCAATAGATTGATCAGAATCTATAATAAACTATATGCTCAAACTTTTTGTTTAATCCGAACTGGTTTTTCATATTTGTATTTTGTTATAGTGCTACCTCCTCTGTAGTTCATCACTGTTATTGGATTTTCTTTTAGCTTTTAGATTGAAAGTAGTGAAGATGCGTTCAGCTATGCTATGTCGTACGCTGTCAAAGACCTTACAGAGGCATATCTCAGCAATGGCTGTTTGCTCGGGAACCAAAATGCTGCATCCAATTATGATAGCTCGACAGTTGTCATCCACTAGACGTATGTTTTTACAAATTATCAGAATGAAATGATGTATTTTAGTTAATTTTAAAAATACAGATCTTTTTAAAATATTTCAGAATTTCTGGTCATCCACAGAGATTGTTAAGAGCAATTGTTTCTGTTAGAATTCCAATAAAGATCGGAGACAGTCATAAATTCTGTCATCTTGCATTGCAAGGAAAAAATTACTCTTTGATGGTTCTCATTCTGGGACAGAAAATGAGCAGTATTTTTTCTGTCCAAACTTATACAAAATTCTATTCATTAAAAAGCTTCTATCTTTCTTATATGTCGTGTGTTAGGGATGAGCAAATGACAATCTTTTTTTTGTCGAATGTAAATAATTCATAGTTTTTCTGATTATTAGAAAAGCGATTTGCTATCTAATTATTTTTTTTTTTTTTGTTTCAGTACTGAATAACGAATTAATCGATGCTTTGAAGAATGAAATTACGGCTGAAAAACAGCTGGAGAAGGAAAATCTTCGTGGTGAACAAGCTCCAAAAATTTCGGGTTTCGAAATTAAAACTGATGGTGCTAACATACAATTGACAAAACTACATGGCAAGGAAAAGTAATGTTCAAAGTTTATATAATGATTTCAATTTCTAGCTGAAGCAATTAACCTTGACTTAGCAATAATATATGAATGGCATATGCGCGAATCTCTAATATCTCTAAATATTCAAATGAAATGAATACACCATATATTAACAACTAAATTTAGGTCATTCAATCCAGTTAATAAATATAAAAAATGCTTTGAGATAGTGATCATGGGAAAGTCCAAGATGAGATCTAGTGATTCTTTCTCCAGAACTTACACAATCCAAAGGATTTCATATTATCACCAATTTAATATTTGTCGTAAATTTTCCAGAATTAACGTTTACTTCAATGTCAATCATTCAGTAGATATGGAAGGCGAAGAAGATGAGGTCATTTTCCGGTTTCTTTCCATTTCAGTGTATATTCTACTTTTCTCATCTAGAATTGAAATTTTCTTCTATAGCTAAGTTGATACATTCCGTATTAATTTTATACATCGCGTTTATTTCTCTTAGCTATCATCTTCTGTAGGATGAAGGAGTTCCACTCGCCTTGCCTTCACTTACGATAGAAATCATCAAAGCGCAACAAAGATTATGCTTTTATCTTGACTTATGCGAAAACGAAGATGCAACGGAAGCAAATGAACGATGTAAGTTTAATTATTCTTTTTAGGGTTGAGCAAACCGCAATAAATTTGTCAAAATGTACTAAAAATAACAAAAGATGTTACTTGTTCTTTGACTTTGATTTACTTGCAGTTGATTTTCGTGTGGCAGAATTTTATATTGCTCCAGCTTCAAAAGGAACAGAAGATGAAGAAGTGCCTGAATCAGTGTACTCATCATCCGGCAAATATATTGACCCAGTATGCATTCTCAATGTTATAGTTTAGTTTACTTAAGTGTCTCTTAGTATTGAGCAGAAAAATTTTGTTTGTTATAACTATTTTGCCTACATTCGTTGTAAGTGAAAAGAAGTAAGACGTGTAATCCCACCCATAAAATAAGAAGGTTGTAACTCGAGAATCGAATGAAGAATTAGTTAACTAAATGTAATCAAAATTTCAGACTTTGCATGATCTTTTGTTCAATCATTATTTGGCAGAACGTGGCTTCGATCAGAAATTTTGCCGTGAAGTTGTGGATTTCGCTACACACTATGAGCACTCTCAATACGTTAAACTATTGACAGATATTCAGTCATTTGTATCAAAATGAAAAGAAAAATGAGTAAATGAATGTTGCTTATGAAATCTCTAAGCTGGAAGATGTTTTGTTACTTTACATGTTTGGACATTTTTTAACTTTGTTGAAAGTTATGCTTTATTTCATTTAGTAAATTTTAACAGTTATTATTTTCATTTCTTATTTGCATTTCAACTCTAGATTCAGAGTACTGCTATTTTTTTGTCGTCAGGATTTTGTATACACGGAATGGTTCAAGGATCCGGCCTATATTTTTCAGCTATTTGGTTGTTTATTTGCTAAAAATGGATTAAGCGGTTTTCTTAGCAATCGAGCTGGGCAGATTGCTTTTCGATTTTAAAACTAAATCTATTTGGTAGATATAGACGATTATTTTTGTGTGTGTGTGTAATAACGTTTGATTAGAAGGCATGACTCGTTGTTTAGAAAATTATTGGAAATGGATGGTGGATGTGAAGTAAGATTGGAGGAACTGCAACAAGACGGTAATGAAACACTAATGTCACTAGTAAAAAATTATTTATCTTCATCTGATTCGAATAACGAAGCTACCATTAGATTTCGTTTGCCTTATTTGCAAACAACAAAGCATGATGCACGAGGAGATGCGGTAGCGCTGGTTGTCGAACATTTGCATCAAAGGTTAATATTTTTTCAATTTTTTTTTTTGCAAAAATATTACTTGGTCCTCTTTTTGCTCTATTAGATCCCTTTTTTTTTTTTTCTTGTTAGTTTTTCTGGAGAATTTACTAAATTCATATTAAAAAAGAAAAGCACTTTTTCGACCATCTTCTAATCTAAATGAAGGATTATATTGCTAGTGTTATGTGCAGTAAAGGAACTGATTACTGATATTACAACTATTTTGCAGAGGATTTCCACCTTGGATAGCTTATGCAATAGCATATTCGCTAGTAGATATATATGCGAATGAACTAAACACAACAGAGGTACCATTTGATGAGAATGTTTATAGTGCAATTGATGCGACGGTTTGGTGTCATGAAGTTATACATTATTTGAATGTGTACCTCAACAGTTTAGTGAACAATTCTGTTCCACTGCCAAGTAATTCATTTATCAAAGTTATTATTCATTATTTGCCCTAATAGGGTAAATGTATGCTATAAATATGTAATTAAAGATTAATCGATTAAAGAAAATTAATGTTTGTAACATATACTAATCAGTAATGATGAGAATTTCAATAAGATTTTTATTTAGTACTCTTTTTTATATTGTTAATTATTTATAGCAGTAAATTGTCTCAATTATGTTTGAGGGATTAAATGGAGTAGAGCACAATCTGTTCACACTTTCATTTAAAATGAAAATGATTAAAATTTTTTTTGGTTAGGTAAGTAAGATAATTTATATTCATGCATAATTCAAGAAATAGCATAAGTTACCATTGTTTTTCACGAGTTTTTTATCCCAAATTTTATTTAGAAATTCAGCTAATTCCCGGTCAGCTGTTATATTCGTATTGTGCTCAGAAAAATCGACGTTCTAAAATGGAAGATCGTGCAGTTCTTCTACCTTCACTTTCTGTCATTGAGCCGACTAAGGTGTTTTTCGTATCTTAGCAAAATTGTTTGGAGTTACCTGATAATGTCAAAATTGAAGTTAATAATATTTAAATTTAGAGCAAGATTAACTAAGAAAGGAAAACAGTTAAGTTCCTTTTCCTGAATTTATGAAAAAATGATGAGTTGGGATTTATACTTTAATTTGTGTGCATATTTCAAAAGATAATTTTATTTTCTCTAACGTTTCTATAAAGCTTTATGTTGAAAATACAATACGCTAAAACGATTGTGTTATTATCTAATGAAAAATGAGTAATTTTAAGCTCTTGTAAGCTGTTGCATTACTTGGGCTAAGTAGGTTCTTAGAAATCTTAGACAAGTTCAGACAAGTTGTCAAGTTCTTGTGTGTTCCTGGCTGCTGAGAATTCCAAAAAACTGGGTCTGATGGATTCGAATTAGAGATGAGGAGCTATGCGGCCTATAATGACTATAATGTATGTGTTTTGTTATTTTTTTTTTAAAAAAGAAAATGATTTATAGGATGATTGCCGTGATCATGATTCATTTTTTGCTGTATTCGATGGACATAATGGAATCGATTGCGCCAATTATGCAAGCTCCCATTTTGCTAGATGCATTGTTGAAAATACTCAATACGCTGTTGATCAAATTGAGAATATAATGAGAAATGCCTTTACTGAGCTTGATAAAAGACTCACTGCTCGATGTAAAAATGAGGTGTGCATGATTGTATCTTCTGTTTGCTAGCAATCATGAAATTATATAAAACTGAATACATCTTGTTTCGTTGAGAATTTAAGTTTAGTAATTATGTGATTTGAAGTGAGAGAATAAAGCAAGGATACCTTGCCATTGCTTATCTACAAGATTTTTAGATATCTGCTATTCAAAATTGATGCCTTTTTAAACTATTCTTTCAGCATATAAAAGGCGGCACTACAGCCGTATGTGCTTTTCTGCGAGCTCGGAAGCATTTGTGTGTTGGTTGGTGCGGTGACTCAGCTGTAGCGGTCTTGAGAAAAGATGCAGTACGAACATTATCTTCTGCCCATTCGCCAGATGTTCCGGTAAATGCATAATTTTTGCGTTGAGCGTGAAAATTTATTCTTTGAACAGACTAGTTAACTGCTGAATTCTTTACTTTTTTTCTTTGCGTTATTTTTTTTGCGTTACTTTCGATATGACGGCGGTATTAGAATGTAGATATGCAGTGAGACATTAAACAGCATATTTTTTTTTATAGTCTACGACTTCGGGTGTTATATCTATATCCTTTAGATTAGTTTTAAATATAGTTGCAAAATACCCATGCTTTCTATACCTATACTTTCTGATTTCAATGCTTGATTTTTCTCAATTCAAAATAGCAGATAAGATCAATGGAGATAGAGTTTTAATTTTAATTAGAATACTGTAAAACAAGCTATTTGTGCCACTCACGTTGTTGAGGCAAGTATGAATTTGTAATTATCATGGAAGAAGCAGAAATTTATATTAAGATGGCTGAGAAAAAACTCTTGCATTCTTGAATTTTCATTGGATTCTATTTTGCACAGGAAGAAGTACGTCGAATAGAAGAAGCTGGCGGAGTGGTTGTGCCGATACAAGGCGAGCTAAGAGTCAATGGAATTTTAAATCTAACACGTTCTCTGGGTTTGTTTTATTAAGTTTGCAGAGGTGAAAATTTAGCAAAAATTGGTGGAAGATAAAAATTTGGTAAAAACAATTTGAAGAGAATCATTTTTTATTGTCTGCTTCTTGTTATGTACCATTTAAATTTAGATAATGATATTATTTTAATGGGACTTAAGGTTGTATCGTGAAAACTTTACCTTTCCTTTAGAGGAGATTGGTGATGAAGTTTCTTTGTGTTGCTTGACACGGACACAGTGGTTTATTCACGACGGTGATAGATTTCTTGTTATTAGCGAACTTAGATAACACAGTTATGGTTGTCTTTCTTGCTGGTTTAAAGAAGGAATTTTGTGTGTTTGTTAGTTGAACTAGACCTTAAAATAGGAAACCTGTAAAATATCGAATGAAGCTTGAGTGTCTCGGGAAAAGAAAATATTGTGGGTTGGTTTACATAATGTACAGCTGCATATAACGTCTTTACAAAATCAACTGCTGTAAGTTTCTCAAATTATTAAGCTATACAATATTTTAATCAACAGACTAGAAGATGGTAGATAAATGCTTCATCACTTTAGGTTTCGAAATATTTGATTGTTTTTTTTAATGTGATGAATCTTTTAGCTGGAAAATGTTCTAAGCAACGTTCATGCTAGAAATCTGTAAAAGAAATACTTTGATTGCTTACAGTATACTAAATTTTCTCAGTTATTCCCACAGGCTGTTCTACAAGAATTGTTATAGGAATGTTCTGCTGGATCGGAACATAGCATGATCTAAACCATTAAGTTGGAATGATAATATCGTGCTGTTTTTATTTCCAAATTTTTTGTAATAATCTTATATTGCATAGTCCTAATATTATTTTGAGACTTTCTATAACTTGGTTTTTTCCAGAGTTTTTCTCGAAGTTTTCGATACCAAAATGATGCTACATTGCTTAAACAAAATCACTGATTCTTCCTGATATTTGCAGGCGATATTGATGGCAGACCAATGATATCATCTGAGCCAGATATTTTATCATTTGAACTTGATAATTCCGAATACCTTTTATTGTTATCTTGTGATGGTGTTTGGGATTCACTAAGTGAAAAAGCAGTTTATTCTTATGTCGCACAGTTTGTATATAAGAATTCACAAGAAAGTAAGCTGTTTTATCTGCGTGTAATTGAACCCTCATCAAAAAATTAACAAATTTCTTAGGCAACAGATCTTTCTGAATCAGTTTGAAAAACTAAATGTGTAATAAGTTCATATTGAATTATTACAAAGACATAATTTTATTGGCATCTATGCTGTCTCCTACTTGCAAGAGTTCGGATTATTTTTATTACAGATTATAATAAATTGGCGGAGTTCATTGTTGATCGAGCCAAAGAATCAGGAGCTACAGACAATTTAACACTTATCTGTGTTTTTTTGAGACCTGTGGAAGATTTATGGAAGCTTTTCACTGCTGACACTTGATGTAAAATCCTTGAGTGACCAGTATTTTTTTCTTTTTTGATAATTTGGTCATTCGGAAGTTATAATTATTGCTATTTTTGTCCAGATGTGCCTTGTCGAGTGCTCTCTGATGTTAGTCTTATATGCTGTATATTTAATAGTTTTCGTAGTTTTGTTACATTTATTTATTTAAGAAAATTTTTGGCCTTTTGAGATCCATGTACTGAAGACAGAAAGAATTTTATAATATTTTATCCTTTTTCATTTTATCTAACCCATATTCAAGCATTAATTTTGTTACTCTCTGGTTTCTCACATCTAAGTCTATTATAAATTCGTCTTTTTCTAAGTGCCGTTTATTTTTAATTCATATTTTTTTCCCATTCGCTTTCATTTATTTTTTGATTTAGTCACCGCTTTCTTCCAAATCCATCTTTCTCTTCTGGTGATCCGTTAATTGATCTAATTGGAATCTCACCACTTGTTCAATATAGACTTCTTTTTCATAATTTATTTTGATGGCTTCCCTCGTGATCTTACACAGAGTGCCACAAAACCTTTTCCAGGAATTTTCGAAGAAAAAATTTCTGATTTCAGTCTTTCCCCCCATAGCTTACAAAATTTTTTCGAACTAACATATTGGTTGTAATAGGTGTTATCTTTATACTAAATGTTCTCTTATAAATTTATGCATGTTTCAATGTTGTTCATGTTTTATTGCGTTCCATATGTTTTAAATTAATAATAAAGTAACCTGAATCTAATGCTGTTGTAACAAAAATATGTCGTCATCTCTTCCATCATCCAACTTCTCCTACTTATGTTAAGTTATTCTAGATGGGATTTACTTCCGCCTGACTGTTATTATTTTGAACAGTTGATATTCAGTTTTTTCCTCATAGTATGTTAAATTTTTTCCATTCTATTTTAATATAGAAATTTTTGCCATCTATAGTACCTCGATAATTTAGATTATTTTAATTACGGAAAAAAGCGACATAATTCTCAAATTAAGTAACTGATGTTGTATCCGTTATTACTTCAGCATTTTATATCAGTAACTCATACCAATCAATTCGAAAATTTTTTTTTTTCATATCCCAATAATCTTGGCTGCAAATGCATATCCCAATGGTCTTGGCTACAAATGCAATCTTTTTTGTTTCCTCTCATCTTTTTTTATTGTATATTGCGGAGTCTTCTCTTTATTGTGAATAATTCTCAATCAATGCTGAAGTTTCTCCGAAGTTGCTCCGAGGATTTTACTTCGGCTTAAACATTATTGGTTTCCTTTCAACTTGAACTGTTTAGAATTGATTTGTTCTTACTTGTTCATTTATACTCATCAAATTGCAAAGGAAATTTCTTAGTTTCAAGACTAACCACGTCGACATTTCTTTGATGTTATACTTTGCCCAGTGTCCATTTTTGGCAGTTTGCTCTTTTCCAATGCTAAAGTGTTCTAAGTTTTCCCTAAGAGCCTCTAATTGTCGAATATTCATTCCATTTTTTTTTCTTTTCCCTAATGAATTGCAATTCGTTATGTATAATAATTTGGTTATGGTCGATGATTCAGCGTATTTTTCGATCAGTACTCTTCTTATGACTTCGTAGTTTTCGACAGCTATATCATATCTTTTCATCCTTTTGGTGCATTTCCGGAAACCTGTAACTCAATTCTGAATTTCGAGAATAAATTGAGAATGGATTGTAAGCGTTGAAATTATCTCCAAAATTCTCTCCATTATCGAGGATTACCATTAAAAGTTGACAGTGACAGTTGTGGTAGATTGACAATGAAAATGAATTGGTTTTAAAGGGCTCCCATATGAATCCTTTGACAATCGCCTTAGTATTAGATCGATTTCATTTTTATACATGGTTAAAGCAATAATCATTTCTTTGCCTTCATCCATTGCTTAAAAATCCCTTTATTTCCTTTTGTTATATCTGAATATTAGTCTTCTTCCTGTTGTCATCACAGGTATTTGAATATATTCCAGTCATTTTTTATTCGCGGATTCCATCGTGTGGATACTTTGAATATATTCCAGTCATCTTTTATTCGCGGATTCTATCGTGTGGATACAATTTGATTCGTGAGATTTTGCCTTCGATAATCCGTTTTCTATGTTCGTATAGTACTTGTTGTTGATTCGCTAATAGGGGATGCCAAATCCATGCCAAAATTGCCTTCATCTGTTCGAGAAAAATTCCCAGCTTTCCTCTAATTGGTTCAAGTTGATTCGATATAATATTGGTAGCCATGATTCCTGACTCCGGGTACCAAATAATTGTCGCGAAAGGCCTTTCATACGGAAGTAATTCAAATGAACACAAAATGATTTGAGGAAAGGCAAACTTATTTGATTTGTTGTATTGGTTGTTGGAAAAACAGTTGGGTATATGAAGATATTGACCGAAAAGTTTATTCTTGTGAAGGTTTAATAACAGAGTTCACGATATAAAGTATATTCATGATTCTAAATGAACAAGAAATAAGAAGGAAGCAGTATTTCCGAAGATACCAGGATATAGAGATAGAGATAGTGAGACGTAAATAGAAGTAATTGGGACCATAAACAGGATTTAAATGGAGTATGCTAGAACTAGACTTCTTTATTTTATATAATTTAATCAAATATTTATAAACTGTGTAAAACAAAATTATCTCTCATTACAGTTGTTTAGCGATTGTAACTTTTAGTATAGAATGTTTATTTATTGATAACGAATGAAAAATGATCTGAATAATACCTTTGTAAGTTCCATCAGTGAATAATTGAAAGAGTTGTAATAGTTTTGATCATAACTATCCTTTCTCTTTCTCTATCTATTCTTAATAAAAATGCTAAATTGATAATGGATAAACTGATAAGTGATGTGAATGTAGTGCTCAATCTTCATGGAAATATTGAAACACTTTCCTTCACATTATTTAGATTTCTTTCTAATTAATTTATAATTCATTTTCTCTTTTATTAACTGTTTTTATCACCCACAGTACTATTTTGTTATTTTAGAGCTGTCATTTGTTACAGTATGATGTAAAAATAGCTTAGATTGAAAGAGAAATTTGAATTAGATTTGACTAATTTGATTAAATATTATTGGAAGAGTGCAAAGACAAGAAATGATACTGTCAGAATACCAACTTGTTCAGTGTACGAGAGCATGAACAAAAGTTACACGGATTTGATATGATAAAAGATGAATAAGCAGTTAGAAATGAAATAGTAGGAAGAAATCATCAGCATTTCAAAAATTTTCCTAATGTATTTCAAACAAAACATATTAACTATTACTGCTCAATATTTTCTACTTTGTTAGTTCGTTCGGATCTTCAAAGTTTAATCACTGATAAGGGATTCCCGTCATGACGAGAAATTAATGCTTATAACTATCGTTGATTAAAGGCCAACAATTATTACCCTCCATAAAAACAAAGGGATAAAATTTCCATTTAAATATTTTTCTATCAGCTGATAGCAATAAAATAGTTTGGCTTTGGTTGAATTTGTTGATATTTGCTAAATATTTGCAAAAATATACTGGAGAAATATTTTTGTAAAGTTATAAAAAAAATTCTTTAGGATTATTAAGTAAGGAATTTTGTTTCAACAAAATGAGAAAAAAAATTGATAGTAAACAAAATGATAAATACATAAATAAATTAAGTAACGATCAAATAAACTTTTTTAGATATATCCAACAGGAAATACGAAAGACAATCGATCAGTCCATTCCAATCCTTTGGCTCTTTCAAACTGAAAGAATATTTCCCAGGCAATGAGTGCTAATATCCATACTGATGCACCAATTATTGAATACAATACGTCTAAAATAGCAGAATTATAAGTTTAAAATTCAAACAACTTTTGCAATAATGAATGATAATTTAGTGAAATGTAAATATCTCATGGTGTGAATCTCTCATAATCAAAATAGTTGAGAACTTGTAGCTATGTCTTAAATTCTTCTCATGAACAATAATCTATTTTCCTCAACTATTTTGTGATTTTCTTCTTACCTTATTCTAACTTAAAAAATATTACACTCATATTTAAATCCTAAATACATTCAATCTTCACTATTTTACACACCTTGTCTACTTAAACAAATCATATATTCCAATGTTTAATTAAAACCAAATTAATTTTTTTAAATTAATTTCGATATTAGATTAGTTTGAAATATTAGTTTGCGTCAAATATTGAATAGAAAACTCACACTGTTTGATTGTTTTCTGCACTGGCGATGGTTTATCGAGAAATGCAGACTCAAAAAACCATACAGCGTTGACGACCCAAATTAGTGGTAACAAGGCAAAACCAATGTAAAAATATCGCTTACAAAGTATCACCTTATCCCCATCAGACATCTTTTGCAAATCCATTCCCGATAAATTCCACAATCACTGAATAATTATTATGCTTAATTGAGTCTTCAAGACCTCTCGTAGAGTAGTCGCAGGTTACCTATTTTAATTATAACGAGAAATATCCATCGAGATAAACGTTAGGAAATTGCAATACAAACGAATGTAGACGTTTATCTATGTTTTATACCAAAGAGAATTATAAAGTTTTATTTTATTTTTTTCTTCTTTTTTATTTTGTTATTTCCTTTCTTTTTATTTTGTTTTTTCTTTTTTTTATTTTGGATTTATCTTTCTTCTAATTCTTATTTAAATTACTAGATAAGAATTAAAGAAAAATATTCTCCAAGTTCAAAACAAACAATAGATAAACATAAATAAATTGTCCTAATAGATTTAAATACATTTTCAAAGCAAACTGTATAACAACATTAAAATTGTACATAGCAATTAATGAATAACAACGTACAAAACTGGATGAATGTGATGTGTGGAATAATTTCAATGACGCATTATATGATTAAATTTCTAAGCCCATTTGATTTAAAAGCGCTTCAAAAAAAGTATCACATTAGCAATGTTTTCATCCAATTAGTCAAATAAAAATCTCGATGATGAAACAGCATTCCATAAAAATGTATAATTTATGAAAGGATATGCAACAATTCGTAAAAACCAAACAGAAATCCTACTACTCTCTTTTTACTACAGTTAATGATGTTAATTCATGTAAATTATAATGCAATCATAATCATAAATCACCAGTAGCCCTTATTTTATCAAAAAATTTATTTTCCGTATCCAAATCGACCACAGCAGTATATCGTGACCAATACGATGTATTAGAGTTGCGCGGATTACCTACAGCAGACACTTTCTTTACACCATCACGGATTATTTCTCGTAACAATCTGTAAATTTATTTGCATTGTGAAAAACTCCTTTCTCATCTTTTAATTTCATTAATAAAAAGCAAACAATTTCATTTCCACAGTTAATTTTTTGCCATTTCACTGAATGAAATATAAATTATCATCGCTAATAGAAAATTCAGTATATATCTGATCAAGAGTCAAATTATCAAACATTAACTGCCATTAAAGATTTTTGTCACAAAAGAAATTGAGCCACAGAGCTTTCGCAAGAATGGTTAGTTTTGTTTTGGTTCTTAGCGATGTAACGAACATTTCAAATTATATTATAGCAAATCAGCTAGAAAGCTCGTGTGGCATCGGATAAAAATATATGTGACATAAATTAATTAATTTAATTATTGAGCAAAAAACCTATCAAATAAATTAGTGAATTAATTTAAATAAATAAATTTTATATTTTATTCATTTACAAGGACAGTTAGTTGTTTTGGTCTTCTAGCAATGTGTGAGAATTTAAAATTCGTTTCTTTTTCTTTATATTTATATATATTTCTTTCTTGGATTTGTAGTTTTGGCCTTCCTACCTTCTCCATGACAAGCTCAATCCTTTTCGAAGATCGGTTAAAAAATAAAATAGTATTATTTTAATAATTCAAATGAAGGGAAACACGTATCCTTCATTCTTTTTTTTCTTTAGTGATTTAAATCATAATTAAAAAAACTACCGATTTCGTTTCAGCATTTTTTGATAATACTCTTTACCACCTCTGCCATGTTCCAACGAAGTACGAGCAGCATCGGCATCAGCTGACTGGTCAGCAGCGTGCCTAAAAACTGGACTGACACATTTTTTTTTTAACGCGGATGATGAAGAAATGCGATTTAAAGAGCGCTCAAATGTTTTAGCTAACTCTCACAGTGCTCCTTCCTTTGAAAATTGAGTGAATTCAAATCGATTCGATTAGAAGAAATTCGAATTTGAGAAGGATAAAATACTTATAACTGCTTCATAAACTGACCAATCAAATTTAGCATTCTGCATGCTGCCCCAAAATGCTGGTACATTCAACATTAATGACAATCCACAAAACCACAATACATTGCTAGTGAAATAATAATGTACTATGATTTGGGCTAGCATAAAAGCAATACTCGTATAACAGAACCAATAAAATGCAAATAACGCTGTTCTTTTTATAGATTCGTGTGCCGTCAAATCACGTCGTACCAAAAATCTTAAAGCCTGAAAGATTATGAAATTATCGGTGAAATAAAAGATAAATGAAAATTAATGACAGCCTCTAAAAGTGCTACTGAAAAGTTATTACAATAAATTTACTAAACAAAAGCTGCCCATTTCCAATTAATAAACTTTAGTTGTTTCAAAAAGATAACGATAAACATTGCAAACTGCAAACAAAATGCACGAACATCTTCGCTGAGAACAAATGTTTCAATTATCTTCCTTCCAACGCTTGAATCCCAAATTACGCATGCTTGCTCACCCATGAAGGACATAGGTTCTAAGTTTTTTTTGCAATAATCATAAGCTTCGTTAAATGTTCGAAATTGTACATAAAATGGCAAAGCTATTCGAGCACCCCAAGGACTGTTCAAGGCTCCATGTATTATTGAATCCAAATACGCTGAAAATATTCGGTTGATTTCAATTCACTTAAAGCATAACAATTACTGACCATTAATAAATAGCGTCTTCAACTCTAACTTTAATCCAATTGTAAAGCATCATTTCTAGTACTATTACATCCAAAAGATGAGTTAGAAAATTTGATGATAAGCTTAGAAGCAAAATTCTTTTTCAATGAATCATTGAAAAAATCACTTAAAAACAGAATTGGAAACATTACGGAATTTATTAACTCAAAACGAAAGAGAAATGCTGAAAAGCAGAAACTGCTTTTCCAATAATAACATTAGTTCATGACTTACTTTCCGAAGTAGAACAATAAAAAGTGACTCGTTTTTTTTTTGTATTCGGTCATCCAATATTAAAAAATTTTCATATTCCTGCAACATTTAATCGCCCATTAAATATCAATCAGTACAATGAATATTTTTCATTAAATATGAGAGTAAAACATTAACATTATGTAATTCAAGGAAACTAAATGTGCTGTGAAACTAGCTTCTCTGATCCGTTGTACAAAACTGAAGCCCAGTTACGTGTTAATAAGTTTTCTATAACCAAAGCAGGTAAATCGTTAAAAAATATTGCATTGAAGAAAATCAAAAATAAAGGCTAAGAATGGATACTGCAAAATCAATAAAATGAAACTTCAACAATCAAATGAAAATAATTTCTAAACTAAATTGATAAGGGAATAACTGCCTTATTTAAAAATTTTGAACTACTTACTGAATCAATAATTTGCTGCAAATTATTCGATAGCACACTGGACACATCGTATCGTTTCTCAAAGTATTCTTTCAAATATGGTCCATTTGCTAACAAATATATAGATGGAACTCCCATCAACGTTGATGTGATTATGCCAACACGTATACGTCGTGCCCATCTCTTATTTATCTTCCACAAAAATTCTGCACTCATTGATCGAAACAAGAACTTTAATTGAATTTACATACATTGAAAATTTCATTAAAATATTTCAAAAATTCAGACAGTTAAATTGAAGTAATTGTAGAAAGCACAATTAAATGGTAGTAGTTGTAAAAACATTAATCAAAAGCCAATGTGAATATGGTTTTTTTGAAAAAATAATTCATAACCTGATCAAATGCAGCACGAATGTTTAATAATCATTCAAATTTTACCAATACTTTTTTTTATTTGTATCTTAACAAAGATCATAAAACCCGCATAACTGATAACTGTCATGAATAACAGAATAATATAACAATAATTTGTCCAACAATAAAAATTTAGATGGGCAGTATATATATATGAATACATAAAATAATAATTGAATAGCGATAAACTACACAATAAACTGTTACTCATACAGATGACATTAACGAACAATGATATAGACGACTAAGAATACAAATTACACTGCTCAGCTATTGAAGGCGATCGTCGTAAGGAAAAATAACTGAACAAGTATAAATTATGCAAAAATTAAAAAGAATACACAACGGAATATGGTAGATGCAACCTAAAAAGTTTAATATGTACGAATTCATTAGATGCAAAAATTTATGAAAAGAAGTTATACGGTATTCTCTACATATCTAGTGTTTTCAGAATATTTCAGAAGTTAATTACTCCCCATAAGCGATTAGAAGGACAGGAACTCTCGAAGATTAAATCTACTTATGCGAATTACTGATGATGGAGTTTTGTTTCTGGAATTGTTCTGCAGCCAATTTTTCAATAGCTTTCAATCGCTTCGAATAAGGCCATGAATCACCAACAAAATCACCGTTTACTGCAATAAACTCCGACTTCAGATCACCTAAAGCATTGCGTATCTTTAAATTTGTTGCAATTGATGCGTTCAGGTATTGGCGTGCTCCTTCCAAATATTCCGGAGAACTGAAACTGGAATGAAGTTTTCAACGATCTAGTAATGAAAAACTTTTTAGCTTAAGACTCGATCTGTTATCCATTTTGAAACATAATATTTAGAATCTATTATATAGTGAATTAATCTGATTAAAAACTTTTTCAGAACTGATATCTTCATTGAACTTTTTCGCCGTTCTGAGAACAATAACTTTTTTGGTATTCTGGAACCTACATCGCAGCAAACAGAAATATGGTTATCCATCTAATGCATTTATCATTTACCAAATGGTGGTCAGTGGGAGAAGACAATGAATCTGAAGAAGTCTGATAATCTTACGCTTTCATAATTCATTTCCTCGATTTTCCAACACTGTGGAAAATATACGGTAAACAGCAAAAAAAGATGCATTGTCCAGCACAATATTTTAAATGTATCTTCTACATTTTTGTAAACACAGTAATAAAAGAAAAACTAAAACTAAAAAAATATTGAAAAAATTCCAATTTCTGTAAACAGTAATAAAAGAAAAATTACTCAGCACAAGCATCGTAGTCTAGTGTCATCTCACTTTGTGAAAGGAAGCTTCTCAAGGCATTCCGAAAAATAATTATTGCCAGTGGCATCAATACTGCTAAAGAACCATATGATACGATGCGACCATAATACATCAAAGACTTAAAAGATAAACACACAACACTTGATAACAAAATCCACATGGAAATAGGTGTCAAAATAAATCGGCGGCTGAAAATGTGATCAGTGAACTCAGACTTAATTATTTTATATTCTAAATCAAACCTTGCTCATATGACTAAAAATACAATTTTTAAAGCCAAAATAAAATCTTGAATAGAATACTGTAAAATATTAGCATATAAAAATTACTGCAAGGAAGAAAAAGCTGAATGATTTAATACCTATTAGCCCTTAGTAACTCGCGTCGGATAAGAAAGCGTCGAGCTGCTTCTGAAAGAACATAGTCATCAAATACATGTTTTCCAGTATCCGTTGTAGTATCCAAAAATTTCCTCTTGCTATAAATTAAAGCCATTATAACTTCGTGAGATGAAAATTTGAAGTTTCCAAGTATGATAAAAAAAGCAATTTACTCAACTATTATAAAACAAAAAAAATCTGTAAATTTTGTAAAATCTACTGATTTGCACCAATCGTCAAAAAGTTTCATCACGTCACGAAAAAAGTAGATTCAAAGGTTAAAAACAAGCAACCCTATCGAGAGGGAAACTTTTTTAGATTAAATACAAACCTTGAAAATAAATCTTTCGTTTTAATACTAACTATATGTTTCATTTGTGGCAATTCGGATAAATTCTTTGCTACGGCACGCAAAGGTAGCAGTAGTTCAAAACCATTTCTAAAATAAAAACCTCCGCGCCACTCTGGATTCAGTGAATCGGTCACGGCAATATCGGTCTATAGAAAAACTAAGCAGGTTATTTTGGAAGCAATAAATACATAACCAAGATGTATGCAGATTTATTTCAAAAATCAGTTTTGACTTTTTTAATTTAACTATTTAGAATTAAGATTTTCATGTTAAATACCATGTACTAAAATCAGATGAAATTTGGAGAAATCAATGACAATGCCAAACAATAGCTGAATCACTGACTTAAAAAATTTTATCCTGCTCAGTGACTGGAAAATGGGTAAAATCGTGCAGGAATATAAAAATTAATTATTAAGAATTAATTTGTTAACATCTGAACAAAATGAACAAATTAAAATTATGAAGAGATTACTTTTACGATTCAAAATAAAAGAGAATAAAGAAAATTGCTTACATTAACTTTCATCAATAAATTCTTCAATTTGTCCAATTCACTTTCTACCATATTCACTATTTCATCAGGAACATTGTAGGCGATAGTTCTCCTTCCCAAATCAATCCTTAATTAGAAATTATCAATAAAAAGCAACAGAAATAAGTACACGTGGCCAAAAGAACTATCAGGCATGGATTTCTTGATTTTTTTTTTTACAAGACATTTTCTTACAGCAAGAAATAATAATAAAAAAAAGAGAAATATCTTTGGGAATGAACATTTCGATCTATTTTAAATCCAAATTTAAAATTTGCTTCTATAAATAGTCTTTTAAAGAGTAAATGAGATCATTGATATTATATATTCCAAAGCTAACAAGCAATATTTTAAACTATTTTCTGCTATCAGTATTCTCTATAAATTATTCTCTGCTATCAGTATTCTCTATTCTCTGTTATCAGTATTCTTTATAAACTATTCTCTGCTATCATTATTCGCTATAAATTATTCTCTGCTATCATTATTCTCTATAAACTATTCTATGCTATCATTATTATTCTCTATAAACTATTCTCTGCTATCATTATTCTCTATAAAAGTGATAAAATTCACGAATTACACAATTCTAAATTCTTTTGAACACAGAATTAAATTATAGATTGAACTAAAAAGGATACCAAAGAGACATTACTAACCGATCAAAATTATTACTGTTTTTGACATTAATTATCATTAGCATTAATTAAAGACTTACAAGCCATTATGGAATGCTAGCATTATACTAGGATATGCGCTTATGCCGATAATAGCAGCTGTCTGTAACATTCGCTTCTCCCACTTTGACATCACGTGACCTTAAAATAACTACGTATAAACCGGTGCCAAATCTCATCCATGGTAAACGAGCCAAGCCTCTCCACAATTCCTTTCTGTTTACAATTTATATTTCGAACCAAGCAGACTGATCATCGTGACAAATCGTGAATAAACCAATGAGTGGAAAAGGAGTAAAGACTTGAAATTTAAGTTCACAGTTATGGTGTTGTTATGTGGCATATGATGCAGTTCCGAAAGGGTAACGTGAGTCACGTAAACGTAAAGAGATATTAGTATATATGAAGGTGCGTAAGATAACCTTGATTATAAAGTCTAACTTTGATCGCATTCCATAATTCTTGTGGGTCGTTAAAATGTTTAATAGTTATTTTGTAGAAATTGTTGTACTATCATGAACGATGTCGATCAAAATGATGTTTTACTACGACATAAATTTGAATTTTGCGCAGATATCATCAAGAGATTGAAAAATGGGGAGCAAAGTACAAAGGATTTACAGGTAAAGTTAAATTTATAGGTGAAGTTAGATTTATAGGTAAAGTTAAATTTATAGGTGAAGTTAGATTTACAGGTAAAGTTAAATTTATAGGTGAAATTAGATTTACAGGTAAAGTTAAATTTATAGGTGAAGTTAGATTTACAGGTAAAGTTAAATTTATAGGTGAAATTAGATTTACAGGTAAAGTTAAATTTATAGGTGAAGTTAGATTTACAGGTAAAGTTAAATTTATAGGTGAAATTAGATTTACAGGTAAAGTTAAATTTATAGGTGAAGTTAGATTTACAGGTAAAGTTAAATTTATAGGTGAAATTAGATTTACAGATGAAGTTAGGAAGTTAGAGATAGACAGTTTATTTTTTTAATTCAAATGAGGCAGTATACCGTACTCAAAATCACGAAATTATTTATTTTTCTTGAATTGAAAAGATTTTTAATAAGGTGAACAATTTTTGCAGGACGAATTGAAGCAATGTGAAGAGAAATTAAAACTTTTGACAAAGGAAGTATCGGCCCTTTCGTTGTTTAGTTATAATGAAAGTGTTGACGAATTACCAACTAGTTCGTTGAATTATTTATTTTTACCATATTATTTGGCTATCGTAACACAAAGTGTTATCGTTGGACCAGAGGAACGTCTTTTATCTCTAGATCGCGCAAAGGTTAACTTTTTTAAAGCTACGAATAAATGGTTCAAATTAGATTTTTTTCTCGAATCCGAAAAAACATTTAAATCAAAAATATCGGCAGATTTTCGAGCATAATTCTGAGCGATATCTAAAAAGGTATGTGAAAATTAGTTGAAAAGGTGTAACTGAGATATTTCATTGCTTTTCCTAGTTGTTTAAAGGTTTTCTTCTGTTTTCTTTTTGTTTAAAACATCTTACACATGTACCATCGAACAAATAGTAAACCTTGAAAGACATTAATTGTATTTAGAAACGTGCAATTTTTTTATGATAATCTTTTCAGATATATTTACGAGACTTTTTGGGAAGGTTGAAATCATATAATATTATCGACTTTGATTTGTCTGGATTGAGTGAAGATAGTCGGAAAAAGGAAACAGAAAAACGGAATTATGACTATCTCGCTAAACAGAGGGAATTAAAATTGCGACGATTCCAACAGGAAAAGGAGTTAGAAAATTTAGTGGGAAATTCGGAGTCCGAATTATATTCATATACAGATGACGACGGGCTAATGGTTAGTATAGTTTTATTTAAGAAATTATTCTGGTTAAGGATTCTAATATTTATTGGTTTGTTTCATGCACTAGTTTGGATTATAATTTACTGGCGCATAGGAAATATTAGATAAAGAGAGAAGATGACATCATTTATCGAATTAATTTTTGCGTACTCATACAGTTAAGAGCTCAATCCAAAGAGATGGAATTACAGAATCGAATAATATTTTTAGAAATAATAGTTAGTAACATTTTTCTATTCAAAAATTAACCATCAGTTTTTCAATTTTTATGCTTATAGTTTTTATTTTTCTTAGCGAAAATTGATTATAAATCGTTTGCGTCTTGCTGCAATGAAAAGTGTGGATGAAATGGGGCAAATTGATCAAGAGAGAGTAATGGTAGAGCATATGTTGAAAGTCCGAGCGGGGCAAACTGGAATTTCACCGGAACGACCGAGTATGTTTTTTTTACTTTCATCCTGGAATTCAAATAAGTTTAAGGGTCAGTATAATTAACTATTAATTGATGCATTTCTACTTCACTGAACTATAATGACTAGAGCATTAATACGAAAACAGCGATTGAATAAATGGCATCATTTTAAGTGAAAATTATATCATTAAACAATTATTTTATTTATTATTGATTTGTAGTGAACACGTATATATCAACGCCATACATAATAGCTCGAGATAAAGCGCAAAAAGAAGTTTTTGGTTTGGGATATCCAAGTATACCGACGATGACTGTAAATGAATGGTATGATGACATGATGAAAAATGGAAGGTAATGTAGATCTTATTATGCTCTTCTGATATCGTTGCTTAAGATATTATGAAACAGAAATCAAAAAGTGACTATAAATGAATGGTATGATAGCATAATGGAAAACAGAAGGTAATATAGATTTTACTATGTCACTTCTGATATCCGTTGCTTAAGATGTTATAAATCAGAAAATGTGCTGTTGCATTATTAAACTCGCATTATATTTTAGAACAAGTTGCAGAGTTAAAAAAAAATCATCGTCGAAATGAGTAGTTTTTCAGATTTGGTGCACTAAATCCAAACTCATCTGAAAACGATTTCGACTCAAGCATTGTAGACGAAGAAACAGTAGAGGAACAAGAACGCGCTAGGCTTCAAAGATGGGATGAATATAAAGATTGTATGTGGTATCGCATTTTGGTGGGAATGAAATTTGTATTACTTAGTTGATATAAATCTTATTTCATATTTCATTATGTCGCGATTTACCTTCTAGCACAAATGCAGTTAGGGATCAGGCACTTGGTAATGACACTACATGAAAGAAGTTGAAATGATATAAATTTATCGAAGATTTTGTTTCAGATCATCGTCGTGGTTGGGGAAACATGCATAATAAAGGCTAAAAAGGATTTCTCGATTCGTGTAGAACTGGAATGCAGTTCTCCCATTAATAATTTGAATATTGCTATGGATTACTTTTTCTACTCATATTTTCAAACTGCTATTTTTTCAGCGTTTTTTAATTTGTAGATTGCATTCAGTAGTTCGTTTCAGTTTTTGTTTAGATTTCCGAAACTATTTATTTTGTAATAATTTTTGTATCAGTTTTATCTTTGCAAACGTAGATTTTTGTATGGAAGATTTGCAAGTTTTCTGTTGCATGAAAAAATTTTTCCAACTTATATATTTGCCATGTTATTTTACTTTCATAATTGTAAGAAAAATGTGTGTCTGAGAAATAACTTGTTCTAAATATCAGTTTTATTTACTTCATGGATTTTATCCATATTATACTTTCTTATGCTGTATATAAAAAAATTTCAAAAATTGACGATCTCTAATTTATACTTTTAAAATAATCACTTTCATAATGTGGTTCATTACCTTTCTTTTTACACATTAGACTATACAAATCCTTTTGCAGCATTTATTTCATGCTCGGGTTTTAAAGCTAAAGCTGTTTTTCAGAGGTTGCAGAGTTTATTTTTCTATTTTTTATTTATATTTGCAACGATAAACTGAATGCTGAGCACGAAAAATGAAGCTAATGTAGATCGGTCAAATTAAAATAGAGTGACTAACCATCGTATTGTATATAATATTAATGATGGTAGTTCTCATACATCAAGGTGACATGACTTCGTTATCTCGCTGTCATTTTCCACTGTAGAATTTTTTTTTTTGCTATTGAAACGAATGCTTACGTTTTCGGATTTTTTTTCCAATTTAAAAACGTAAATTTCGTTACTTGTTAATGTCACGTTAGCACCAGGGTTCATTTGCAATTAATTTCAGTATATGTATCGCGTGAACAAAAATTACGAAGAATCATCGAGTGATGATGAAGGCCCTTCCTTGCGCAAGGAACAAAAATTGGACTCTGCGGATGATGCAATGAAAGACTGTAAAGCTGGAAGGTAACATTTATTCGACTTCAGATGTCAGAACTGGTTGATGTTAAAAGATCTCAAAATTTTTAGGTAAAACTGAGTTGGACATTTGTTTTCAGCAAAGCCGCACAAATGTGGACTGATTTATTAGCTGAGCAAAGTCTCGCGGAAACTTTTTCGGATAAAGTTGGAGTATATCAAGGCAGAAATGATATGGTGGAACGTGGCATTGAAAGTTACATTCTTCCCGATGTACGATGCACCAATGATCAAGAAATGAGACAGATAGTAATGCCACTTTAATGATTTCTGTGTTTTTGCGTCAACTCCAAACTACATTATCCAATTTTATTACAAAATGTGTAAAACCTGAGAGAATAAAGAATAAGTTGGATTAGTGGTTTGAAATCGAGTGGATTAATTCTTATAAAAGTCATAAAAATTATTTGAAGTTAGATGTGGTGATCTCTGATTAGATGTAATGGGAGTATTCGAAAATTATTTTAGACTTTTCACTGCACAAAATTTGAGAAGCATTTGATTCTACTTAAAGGTCATAAGTATTCTAGAAAATTATTCAGTTTCATTTGTACTATCATCTATATTGTAGAATCGTGAAATCTTATCAGCTGCAAATGATAGCGAACCATTCGATTTTATCGCTGACGAAGAAAAAATTGGGAGGTTTTCAGAGACGGTATGGTTGCCTTTTTCTTGTAAACTTTTCCTTGTTTTTACTAGTTCATATTTTCAAAAGCAGTTATGAACGGATTGATGGATATTGCCAATAAAAATTTTTGTATTTTAACCAAAAATGTTTTTCAGTATGAAAGATGTCCACGTACATATGGTGATGGGTCAGAAATTCGCAATAAACAAGGATCAGTAAGTTTCAGTGATCAGGAAGGAAACAGCAAACAGTTACAGAAACATTTTGCTTTCATGTCACAGAGTAATAGAAAACGGAGACGAAATAACTATGATCCAAATACGAGTTTGTTTTATGTATTATGATTGAAATTCCTCAACATGTTAGCTGCTATTCGTTGAAAAATGATATGATAATTACATTACAATTTATTACAAATTAATCGAATTTTTTGTGCTTGCAATTTAAGTTTATTCGTTAGTAAGTTTTGCAACTAACAGCAGCTAAAAGCTTTTTTTTTGGTATAGAAGTTGTAGTAAGCTGAATGCAGAGCTTCATGAAGTTCGCTTTAAAAAGATACAGGTAAGTTTTTGGCTTAACTTCAGAGAATGGTAATCGAGTAGCCAAGAACAAAAAAAATGTACATATTGCTTTGAATCGTCGAAGAGGTGATGTAAATTCAATTTCACTGTCAACTAGTGATGATTCTTTGGATTTATTGTCGACAGCGGAATTTCCACTAGATATTAGTGTCGATGAATTGGCTGATCGTATCGTAAGAGCACTGGGCGAACGGAATGGAAAATTTTTGCAGAGGCTAGTGTCTTGCAAATTTTATTTGACAGAATATGTGCTCAAATTTTAATCCGGAATGGAGCTGCTTAAGAGATTAAAAAGCAAAAACAGGCTAATTAGACGCTGCTGGAATTCCGTGATGAACGGCCCTTTTATTTTGGCAGTGGTATCTTCATGACTTGAAGAAATCGAAATTTATGGAGTGATTATAAATAATGCTTTAAGAGATTAGCTCATCTATTCGTGTCTTTAACTTAGCTTTGATTTGGTGGCTGAAGTTTGCATTTTTAATAGTTTTTATAGGCAAACTAATTTGTACGAATTATTCAGTAGTCACATACTTCGAACCCTTTGTTGGCTCCTTTCCTGAAAGTTGTTTTCTGATCGGAAGTTATTGCAGAGTAATAGTTGAAATTGGAAAAGAAAAAGCCCTAGAATTATTTGAAGCAACACGGGGAATAGAAGCATCCGGTGGTATGATGACTGCTGATAGTACACGTCGACGCACTCCCGGTGGCGTCTTCATGACATTATTCAAAACAGATCCAGACGTCTTACCTGTACTAAAGGTTGGATATTAATTTTTATTTCTGAATAGAGACTAATCCTAGTATTTATCACAATATGGTAAGGTGAGAATTATGCTTGTCTTGCACTGAAATTAAATTTTTCCTTGCCAAAAGTAAGTATTTGCAATTACGAAAATAATCATAGATTTGGTAAGCGGCATACTGATTTATCAACCAAAATTCAGTTTGTTTTCGTAAGATTAGAAGTTTCTGTTTTATTTTTATTTTTTACTTTATATGGTTCAAGAAGTTGCACTGAATGTATAGGTTGAAATTCCTCACGTTTTAGGAGAAAGTATGCAATCTGCAAAAAGCCACTGCTCGAGAAATAAGAACTGCAAGACGGAAAGAAAAAAGAGAAGCGGCGAAAGCATTTAATAGTGTGCATAGAAATGTAGATTTTATTGGAATTACAAAATTTTCTTCGAGATAAAAATAAAAATACATGATCGAGAGATTGAGAGAAGTTTTAAATATTGTTTTGGAATGGGCAGGTTAATAGGAGATGGTAAAAAAGTGCTGGAATTAGAGATTTTAAAATTTTTCATATTTTTGCAAATACTGACAAGTATTAGCTCTTCAGAACTTTTTGAAAGTCAGAGATGGCGATTCTTTATTTTAAGGTCGAAATGTTGGAAAAATTGCCGACATCATCAGAAGTGTTATTGAAAACAGTCAATGAAGAAAAGTCCTCTCCAACATGACGATTAGCCCGTAAAGTCTACACTTTTCTCAGTGGAAAGAATTTTGTTGCATTACTTTGTTCTGTACATAGTTTTAATTATTTTAGTATTTTTCATTTTATTCATTGCCATTTTTTTAGGTTTGTATTAATATTAAATATCTATTTTAATAGGAACTGTTGAACTACTACTTAACATTATGTAAGTTTTATTTTAATTTTAAGTAAGACGAAGAGGAAAAAACACTTTAGTTTTTGTTAAAGTTTTATTATTTGACTTCAGAAACAGATATTTCTGTCAGAATCAGGTTATTTCATAATTTATTGTTTCTGTAGAAAAGATAAAATAATTTGCTGTGGGAGTGTTTATTTAGCAGTAAAGATATATTTCGAAGTTTTAATGCAGATAGCATAAAGCCCTATTAGATTTCAGCTATTAGTTGATGTTATCATGTAGAGTCAGATCGTATCATTTCAGCGGTAAATATTAAATATATTTATTTGAACTAAAGGTCGTCGTGTTAGAGGCTTATAATAATATCAACTGATAGGCAAAAATTCTAAATGATGAATGAGTGAATTGTGTGAAAACGAAGTAATATTTTTACTGGGCTTGAAAAATGATGCAAGTTAAAATAAATATTTGCTAATTTTCTGCTACCATTCAATGGAATCCATATTATTAGCTTCAATTTCTTGTAAATTGACATTTTATCCTTCACGATTGCAATTATGGAGTGTTTTCCCTTCTGTCATTTTGTTCTTATTCTTTTTAGACATTCATGCTGCTTAAGTTTTATCCATTTTCCTAACTTCTATGCGGAATTAAATATATTGTTGTTGAGATCTGTTTCTAGTTTCCAAGCAAGGAAGGATATGTAAAAGAAAACAGTTACGAGGATCTGCGCAGAGGAAGTAGTACTGAAGTTAGATACAGACCAATTTGCAAGAAGTATCGTGGTCTCTTCATTTCTCATAATTAAGATTTATGACTTACTGTGGTGCCTCTGGATTATATCCGAAGCTTCATGATTTTTGTGGAAGATTTTCACTGTTCCTAGTTTCAGAGTTTTCAAGGATATGAGTTGCACAAGTAATTCTGACAGAAATGATTACTTCAACAACTGGGCATCAACTGATAGTGAATGTTCCTCCCCAGAAATGTCGAGTGGGGATTCTTTAAATGAAATAAGTGATAAAACGGATTTGAGTAGCGATGCGGAACTAAATATTACCGCAGCGAAATGTGATGGAAAGAAATTATCAATGTCTGAATCAGATTCATCCAACATTCATTCTGCTAATTCCATGTCCAATGGAGTAACTCATGAGCAAAACGCTAGCAAGCTACAGTTTAAGAGTAAACTGGATTATGCAAGTGAGGAAATTCCTGATTTGGTGGATCCAGGTTTTACGGATGATGCAGAAATTTCTGATGATGCAAAATCGGAGGAGGTGTTGCTGGATGAAGCCGATGATGAATTTATAAAGGAGCAACTTGAAAAATTGGTTATTCGTCGAAATAAGAAAGATAATGAAGCTCGTTTGAGGTTATTTTTTTAAAGTTGCATATATAGTGAAGTTTTACAAATAATTACAATATCTCTAGTGGTACAAATAAAAAGGCCTCTTTATAATTAGAAATTTTGATCTAATACATTAGCTTTAGTTACTAATGTCAACACATTAATCACAAAACTGATTAAATCCTATCCAATTTCAAAGTCATTCGGATTAACTTGTTCTGCTTCTATTAGAATAATTTTTGAATATAAAAAGGTTGTAATTGTGCGTCCGCATAGTTAAATTAATCTTACATTTAAAAAATTTTGCACAAAACATCAAAATAAGTTTCGAAAATGCTTTCATTAATAATTCAATTAACTATGTCTTTATTAGTCATCGCCCAGTGAAACTTAATCAAAATATTACTACTATTTGGCATAATCACGGAGAAATTAGCAAGACGAAGGATCAGTCATAATCACAAATAATGGTCATTTTCCATTTTCCTTGATAAACGGGAGACATCTCGTGATAATCATGATGTTCTTGTTCTTTCAGGATCCTATTTTATATTAGCTTTATCTTGAACTGTAATTAAATATCAAAAATAATCCATCCATTGATCCATTCAATTATCTTAATCAATAAATCAGTTACTTGGAGTGCTCACATTTTCATTTAGATGGCTAGTTTTTTTACGTGAACAAAAAGAAGCAGAAGAAGAAGAGAAACAATTTCAAGCATATTGGGAGAGACGACATCAGGAAGACAAGGATTTATGGCGAGATAAGGTAAAAGTTCCATCATAATTCAAACTATACATCTAATTTCTATATTTATACAACATTCAGTAATAATCAGACAATTGCAAACTTTTTTGTTCCCATAAAAGTTTTACCAATTATCTTTCAGATGATATAGCCTTTGACTTTCCGTTTATTTTGAAGACTTTTTTCAATATCCCTTGTTCTACTTGAACAATACTCATTCAATCCTGAATCAACGCATGTCAAATAAGTTCCTAATTTGAGTTTATTTGTTTTTTTTTTTTTTTTTTTAGCTAAATAAACTCTGATTTGACTTATCAAATCGATAGATTGCGACAAATCGTTAAATAATCACCCATATAATGGCTTTTCTTCTTAATTTTTCAAATCATTTTTTCTTCATGAAAGAAAGACGAATGTCACATGGAAGAAAAAAATCACTGTTATTGATAAACGAAAAATCAAACAAAAAAAAGCAATCTTTCAATATTACATTTCATACTTTTTTATTTACTTTACAGTATTTTGAATAATTGATAAAAGTAATTTGAAAGAAATTTTACAAAAAAAAAAGAAAGGAAAAAGTTTAACGTCATGAAAAACGATCAGTTTTACACGAAAAAATGTAATAAATCGTTATGCAAGAAAGAAAAAAATTTGTTCCACTATGTTTCTTTTTTTTGAAAGATGTAAAAAGTACTTCAGTTGAAGTACGAAAGTATCAATTATGATTTCCTTTAAAAGTATTGACTGGGAATGATTGATAGCTTGTGGTTTTTTTGCAATTTTTTTACATAATTTAATTAATCTTAAAAAAGTCTTCCAAATGAAAGATTAATGTTGTTATTATTGCAATGCTTGTTCTTCATTCACTCTTTTCCGGATTGAGCTAGCAAACTAGTGTCAATCATTTGAAGTTTAGTACTACTCATCCGGTAGAACATAAAACTGTAGCATTGCTAAGAGATTATAAATACTTTTGTTCCAAATATTTCCATTTTGCGCAAATTTTCATGAATGTTGTGACCGGATATAGTATTATGCTGTTTATTATAACTTTTTTTTTCCTGAACCGTGGAATTTTCTGGCTTTCATAGCATCTGCAAACATACAAAAAAGATGATTTTAGAGAATATCCTAAATATTTTTATATTTCTCTTCTAGGATTTCGCGAATGCGATTTATAAAATGTGTCGAGCTGGTTATAAAGGAAAACACGGTCATTTTGATATACCCGAACATATTCTGCGGGAGATGAATGCACTCTACATGCAAATTACTGTAGGTGATTACGGTAAGTTATTTAAAAATTATTAGGTTCATGAAAATTTAGATTTTAAAACAATTGTTCGAAGCTCCATTTGCGATGTGATAATTTGAAATAGTTGTAATGGTGATGAAGATGATATTGATAAAGATTATCCGAGAATGACAATATAATCCGAAAACGACTGAACCATCTCATTTGTTAGCTAGAGCAATCCATTGATAATCTATCATATAGCAATTATGGAATAATATTTAAATATATATTTTCAGATGGAAATAAACGTTTAAAATGTGCTAAGCAGTGGGAAAAACTTCAAGGTGATTGTTTTCTAAGATTTTATTCTTTCCAAATTTATTGATTTTTTAAATGCAGATAATTTTTCCTTTATTGATTAACAATGTTGCTATCCTTAGTTTTTACTTCGTTAGTAATGTTTGTAGACAGTAGCTGATCAGAGACGATGTAATTGCTTAGCTTCTTTTTGATCTCAGAATTTATTTTTGATTCAACCAAAATTTTTTTTTTGATTCCTAATTTTCTTCTTTCTAATCCACCAGTTATTTACAATCATTGAGAATAATGTTTTCTAGACATTAAGAAATTTGTTGCAATGCAAATAAGGGGCATGGAAAATTTGAAATATAGAAATTTAAGAGACTGACAGAGAAAAGTTCTGTTGAGTCCGAAAAGATTAGAAAGAAAGTTTATTATTCTGAGCAAAAATTCAAACGATCCATACTTAATTTTTTTCACCTAAATATATTTTGCAGGTAAAACAAAAATTGATTGCCAAAAAGAATTTATAAAATTAACCAATCGGACGATTACTATGTATGGATGGAACCCGCCAAGTGGTTGGCTATAGAAGAAAAAAAAAAAGAACTTTATAACATTTAAAAAAATTATTGTTCCTTCTAGATTTTAAAATTTCTTCTAGAGAAATATACATCATACTTATTTAATACTTTTCATTCAATGCATTGTGACTTTTTTGATAAAGGCACTAATTTCAATAATCATATGAAATTTGTCAAATTGTTAGCACAAACAATACATGAAATTTCAATGAATGAAATCTTATATTTGTTTGCATCTTCCAAGAATAATTTAAATTAAGTAAATCAGATATCTATAGCAAAATCAGTGCAGTATTTGAAATTAATATCGATTATTAATCTCATTAATCTTATTGCAATATATTTTGCTATGATTTTGTTTTAAAATACAATTCATTGTTTTTCCATAGGATATTCGAAAGAAATAAATTTGTTAAAGGAGTAATTCGAGTCGAATTCGAGAAGAAATTTCCTCTCCTCTTTGTACCCCAAAATTTTTAAGTAATTGGAATTAATACATGAACGAAATAAATCACCGTAGATCGAATCAGCAACATATTAGACAAATGGGAATTTCAAATTTGGTGTAAAATGATGGTTAAAGAGCAGAAAAGAAGTCGAAAATCAAAAGAGAGGAGAATGAAAAATTAATGAAAAAAGAAAAAAAGAAGGAAAAATGTGTAAGAATTATGCTAATAACTTATCTCGTTTTTGTTCATACTTTTTTTTGTTTGCTGATTTCATTAGCAACATTATGAAGCGTTCTATAATTCTAATTCGGTTGGTAAAACTTTGATCAAAATTAAAAATGGTTATTAAAGTTAACTTTCCTTCTCGTAACTCTATTCAACGTGATTGTTATTAGCTAATAACTAATGAGGAAGTTATTTTTCAAAGTTATTGCTGATATTTCCAAACATAGTTTATTTTAAAATTTAAAATGATGCAACGATTAGCAAGAAATAGCAAGTTCATTTCACACCAAAATTCGATAACATTGATTAATTAATCGAAAGATACACTGAACAATTACTTGTGTGCTTTTTTCATATTTCAAATTGATGAATGTTTAAAGGATTTATTTCCAGAGGATGATAACTTTTAATTCTATTTCTGTATTCTTTATATTTCTTACCAGGTTAACCTCATCGTCCTTAGTATCGATCTGAGTTTTTGTTCTATTTTTAGAATAATAAATGATTCAGTATTGCCGTAATCTGTTCCTTATTAAAATAAGGGCAAATTATATGGCTTATTCTAGCTATATTCCAGGCATCCTTAAGGCATGGAAATTGGTTCACTTTATGGATATCCTATTTATTAGAAAATCCAACGCAGGAGAAGCGTCATTGTTTTCTGAAGAAGTTTCATTGTATTAGCTCGTGACAGCTTGGGTGAGTAAAACTTTTTACTATAATTGTTTCTCAGTTCTATAAACCTTTTACTATAATTGTTTCTCAATTCTATAATTTTCCGATGCTTCAGAAGACATGACGATCGTTGAGCAAAAATTATTTCAGATTAATTAGAAAATTGCACCACGCTATCAATGAGTTTATCTGTTTTCAAGAAAAGCGAGAAGGTCACTCATCATCAATGCATTTCAATCAACAAAAATTTTTGTGCTTGTCGTTTTTTTTTAAGAGAACGTTGTGTTTTTTAGATTTAATTATTTCTCTTTTTGAAATTTACCACTGCAGCATTTCACAACAATTCAATAATTGCAGATTTTTCGCCATGTAAGACTTTTTGTTTAAAATTTGAATTTCAAAATTGCTGATATTATCATCTATTATCAAAAAAATTGCGTGATTCATCCATTAAAACAAATTACATTGAGATGATTAGAGAATTTTTGAATGGCGCAAAAAGGTAACGTTCTGAAAAGTTTAGTCGAAAAGTCCGGAAGTATACTAATTTATGAATTTATAATTTATGATTACAACAAAAAATTGCTTGAAAACGAAAACAAAGTAAGGATAAAACAGTGATAAAGAAATTCCTGATTAGAATTGTCATATCATTTCTAAAATAAGCGAAGGACATACAGAGACAATCATTCCCGAAAGAATTAAAAATATCTTACATTGAAAACTTGCAATGATTTAATTTTAATTTTGTTTCACTCATAAAACATTTGGAATATTGCACCTTAATTATGGATAAATGCGATATCTTGTTGTGACAGGAAGAATTTTTGAAATAAATCGCTGCCACCTAGAGAAATCACTTTTGTTCAAGTTCTATAGCCCCTCAAATTCGAATTTTGTTATTCAAATGGATAACTGCAATTGATAGTATGAATTTGTTTGCCCCAAGAAATTTCAGCAATTTCGTAAATTACTTTTTTGTTGAACCATACTGGATTTTTTATAATATATTAAACATATTTATAATGTCATGTGAAATAATACCAAAAAATGAAAATTCATTCATGTTTTTAAAAATTCTGAAAAATCTCTTGGAAAAACTTGTTTTTAATTACTGACCATTAAACTAATAATTGTATTAGAGTAAACTGCTTGACAGCTGATACAGTATATTCGAAAGCTTGATTGAATGCGCCGGGTAATTTGAAAAATCACAAAGTGAATTACCAATTAGTGATTTAGAGGTTCTATTATTTTCCCAAAATTAAGGTATGTAGTAAATTTATTCAAAAATTTAATGAAAATTCTTCTCTCGATTTTTTTGTTTTGAAGTCGCATTATCCAAACATTAACTATTAGCTCAAAATTTAATTTGATGATTTTTAAAAAGAAATTTAATTAAAAGCCTGAAAAAAAAGGCTTTGTTCTAGAGAAGGAAAAAAACTTCGAAGTTCTTACTTTGTTTCATTTAAAATTAATTAATGAAATTTTATCGTTTCTGTAGCAGGTGAAAACTGTTGCTTTTCTAAATAGCTAATTATAATAAGTATTCGTTTATATTTTTCTTTTATCTCCATATAATTATTTTTGTTAGCTTCAGATGAAATTTCATTTAAATTGCTAATTGGTTTTTTCTTTTAATCTTAATTGGAATCAATAAGCACTCTAATAATGTTTTTCCTTAGTAATTAATAAAAGTATTAATTCTGATGAACATTTCGGGATGCTGTTTTCTCTTTTTTCCTTACACCGACTACTGCAAAACGAACTTTCAACGGCTACTTCAAAATAAACTTCATAGCATTACTTCACTTTGTATTATCATGTATTACAAAATACTGATATCATTGATACTTCATTGGAAACAAATACGATATCACTGATAGCAACAGCATGGGAGAATTTGGTCATTTCTTACTTCATGTATTTGTAAAAATTTCTTGAAACTAATTTTTTCATTCACATGTCCCGAGATTTCACCTATAAAATCATATTCTTGATCACTAGCTTTTCCATTCAGTTTCTATTTACTTTTTTACTACATATGCTTATCACTTGTTAAAAGCAAGAAAAACGATATCATGCATAAACTATTATTCTATGCTAATTAACAATAAAAAGGTGCTATTATGTGGAGACAATTGATAAATTTGCATTTTTGTATGAGTAAATAATTCTTGTTGATAAGAAAAGAAGTTGAAAGTATAAATTATCACTGTCACTTTTAATAAACAATTTTATATTCATTATTGCACAATGACAGACAAGAATTGCACTGATTTCATTGGTACTTCATTGGAAATAAAAACGATTTCACCGATAGTAGCAGCATGGGAGGCTTTCTATTTGTAAAAATTCCTTGAAACTAATTAAATTCAACCGAAACTTTTAGAATTCACAAATAAAACTTCAGAAGGAGGTTATTTCACGCGACAAAATAACAACAAGAAATATTTCAAATATTTTTTCCCGAATGTCATACTTACTGCTACTATTAACGCAAAATACATTATGCGTCAAGTCATAATGATAATGCAGTGGTGATGAAGATGACAATAAACTTTAAATGATAACTAGCAAAAAAGAAGAAGGAATCATTAATTTCTAATTGTATAGCTACAATTATTTGGTCTTTCATTATGACCACAGTAAAAGTTAATAAATTTTACAAAATAAAGCATTGAAAATTATAGAGAGAAAGAGAAAAAGAGAAAAATCTCGTGTAAAATAGATAAATGGAACACTTTGAGAGCAAAGACAAACTAAACTTAATTAAATCTGCCAATTCCTAAAGCTAACAGTAAACTATTTAATGGTGAATGGAATGGTAAGTCGAGGTTCGCTTCATAAGTTTTCCTTTAATTCGGATGAAAGGAACTGCAATAGGAATGAAACTGAAATTTAATTTATTTTAAATTAAACATCTTTGATAATAGTAAACACATTTTGAAACAATCCGAATCTTATTGAATTAATTGAATAAATTTTGCGAAAGAGAACAAGGAATAAATTTATCTTTGAAAATATTGGTGACTCCAGAATTTCTAGCAAGTTTTAATTTCTAATAACAAGTTTCTAAATTTCATTATCAATAGGTTGCTTTGAATTCATTAGTGATTGAAAAGCTGAAAAATTTACCAGTCATTCCCGAAAACAAATAACTAAAACTGAAATATTTGGTAGATAAGTGCACATGAGAGGAATTCAAATGAAAAATGTCTAAGAGATTTGTTACATAAGTTGACAGGAAAGATATACCGCTTCATTACTGGATTATACAGGTAACTGTATAATTTTACCTGAACTAGTGATTTTTTCTTCTAATTGTATTTTTTTTTGGAAAAATTGCTTAATATTTGGAGCACAATATACTTTTAGACTTTGCAATTTTTTTTTATTAAGATCGAAAAATTAGAAGATCAGGAGTAACAAATGACAAAAGCTAGAGCCTAATCTGAGCATCAAGGAAAAGAAAAGGAGGAAAATTTAGTTGGATCAAACGAAACTCAATTTTATGAAAAACAGCTTTAAAAAGAAACATATTTTGGACTTTACAATATTTCGCAAATTTTTTATTTTTTATTGAAGCGATACGCAAATGGAGAAGTTGAAGCGGCAAGTTTTTCGATAGGATCAAAAACTAAATGAAATCAATATTCAGTAGAATGGATAGAATTTTGGAAGATAATTGGAAAAATTGAAAAGGAATGAAGATGAAATGAGAAAGAACATTTACAGAGCACCGTGAAAGATTTACAGAAAATAAAAGAAGTAACATTTATTACCAAGCATCCTGTTTTCATCCAGTATGCTGATAAGATAATCAGTTAGTACCGGTATTATCGATTGATATCTGCCATGCAAGAATCAAAAAGAGGAGAAGAAAAAAGTAAGTAACGCAAACTTCTCATAGTCTTCGAGATTTGATAATGTTCACATTACTACTTATCTCTTATTGCACATAAATTTTCAAAAATTGCTTGTAAAAATCATCGGTAAAAAATCCCGAATTAAAAATAGAGTTATCAGTCGTAGACAGTTGCGGATGATGGCGATGCCAACGGGAAGATCGCTTTGAATGAAGATGACGTTGCCTACGTTGCAAAGGAAATCGCAATGGTTGCGATAAAATTGTTAAATAATCAACCGATGTGAAATGTAAATTTTCTTGGTCAAAAAGTTTATCAATTCCATCTTTAGAAATTCGTTTTCGTAAACCAGCCAAAAAATTACACATCACGTTGCCTAAAAATACTACGAAAGATTTTAAAATTAGAATTGGAAAAAATTTGGACATGAAATGAAATCTTTATAAGGTGCGGTGAAAAAAATCATATAGCATTTTAGAACTAATCAAATCTTACCATATTCAGAAGCATTTCGAGTGGAGAAATTTAATTTTTTTTCCAGAAGGTGCTCGAATTTTTCTTGCACATTATTATCATGACGACATAACGGTATTCCGGATTCTGAAATATTTTCATTAGTATTTTCCTGGAAATTATAGCAGTAAATGCTGCTTAAATCATTTTGTTTCACTTTCTATTTTCTTATGCGCTTTCAGTATAAATTATTCGTCTGTTTTAGCTATTCAAAATTTTTGCAGTTTAAAAAATTTAGTAAAATTTTTAATTATTCCGTTCTAATTTTATGTGGAAGCAGTCTTGAAAAACAAATAAAAAACGCTTTATAAAAACAATCCATCAGTGTCATTAAGGAATCGGTTTTTTTTCATTTTTTTTTTTGTTGTTTAGATTGCCGAAAAAAGATTTATGGCTTGATTATTTGGACCACTGAACACCAAAGGCGAACTGATAATTTGTTGAGATTATCAAACGACATGCTGTTTCAAGAGTCATAAAGTTTTTACGACAGATAGAAAAGGTACAGGAGAGGTTAGGTAGTTGTAATTATGGTGAAGATATTCGAGGAGATGCAAAACAGGCAGAGAATGAGGAAGGATTTAGAAATATATAATGGGAAATGAGAAAAAAGATAAACCAATGGAATGAAAGATAAACCAATAAAATAGAATTAATAAAAGAAATTTAAACATTTCTTAAATTTAAACAATCAATATCGCTATCTATTTATTAATATTGCTAACTTCTTAAATTAATTTAAAAACAATCAATATTGCCATCTATTTATTAATACTGTGTGCTAATTAGAATATGCTGTAATATGGAGTTGAATAAATGCAAAGAAAAATATAACAAATTTGTCCTACCTTTTAATTGCTCTTTGAGAGTATTTATTTTAGATTGTGGTGTTCCATCTCTGTTTAGCCTTTGAATAACTGAAAAAATATCTTATCATTAGATAATTGATGTGATAATAAATAGTCACTATAACATGCCACTATAACAGTAAAGTAAAAGGGATAAGATGCTTGACTTACTATTAAAATCCACTCCTGAAGTATAATCACTCATTTTATGTTCGATTTGTCTTGGTAATACTTCAGACATTAACCATACAAATAAGCATAGATTGGTAGGACCAACTGAAATATTTACTTCGAACTTTTTAAAATATAATTTAATATGCAAATCACAAACCACAACAATGATACAAACGAAACTTCGAAGTAAACGAATGAACATGGCAATAGAAGTAAACAACAAGAATCAAAGTTAGTCCAAATTAAGAATGTCCAAATTAATCCAACAGATTTTCACACTTTAAACTTTCAACAAGCAAACTGTTGGAACGTCATTTAGGAATAGTGAGCAATATTTGCCTTCCGTAAACGTCTCTAACACAGCACGGAAGCGCAATTTCCATCCATCACTCAGTCACTAACTCACTATAGTTCCAATTCAGCGCGCATTTGTCGTCTAAGTCAAAGGATGCATTATCGATAATATCCTTCTTGTAAATCGGATACATAATAGCATCTGCGCGTTTACTATGACCCAACCCTAACGAATGGCCAATTTCATGAATGAATACATTGGGGAATGAAGTTCCATCGCTTCTAATATCACTGCTCCACTTCTCCGCATCATCTGCAATGATATGTTCGCTTTATTCTCTTCTGTACTTCTCAGGTACTATCAGTTATAAATTACTTATCATTGATAAGAAGAAGACATTTACACATTTTCATGTATCTTAATGGTTCATAAGAAAAGACTGTAAGATTTATTTTTTAATTTAAATGATAACGATAAGTTCCATAGAGCACAACTAAAATTAGAGTTTTTAATTGATTATTTCGCAGAAAGTAGGAAAAAAAGTAAAAAATATTGAAGCAAAATGTTTTTCTTTAAAAAAATTGATTTTATGATTAAATTTCGAAATTTTGAATTTATATTTTACGATATGCTCCCTGTTTATGAACTTTACAGCAGAATAAGTAAGTTATTCTGTTGTAAAGTTGTTGTTTTCTACTATTCTATAAATCTTCTGGTATGTTTATGTTTACATTGGCTCTGAAATGAAGCACATAAACATCCGGTATGGAAAGATCGCTATATAGCATCCTGTTGCCTATTATTTGCAATTGTATATATATTTCTCGTTATTCCGCATTTTAAAATGATTGAACGATTCGCTAGTATTAGACAAATAAGTAAATAGTACTTCAAAATTCCTAAAAGTTTATTACCGATTTAATGTCAATAAAAACGGGACAGATGACATGGATAACTGTCATCTTTATTTCCACCAGTTAATCGTTTAACAAATTGTAATTTGCACATAACTTCTAGATAAAACTTCCCAATAAACTCTTTTTAGAAACTACAACAGTTGGCAAAGATTGCGCACTCTTCACCAAAAATCATAAGAAAAATTAGATAACATCCGGATAGAACGGTAATGCTTCAAAAGCATTTAAACAAAAAAAAAAAAAAAAAATATAAAAATACTAACCAAGGTGTATATCACCATTCAAATGACCATTTTCCTGATACGTTGGATAAAATGTATGAGCTAAAATATTAGTATTATTGCCAGTACCATCGAATTTATAAGCATCACCATGATCACCTTCTGCCCAGAGGATTACAATATCAGCGTCCCCCTCATATGCAGCTTCCTCAAACTGAAGCTTTACGGATGGCATTGAATTAATAACTGTTTGCGTGGACCACAATGTAAACGATTTCCGGATTACTGATCTATAAATGAGATGAATTAGGAAAATTATCATATCAATTCCTTTTAAAGCTCTTAATAGCGCTACGAAATACAAATTTATTGAAATTGTAACTGATCAAAATGTTAAAATGCCTTTTCATACTTCTCATTCTCATTTTAATATTCATCAAGATTTACTCTTTTTAGAATATATCTTTTATTTATATCCATTAATATCGATTAAGAGGGAGAGAGAAAGAAAGAAAGAAAGAGAGGAAATGATTATGCATAAAATCATTTTGTTTACGAATTTTTTCACTCAAAAGAATGAGCAAATCACCGTTGCTACTGTAATCGTTGTGTAAAGCGTGTTTTTTTAGTTATCTATGCAATTGTACAAGCGATAAAAAACATCTAAAGAAGCTTATCAGTGTGTGAATATTGAATATGGCTTTTATGAATTGATGCGTTTATGTTAAGGAAGATTAGATTAGTCGATATATTATTTAATTCAAGCATTATTTTTATTTTCCATACATGAAATAGATTCAATCATTGATAAAATCAATCTTAATAGGACAGCTGTTCACTTCACGATATCATATTCAAATCTAGCTTGCTCTCTGTGCTAGGTTAATTATAAATGCGAAGGATTAAATAAATAATGGATACGATTTTATCATTATGCTATGACTGTATTTCATTTCGTAAATAAACATAAAGCCTGAAAGATCAGGCTATTTCAGGCTATTTCCTTAAAATATCAGGCTATTTCAGCAAGCGGTACACGCAGACTGATTGCTTATTTATAACATTGCATGAGGCCTGAATTTCTCTTGTTTCAAGGTACAAAAAAATTCAACAGATTATGATAATTATTTTTAATTATTATAATTGTTTTTACTAACACAGCACAAGCATTAAACATACTTCATATAACTTTAGACAAGCTATCAGTGTAAGGATTATTCCTAAAAATAGTTTGATATTTCAATGTCAAGTGAAATTAAATGGGTATGCCTAAAAGTGATCAAATAAATTTATGACATGAGATATTCTGATGATGTATTCTGGGCCTTTTTTCTTTTTTCACTTTTGGCTGTGATTTTGCTAAATGGTAGATAGGGATGCTGAGAATCTCGTATATTCATTCATGCACTCGTCACGAATTCGATGACAAGGCATTTGGCTACTTAAAACAGTCATAATTACTTCTGCCGCTTCCCGCATCTGGTGAACAGTGGAAGAGAAACTGCATTGAAGTGCAAATGAATGGACAAATGAATATGAAGTTTTCAGTCAGCATTTTTAAAGAGATTTTCAAATCTTCGGCTTTTTCCAATCAGTTCTCTTCAGTCAGTCAATTTCATTCAGCATTTATCTTCCCACTGCACTTTCTACTTTCTTGATTGTTCAATTGGTAAAACTATTAACTACTGTCTTCATCAATCATTCAGTAATTACAAAGTATTTATTTTGCATATTTAAACGAATTTTTGAAAATTTCATGAAAACTATGGAAATTTTTTTCAAACGTCCCTTCTGAGAAATTCGGCTGACCACATATTATTTCGGTAAGGCAATGCGTCGAGGTCATACGCATAATACTCCTCTTAATTCGAATAAATTCAAATATTTGGCCCAATTTTCTAATTTTCGAGTATTTAGAGTGTATATATTTCATTGACCTAAATTAATCTCACAAAATGGGGGAAAAGTTAAATTTTTACTTCTGTCATTAACACCTTGAGGGATGGATTTAAGGGCAAAAAAAAGGAGGAGTAGGTCTTAGGAAAACTGGTTTTATCTTTGGGAGAAAAATACTTTTTATGCAGAAGTGACAAGTAAATCATGTCAGGGTCTTTTCAGGATCAAATTGTCATTCATTTAAAAAATTAAAAAGAAAAAAGAACGAATGGAAATGTGGAGAAATTTCTTTGATATATAATATCTTTTCAATTAAACAATCAGATCATTTCATCACCTCTATCGGCACCTCTCATTAAAAAAGTGAATCAATAATTCATTTTTAAATAAAATATCTCTACAGTGATTCTTAAACTATACTTAATGAATAAAATACCTGATTTCAGAACGAGACATATCACGTGTATACCTACTGATGAACCACTTCAGTTTGAGTATATTGTCCGGTGTCACTTTATTCCATCGTGATGTTTGAGCTGTAGCTAAAATTGGATTCCGAAAAAGAGCCCACTGATGCTGTCAGTTGAAATATTCATTAGTTTTTTAAAAATTCGATGTTTACTAACGGAATAAGATAAGTGATTTATAAGAACCGGACTATCAAGGCCTGCTAATTAGTATCATTCCTCCACGTTTTTGATGGTGACACGGTGACAATAGATTTTATAAATAATTGTTACGATTTCAGCTATTAATTGCTCCATTTAATTCAGTAATTGATATATGTTAATAATAATGTGTTTGTTTAGCCGCCAATGAAACTTCTGAACTTCGCCGTTATATATCTATTAAAAACCTTAGCACCATGCTTTCACGTTTTTTCGAGCAAAAATGAGATATTCAGATAGAGTATGAAGAACGATAAGAAAACTCAAAATAGTTGATAAAATTACCGAAACGTTTCCTCCTTCTGACGACTGGTGTTTTTCTATGATGTCTCTGCATATCATTCAAATCATAGTTATCACTGCCGATACTAACAGTTTTGTCACTATTAGTATTTTTACTTCTTGCAGCGTAAATCAATGTATCATCAGTGTAACGGGTAAAATGATTGTTCGACAGCATTGGTGTCAATTGCTGTTTGCTGACAACATCAACTGCCATATGTAAATCATCGTCATGCAACATTAACTGAAACATTGTTCATCTATTTATCCATCAGTTCATTCTTAATTAATTTTAGTAACTTATTTATTTTTATTAAATATCAAACTTTCAATTAAATTCTTTTTCTGCTTCATTTATCATTCTTACTAAATTTTCCTGCATGTAGTTTGCAAGCGTTCAAATTTCGATGCACTCTTTTTTGAAGTGATAATGAACACCTCTACAGCTTGCTAGAAGCAACATGCTGTGTTCCATTGCTAGACTAATCATGCAATAATCCACTAAGCGCCTAAAATTTTTGATTATAATCATATTTAACTATCATAATGATCCTTGAAACATATATTTAACTTTTTTCAAGATATCGCTTACAAATATTATGTAAGCCAGTGAAAATTCCTCAACTGCAATTTATTTTCCGTGTAAAACATAATTTTTTCACATAAATGAAAACATAAATCAGTGAATAATGTTTTAAATTTTGGATCCAATAGATCACCTTGATGGAATTTGAGAATCGTTTTGTAGTAATAAATTTGTGAGGAAAATACCAATTTGAAACCACATTTGCGGCGTTTTTGCGTTAAATTTTCTAAAAATTCAGAAGACCTTCAAACTTGTATACCCATGCCTTAAACACACAATTTCTCTAGATCACTTTACCAATTTAATGTTTCCATCTAGAAATATTTAAATTTACCATTGGTACTTCAGCTATAATTCCTCACAAAGCTAAAAGAAATTCATTGAAGACATTCTGGCAATTTCTCATATTCCTAAAAAAAATTTTTGAATTTAAGAATAAGCCATTTATTTGCTATTCTTAGTATAAACCAATATTTAAAAGAATGACTAGTGGAATCAGATCATAATACTTGTGAACATTTCCTAAAAAAGCTTTCTATCTCTAGATTTACCATCTTCCGATAATGCGATATCAATGTTTTTTTGTATCTAAGTAACAGCTAAGGTAATTAATTAGTAATATTGAGGGAACAATGCTTATAATGTAAAATATAGTCTCAAATTCTATGCTGATAACATTTGTTTAAATAGCTATAAAATATGATTTTATTCCAAAAATGTGGATGAATCTTATAAATTGAGCTTCAAATTATTGATATATTTTGGCGATTCACAGAGCAATTAATCTCTTGTCATTCCAGTCTATCAAGAATTAATGTATGGCGAGAATGTGCCATTCTAGTCTATCAAGAAATAATGGATGACGAGAATGTGCGCAGCAATGATTACTATCTGTGTCGTTTATTTCAGCTCATAAAATTACGTATGTATATAGTAAGGCCAAAGGTTATGGCAGAAATACTACCAAATAAACTGGTAAATTAGCTAATTTGATCTGATTGTGGTTATGATATGAATATGATATGATATGATATGATATGAACTTACCTGAGCAAAAAAAAAGTATGCAAAACAATAGCATAGGCTGAAGTTTATCACTTTCAAACTTATTCCAGTAATTTTCTAGTAAAATTATGAAAAGACAGTATGAGGCATAAGTCAATCAGTAATGGATGATTGTAATAATGTTTATAGATAGAATAAAGTAACACTAAATCTGGATCAATTATACCATCTTGCATCTCTAATATCTGTTTGATGATAATTTTTTATGACTAATTTGATTAGTCATAAAAACGGTGAAATTTCATTTCTTTTCGAATACTAAAAAAAAACACTGAAATTATCGAAATATTCTAGCCTTTTAGGTAGAATTATTGGATAATTTTTCCTCTTTTTCGAGTGTAACACTTAGGCTTCTGAAATTTTCTAATGAAAGGATTTGTCTAAAGAAATAAAAGTATTGTAACGTAATTGGCAACACATTATCGGTTTGATTTCATGTGAGGAATAATTTTAGTCTGATTTGCGCTATGTATAGCATATAGTCAGTTTATTGCTATCAACAGTATTAGACAGGAACAATAATATCATGCGATTAACTTTTTGCGAAATTGATGATAAAACGAGAATTCAATTAGAAAAGGCATTGAAATGTCACTGATAGAATGAAATGATATATTCTTAGTGACACACACACACACACACACACACACACACACACACACACACACACACACACACACACACACACACACACACACACACACACACACACACACACACACACACACACACACACATACATACACACACACATACATACACATACATATAACTAAGCGATTTGCTTGATTTACAGCACTTTTTTTCCTTCTGCAGATGGTTCAATTAATAATTGTCTCATTGTGATAGCAGAAAAAAAAAGAGACAAATTACATCCAGATGCCTAAAGCTTCTTAGCTTTAAACTGATGTGACATTGATAAAATTTGTTGTGATTACATTATTAAATTAAGTTTTTAATATCCGAAATATTGACAATGAATTCAGGTTTCATCATTTTAATGAAAATTTGATATTTTATGATCGGAAACATAAAGAGAAATGAAAACTTATAATTTACTTCATAATCTTCTTTTTCTTATCTTCAACAGTTGTCACTGTTCGTCTATTATTTTTATCATCAGTGCTATCATAAGAGAAATGGCCTTGTAATGATTCAACAACACAAGGTGTTGCACATTCTATATTACTAACTCTTTCTATGTCCATCGAAATATTTTATAATTTAATTCAAAATAATTCTTTATAAAATAACAATCCAGAACTGTTAGCCTTTTCTTTCAATTATCATTTTGTTTGTTACCAATGACATATCAATTCTTAAGGGCTTTTGTTTGTTACCAATAACATATCAATTCTTAAAAATCCTTAAGGACTCTTAAGAATTCTTAACGAATTTTTAAGGACTCTTAAGAATTCTTAATGAATTCTTAAGGAATTTTAAGAATTCTTAACAAATTCTTAAGGAATCTTAAGAATTCTTAACAAATTCTTAAGGGCTCTAAAGAATTCTTAACGAATTCTTAAGGATTATGATTTATGTGCCATTTTTTTAACATTATCCAAATATCACTGCAACGAATAATGTTTCGCTCCTCAAAATACTGCATACAGTAGCTTACTTCACAAACTATTTCATAAAATTTTTTTTTTTACAATCCAATTAAAATAAAAAAAAAATGTAATTTGTTAAGAGCAAATAAAAATAAAACTTCTTTAATCTCCCTCCATTTGAGTGGAAAAATAAATGAAAAGAGAGGTATAGCAAAATGATAAGATATTTCTGTTTAGAATGAGTCAAGAGCAATTTCCTGTTTTTTGAGGATAAAAAAAGCAGTCTAGTCATCCCGGGTAATTCAACGAGATCTACGATCATAATTAATGTGCAGTTCTTTTTTTTCTTGGTTACGATAAATCATCATTGATTGGTGAACATAAAGATTCCCGCGCCATTAGCAGAAATATTCTTAAACTTTTCTCTCTTTTTTTTTCTATAAAATGATTTTTGTTCTTGTAACAAAAACATGCAGCTTCACGGCAGTGAATTTTTGAGAATTTATTAAATTTAAACTTGAGGATATAAAGAATGGATGGATTAGCAACTCTTTCTTCTTCTTCTTCTTCTCGTTCTGCAGATTCTCTAAACAGAAAGAAAAATCGACAGAAAAATGATATGATAATGTAACAAATATACTAAGCACAAGTGTCACATAGAATAGATCGAACAAATTTACATTTTTGGAAAACGAGGAGAAATTAATGAAAAAAGATGAATTGACAAAAAAGACATCTGCGCAAAGATACCAAACCTTATTACACAAAGGTTGGTTGGCGATGCAATGAAGCAAATGAATAAATCTAAAAAAATCCTCTTTTGAAGAAAATTTACTTTGTCTGCATCAAATTATTGCCAACTTTTTCATCAACAAATTTCTTTCAAATTTTTCATAGAAAAGAAAATTTTGCATATGTTCAGAAAAAAAAAATACAACGAGTTATGATAAACAATAGAATTTCAAGGACCGTTATTAATTAAACTGTTCTCTTTTCACAAAAAAAAAAAAAAAAAAAAAAAGGAATTAATTTTTTGTGATAATAAAATTTAAAAAAATAATTTTCTTGTTAGAAAAGTTAATTTTGTAAGATAAATTTTGAGAGATGAATTTGAGAAAAATTTAAGAATTTGCAAGAATTAAAAAAAGGATGCTAACCGTAGCTGATCTCGATAATGGATGCGATTTTGCTGTAGTAGCCAAAAAAAGTATAAATACAAGGATATATCGATGTAAGCAATTGCAGTAATGTTGATAGCAGTAATAGCAGTGGTAATAATACTTATCAGATACTTTCAAGTTTCTTGGCCATAATCCGATTTGCGGCCAGCAAAATTTGAGGCGTATTATGTGCGATACAGTGAAAATCCAACGATAATATGAAGAGACGCACAAAGTAGTTTGATTACCAGTAGAAGACCGGCAAAGGATGTGATCCATTTTCATTTAGTATTTCTGCATTAGTACTAGGAATATAGTAATGATATATAATGATCAGTATTGAATTTATTGTCTTTTCCGTTTTTTTCTACCTGATTAATTCCCGAATTTCAGGATTTTCTGAGAGAAATGTAGAAATTGAAATGTTCACTTTAATATTACACAAACTATTCAGTTTTATTCTTTTTATTTTGCTTATTTTACCTAAAATAGAGATTTTTTTTTTTATTTCTTTGTTCTCCTTTCTCCGACACTTCCTCCTTATCAGTAGCAAGAGCTGGAGATGAGGGCAATATATTGTTGTTGCTGCTGCTGCTGCTGCTGTTGCTGCTGCCTTCGAGATACTTTTAGGATTAAAGTGACCGTGGTGCTATTGGTACTGGCGGTAGCATTGGCAAAGAAGGTACCCCGCATTTTCTGTGCAACGGAACTCTCACGTCTCCAATGCTCTGTAGGACAACTTGACAAATTCATCTTAACCCTTCCCCTCTTATTTCAATCCTCCCGCCCCTCTCCAAGCAAAACAATCTTGTCAAACCCTAATTTCTTCCCGACCCCTGTCTATCCTCCGCTTCCTATCTTTTCACATCTCCGCTTCGGGTACCCCTTAGAAGGACGATGAAATGTAAATACTGACCACGCCTTCAATCAAAAATTTTCTAACCGAGGAAAAAGACTCATTTTTCCATTTTCAGACGACATCACTTTAACATTCACCGTAACCGAGAAGTATATCGTCCTATTTAGGCAACAGCTGAATTTACACAAGTATTGTGTTGAAAGTTGCCGCTCACTGATTAATGACAACGATGTTTGGATGGCATGGATGAATTGAATGGATGAATGGATGGATTGATAGATATGGTCGATTTATCCGACAACTATCCCCAACATTTACATCATTTTTTAATTCTTTCATAAACAATGATAAGATGTTAAATAATTATAGCCAATCAAACTATCATTTATTATATTTACAATAGGACTAGTCAAATACGGTACGAATTGTTTCAATTTGTGGATACTATGTGAATGTGGACGTGATCTATCTGAATTATTGGAAAAATTTACCGAAAGTATTCCATATGTAATTAAAACTGTAAGCTATGAGGGATGATATTTCAGTACCGAGAATTATCAATAGTGTATAATTATTGGGATCACTAACAGTAACATGCCGCCTTATCAATGTCATATCATCGCATTAACAACAAACCTTACGATGAGCATCGATAGTTGAATAATGAAACACTGACACGGGGGGAATCATATGAAGCAATTCGCAAACGATGCATAAATTTGTGGCATTAATTTCAAAAGTTCATCATAAAATACAATTTAAATGGAGGAAATTTCCAATGAATGCGCAATTATGTCAATAAAGAGACAGGAGAGAAGTGAGAAGCATTGGAAGTGAAAGAATGAAAGAATTAAAATTCTTTCTTTCCGGTCAAGTACCTTTCAGAAATTTCAGGAAAGAGAAGTAGAGAAACGAAAATAGTTTGTAGGGGAAAAGGAAGTATGCATTTCTTACATATATCACTGTTTCCAATTTGAATCTTAAATTTAAATTTAATCCTTTGCTCTTCTAGAGATCTAAATTACATCAAGTTCAATACTTCAAATTCTAATATCAACCTGATCTATTGCAATTTCCAAGAAAAAGGAAAAAGAATTCTGGTTTGCAGTTGCATTTAATCAAATGCAAGAAGTTTGTTGGAATGGAAAAATTTATCCTCTAAAAAGTAGCACAAATAAAAATTCAAACTGACAGCTATCTGATAACTTGAAAAGAGAATCACTTCTTGTTTTATCACAGCCCAATTGATAAGTTAACAATTCATTTTGTACTACACAATTTGAAACAATGAATATTTAATGTATAAAATCCATTATCACTTTTCCAAATCCTTCGCCGGTTCTTTTTTCACTTCTGCAAAATTTACCGAAATCTATTAATTTGACATGACTAGGAAAACCTTAGGATAAAAGCAACCTTTTTGAACATGAGCGATTAGAGAGAAGAAGTCTCTATCAGGATATTCTTGCTAGCGCACATCTACGCTTGCATACGTTTGCGTTTCAATGTGTTTCAATGATATGCTACTGTTAAAGCATTCTGTCCAGGCTTATGCTGTTTGCAGCGATTTTGCAAAAAATTTAAATCCACTCCATGTATTTGCGAAGAATGCAAAATAAAGTCAGAAATTCGATTGCAACATCAGCCCAAAATAACGTGATGCAGTGGAAACGTCTTCGGCGTACAACCGAGAAGTTGACCGATTAAAGCCACATCTTGATAAGAGTTAAAATTCAGCTTGACCTCGGATGTGAGGTGATAGTCGCGAACGCGGTTTAAATACAATATCATATCGAACTTTTGAGAAAGTGCTACCTTTAAAGCAGAAACATTGGATACAGCCAAAAGAAGGTTTATTTTCAAAATTATTGCAAATTCTCCGTGCTTTGCCATTTGGAAATTTTCATCTATTAAATAATCTAGGAATAGCTACAAAGAGAAAAATGAGCCTAGAAGCATTAGTCTAGCGTTCATTAATTTCGTTTTGCATGGAAAGATAGAGTTCAACGTTTTGCTGTGAACTGTAATTAGTTCCGATAGCACTTCAAGAACTGTTAGTTCTCACTAAGAAGTAAATCATTATTGAGCAAAAAAACTTGTAATTTTTTTATCTCACACGCCGTTTAATTTATGAGAACTGAAAGACTACGGGGAAGCAAAGGTTGTTTCAAATAGGCGGACGAATTTTAAAATTACGACATGTTTCCTTGCATAGTGCAGATGAAAATTTAATTCAATTTGCCATTTAAATTTAATTCGTTCATTTCTTTCTAATGCTCTGCTCAAGAAAATGCTTTCGTAAATTTTACGTGTTCCGACGGACGATATAAATGAATAAGAACCAGTGTGTAACTTGTTATTAATCATTTTGTGTAACATTGTGGTGTAGACAGTTCGCTTACGATTTTATCATTTCATAAATTGTTCAATTAAAACCACGAGGTTTTAAATAAAATTTATGAGATTAATTCCACTACGAGTTAGTTTGCTTTCGTATAGTAATGAAAATGTTTTTATGATCTATCAAAATTGATAACTTTTCATGTCTTATTCAAAACCTACAATAAAAACATAAGTTTCAAAAAGTGAGTACATGAATTTTGTGCATATTTTGACTATAACAAAACAAGAGTAATAAATGATAAAAAAAAGTCTAAAACAGAAAAGGTCAACTGAACGTGACTGAAAACGCCAAAGTTAAATATTTTCGAATACTGAATGTATGTAAAATTACACGTCTTCCTCCATTGTTACTTCAAATAATTTTGGAGTTTATAAGAGATCTTTATCAAGAAGTTTTTTCAGCTTGAATAAACAACTGCATAACGATTAAATAAAGTTCAAACTAGCACATACTCATATCCTCAATCTACATAGCTGTTGACATTATGGAAGTTTATTGAATAACTTTTGAAATAATCTCAATAATCCTACAATAAACAAATGCCTTATAGTTTCAGTCTTAATTGTTCTACGGCAACTACTATTTTAAATTTAAAAATGAATTTGTCAGGAATTCCAAATGTGAATCCATTTTTAGTTACGAAAAATTCTGACTTTTCTAGCAACTTCGCTACGATTTGATAAAAAGTAGATAACGATAGAACTTCATCAGATGGATGATATCACAATAAGTTTGCATTACTTTTGGCACCCTGAACTGCTTTCAGATATATGCAAATGCAGTTGACATCTGAGTAAAATCAGTATTTGTCAGATAGTTCAGACAGATTAAGAGTTTTGAGTTCAGACAAATTTTTCCGAAACAACAGAAAATCAGTATTTATCGAATGAAAAGTATTCCTCTCCAGTTTTTTATTCTAAAAAATTTTAATTTTTAGAATTGTATATATTTTCATATACAGTTTAGTGGGAACAACTATTTTAGAACATAAAGAGCCCCTGAATCATTTTTCCTTCAAAGTACGGTAATATATCTAAGGATCACCGTCAAATGTTTTCACTTGTAAAGAAAATTGATTAGCTTCATCCGAATAACAAAAAATCGAAAATAATTTGGGAAAAAAGGGAATTAACATTAATACACCTATAAAAAATTGACACATGTATCGGATGAGTGGAAACTGGAAATAGAATGCTAGGATAGCAGCGCCTGATCTATGATGACACTTTTTTTGACATCAATAGTATCTTACGCGAATATTTTGGAATTCAGGATCAGATATGACAATTTAGGAAATCTTCAGAGATCAATTAATAATTTAGACTTGAAATAAGAATAATATGAAGATCGTTTAAAATTTAGGATGCATCTTGAAACAAAAACAATTCGAAAAGAAAGTTTCCAAAACAGAGGAATATGATGAAATTAATTAGAGGAAAAAGTCAGGAAAAAAAAAGATAGCGAAGACTCAAAAAAGTAAAGAATTAATTACCATTCTAATTAATTGTAGTTTGTATCACGAACTACATAAATTTTTTTTGCAAGGTTTATTATGGCTCGTTTTGAATTAAATTCATTTCAGTGATCAACTGATTGCCGTAATTAACAGCAAAAGTAATGTTACTAGAAGCATCAGATCAGCTTGCTAACTGTTCGGAGTACCATTTTACATTAAATTAAAAATTTTAAAAACTACTTATCGAATTTCGGTGCAATATATAGGACCATGTAAAGGAAGCAGAAACACTAAAAATTAATGATGCTGAAAAATTATAATAATAATTGAAATTTGCATGTCCTTGCTTCTAATCTATTATAATTGAAGTTTGGAAAAAAAAACTTACGCTGTAAAAACGATCATGATAACCATCCCAACTGGATAGATGAAGCAGGTCAGGACAACTTTGCAACTTAAAGTTTCTGCCTAAAATATTGATGAAAACAATATATTTCCATTTTTTTCTTTCTTTTTATCATAATGGATAGCGATATCAAATACGATCACTTTATGCATATTTGTGCAAATTTACAACCAATCATTGTTTTCCGATGTAAATTTCGAGAACGTTTCTAGTATATTGTAGCAGAATATCTTACAAAGAGTAAGAACATAAAAATGTATGGAACTGGTACATGCAAAATGCAGTAAATTACAAAATCATAAAAAGTTATTAACATAAAATACAAACAAGTTTTAAAGATTCAAGTTAATTTCAGACTGATTATAGCGATAAGCTTAAGCGTTTTCGTACAGAAGAGATAGTCACTGCTATAAAAAAATTTTTTATAAATCATGGTGGAGCTGATTTTCTGTTATAAAGCATAATTCACCGTACAATGCCTAATGATCATAGATTAATATGCGCTCCGTAAAAAAATCCACTTCATTAAATGAAAGACAATAAAATTTTGATGATTCAAGATCAAAAATTGAAGTCCTGAATAACTACAACTCTCTTTCTATTCACTCGTAGCATAAAACTTTACAGTTGCAGAAAGTTCACAGAATAATGAATGGCCGAAGGCCTTTAGGAATTTAGTTTATTAATTCGTTCTTCCAGCCTAGCGATATCTGCGCTAAGCTTCTCCACAGCAGCGTGTGCTTGTTGGCGAAAATCAAATAACATCATTTCTTCCCTCTCCATTGTTTTGGCTAACTGTGAACGGATACCCGTCAACTGACTCAGTTTTTTACCGAATTGTTCTGCTAAAAATCTGTTCTTAATAAAAAATATTTGATATAATAATTGATTTGACAATAACTGACATACCACATTTCTTGTTAGTTTGAATTGAATACCGATAGATTTGATTCTATAAGTCATTTTCTCCTTTATACAACTCAAATAAAATATTGCTTATCAAACAAGTTAGTATCGATAACAGAAAAGGAGCGCGATGACTTCCAGTATCATCGAATTCATCAAATTTTTAGATGCCATAATAGCAACCACTATACTTGGAGAGTCACAACATAATATCTTTCAAGTATGCTTAAATTTCTGGGATATTTTCTGCAACTCGGAATTGCCTAAATAACCTTTGTACTTCCAAACCGTAACTGAAATTTTAAAACCTTCGTAACAACTGTGTACCTTGTTCATGAAGTTTTCGTAAATCATACATTCTTTTAACTGCGCCAGATAAGCCACTACAAGCCACATCCCATCGACTCATCATTTCATACAGCTTGCCAACTTTCTCTTCGAACTCCGAATCGCCTTTCTCTTTCTTTTTTTCCTCCACCTGCAACTTGCAGAATCTCCTATTATTTTAATTACTCAATAAAACGGATGAAATATGGTTGATAGCTTAAACTGGCAAATCCACCTTACATTTGATTACGTTGTGCTATATGTTCCAATACTTTGAGACATTTTGTATCCGCACTAAAGAATGTCATCATCAGAAAAACAAAAGCAATAAGTTCCAACCAAAAAATGTCTATAAGCAACGATAAGTCCATAATAATAGAGACATAAAGAATACTTGTTGTAGCTTGGAAAGAAGTTGTGTTAAGCGTGAATGAAGACCATCAACATGAGCAGGATGTAACAGCTGTATACGCATACGTAAGTCTTCAACTGCTTCGACGACTGGAATTTTGCAAACTTTCATGGATTCATCACAGTCAACACCAACACCATAAATCATCTGCTCCAGACGATTGATTCGATTTTCCAAAACTGCCAGACGCCCGCTTACATTTTCGGCAGGAAGAGATGCACCTTTCGTTTCCTTGTCTCTACAAATTTTTGTAAGAAAACGAACTGTCTTTGAATTCTAAAAATGCAAACTTATTTAAATTATTCTAATTCATGCAAAGTCAAAGATTTTTTGACTTTTATTGCCCTATTGAAACTTGTATATCCACAAGAAAACTAGATGTAAATTCTAGAAAAAGAAACTATTTATGTAAAATATGATTTACTCGCTATTTCTTTCGAATAGAATTGTCATCATGATATTATGTGAAGAGTTGTGAAATAAATAATGCTTTAACTGAATAAAAAAGAATCTCGATTTTTTCAGTTTGCTCTGAGGTAATCACTTACTTCTTTTCATTTTGAATGGAAGTTGTAATGTTATCTCTATTGATTTGCAAAGCCTTCAATGTTTCCAGCAAAGCAATTAAATCTTCTTCATGAACAATACCTGCATCCGGTTTTTCGGATTCTTTCTGAAAAGACGAAAAAAGATCTGTTTATAATCACTGTGTCATGCAATGCGACAATTTGAAAGAACAAGTTCCTGTTGTTTTACTAGAAAATGGATTTTTTCAATCGACACCTCTCCTAAAACAAAATAATTGATGCTTTGCAAAAAGTATAGTAAGAAAAAGTCTCGAACGTTCATTGATTACTCACAGTACTCCAAGACTTAATGCCATAAAGAAAAACCAGTGAATATACCAAACCCTTGTTTGCAGCACTTCCGCTAGTTCATTTATCTCACAGTTTAAGCGAGTAAACTTCTGCTCCAACGTTTCTGTTTCATCTGCATAAGGCCCTACCACTTCAAGTACATACGAACCACCACCATATCCACGGCGCCTTCTGCGCGCAATAGAATCCGAGAAATCTGAATGATAATTCTTTAGAGCATATCCTTTTTCATTCAAATATTTCTATACTGAGAAACCCAATCAAATATTTTCTACTAATGAGATTGTTTGAAATAGCTAATAAGAAATGACTAATAATGATAATTAGACTCTTTATGGAGTTAAATGAGTATGCAACTTAATTTGCCAAAAGTCAAATAAATGATGAAAAATTGAGAATCATGTTGAGTACTCACCAACATTTTCAGTGCTCAATAAGCGACCTTTAAATCGTTTCATAGCGCTATCAACGTCGATGTGTACACGTTCTACTTCTGAAACATAACTAATATCAGTGATGATAATAAATTTGGAAAAATTTTTAAAATTCGCAAGTATGATAAATGTGTTCGCGTTGCAAAAGCGTTCCAGATGTTAATCAAAAGTATTGACACATTGATACAAAGCCAATGGAAAATATTTTGATGACAAAATATCAATCATAAATCACTATTCTTTTACTACGAATAAGTTTCGTTTACAAGTTATTTTCAGCTACAAATTAACTCTAGCTATATGATTTATTAGCAAGTTAAGCAATGAAACTTTTAGATTATTATAAAAATTTTTGATATAAATTGCAACGAAATGACCTTCCGATTCGGTAATCTCATTTTCGAACATTTGTTGTTCGTCCTCTGGCAAATCTTCCGTCTCGTAAACATCTTCCTTTCGTAAAGACATTTCTTCCAGATATCACCTGAAATACACCATCTTAACACATGATGGAGAACTAATTCTTACGATTCCACATTTTTTCCATTTTGAGCATAATTTCTACATAAAAATAAAAAAATTAAAAACGCTTCTATATGTGGAAATTAAAACTCAAAGTGAACCTAAGTGAACCCTACTACGTAAGTCACGTACGAGCCGCAAATCACACATTTAGAGGAAGAATCACGTAGATTTACTTGAGAAGATAAAGATCACTACAGTATCATCCGTCTAATCCTCCTAGAAACCACATTTTCCAACGGAATTCCCCCCCTATCGTCAGTGTATCATCTATACAACAATAAAATGAAACACAGTCGCTTGGCCCAGACGTCTCGCACGTGGGACGAACAGTTTGCATAAGGTGGACGTACTACCGGAACGTTTACATAATATACGTTTTCCGTATACGAGATACTTTGGTATTTTTGTCCACGTAATTCAAATTGGAGCCTAGCGTTGCGGAATGTAAGATTATCCGGAATGGATACTAAATTTTAAAGTAACGTTGTGCATTTTCTTTATTTGTTTGAAATGAAATTTGATAATTGAAGAGTAAATAAAAAGGAAAGTAGTGACCATCGGCTCTTTAGTTGTGGACATAATATAGGTAGTCTCCTTTCCTGTTCTAGTATTGTTTATCTTTTTCATTGCAACTTCTTATTTCCTTTTCGTCAGCCTTATTATTATTGATCATCCTACCAATTATCATTTTATTTATTCATGCGTAAGTTTTATTATTATCCTTATTTGGTCATTCTATGTTATATATCTTTGTAACGATGACCACTAATTTCACGTTTCAAAGTTTATTAATTTTATAATATTAAAATGCTCTGCAATGGTTGAAAGTATTCAAAATTATTTTTTCTCTGAGCTATGACATATATTGTATGAGTGTCTTACTGTATATACTTTGTTTCATTTAAAGGTCCATTTTAAGGAAAATTTCACCTAGAATTACTTTAATAATTCTCATCTTTAAAATAATTCTTTAGTAATTCTCACTTAGAATTACTTTCTTATATTACTAATTGCAATAATATGATAAACTACGGTATAGGTCAAGTTGCAAGGAAGAATGATGCAATATAATAGATACACTGGAAACACTTTGATACTTTGATACATACTTCGCAGTGAATCTTATAAGCAATCAGTACAAGTAAGAAGTGGTCATTACAACTTTAATGAACTAAATATTTTAGTTTTCAAGTGGATAGGAATGGCTGTTTTTTTTTTAAATTAGCATACGAAACAAGAACATGTCGCTCTTAAAGAACTATTTCATCGTAGAAAGATTTGAAAAGAAGTTTTCGATATTTACACTCAGAAAGTCAGGAGATGAGTGAGGTGCATGATTATCTCTTTAATTAGTCTGGCGGATAAAGTTTCCATTAGTGTTCTTCTTTTTTTTTTTTTTTCAGAAATAATTATTCACTGTACAACTTTCTCATTACAGGTTATTCCTGTTCTGTTAAAAATTACAGGTTATTCCTGTTCTGTTAAAAAATTATCATAATTTATTTCTTTTGTTTGGTAATTAATTTCAATTAACTTCGTCTCTGAATTGAAAATCACCTCAATTTAGTTATATTATTATTCTTTATCAGATATTTTGATCAAAGATTTTGATTAAATGTTTTGATTAAAATTATTTTTTATCAGATATTTCGATTAAAGTGAAGAAAAAAAAAACAGAAACAAGAACAGTTCATTTTTTTATCTGAATAATTACTTATTGATAGCACAAAGCATCTAAAATATCTAAAAAATGATAATTGAAATTAGAAATAAACGATCTGTTGTTGTTAAAGAACATTGTAATTCATTGTCATTTCAAATTTTTATTTTTAATCAACACTTCAATTCTAGTTTTCTTCCTTGTTTTGGCCATGTTTTGCTGATCAAAATTTCTGTGGTTATTGCATATCTCTCTTACTATCTTTTTATTGCTGCTAATCAAAATTGTTTCAGGAAGTATAATTGCAACTGCTGGTACTAACATCTTTGGTGATTGAAACCTGTTCATATTTACTGTAAACATATTCATTAGCAACATGGGTGCTCTAGTAATTCCAAGAAGACGGTCGATCATATTTAAATTATTACTTTTGGTACCAGCAGTTTGGTTAGGTATTATAATGTATTTATCCATTTCTTCGAAAATATCAAACAAGGTAAAATGATTTGTTTTATTGATAGAACGATATTTTAATAGTAGCAAATACTTTTTTTGCATAATTTAATTAAAATGATTTGGTTCATATATGCTACTTCACTAATTGATCACGAAACATGGATTAGAAAAATTTAGTTAACTCATTGAATAATGATGGGCTTTTTGTACATATTTACATGACAAGTTGCTGCTGATCTGAAAATCTAAAAGTACACTAGTTCTTTTGCCACTCACATTTTTGAGATGGTCTTTGATATTTCGAATTATATGTAGTAAGATTTAAATTTCGATGAATGATAAAAAATATTGGATTGGAAAATTTCAGGTCTTTCCTACGAAGCATTCTATAGTTCACTTACCAAAATTTCATAAATTAGAGGGCTTTGGTCCTCCCATATCAATCAAATCTGCCACTGAGATTAAGGGGATATTTCCTGAGCAAAAAGTGGATGTAAGGATTGAAGAGGTATATTTTTGAATTTGCTGTCAGACAGTTTTATGAAAATGGAAGGTTTTTTTTTGCACTTTTTTGAAAAGATAAATGTAGTAATTGATTTTTGTCTTTAAATACCAAAAATTATCGTCATGGTTTCCCACTACAATGTTTTAATTTGTGGCTTTGCGTTGGATAGAGCAAATGGAATGCTAAGTTCAAGAACAGAAATTTTTTCATCAGCAAACACCGTTAATTGTAGGGGAATATTCGTAAACCAGACAAAGGACTTTTCAACCAAAATTCTGCTATCTACAAATCAGGTGATAAACATCAGCCGGGTGAAGGTGGGAAAGCAGTGATAATCGATAGAAACGTTAGTGTTTTTAACTTTATTTTCGTTTAGTTTTACTACTGATTTGAGCTTAACATATGGATTTGTTTTTTAGAAGTTGGATTCCAGTGAAAAAAAACTTTATGATGATGGTTTTAATAAGAACGCTTTTAACCAGTACGTCTCAGATATGATTTCGATACACAGGAGTTTGCCTAGTTATATCGATGAAGAGTAGGTTTTGTTTGACAGTTTTTTTATTTTATAGAATAAAATCCCGTAACTACTATAAGTACCTTTATTCTGTTTTTGCTTCATTTGAAGGAGATTTGTTAAGATTATTGTTAACAGTTTCATAAATGATAGTGACATTTTGTTTACAGAGCACTGTGCTGTCATATAGATGTCAGAACACTGAATTTTTTATGTCATAACCTAACAGTTAAATTACTCAATATTTTAAGGGAAAAAACAGGAAAAAAAAGAACGAAACCGAAGAAAAAACAAAATATGAATCTAAAATCATTTATTCTTTCACATTCCTTCATTATCAAAATTAATATTTATTTGTTTAATTAAAAATTTTTTAATGCATAATTCTAGATGCAAAACTGAAAAATATGCAAGCGATCTTCCGAACACTTCGGTTATTGTATGTTTTCATAATGAAGCTTGGTCAGTTTTACTCCGAACTGTACATAGTGTACTTGAAAGGACACCGGAAAATTTACTTGCTGAAATTATCTTGGTTGATGATTTTTCGGACATGGCACATCTCAAGGTTTTTTTCTTCAAATTTCACAAATGCATTGATAAATTTGGAAAATCACCAAGTGTTTTACGGAATGCATCCGAAGGTTTCAAAAGAAGAAGAAAAATCAAGGCAGGATTTTTGGAAATCCTGCCTTGATTTTTTTATACGTTAAAACGCAATGGACAGATTATCGAAATTTTAATTAGATTAAATTGATACTACTACTAGTTCTTACTCGAAAAACTTTGTCAGGCAGTGTTCGAATAATCTTCACACTGGATTAAAATTAATGATTTGGATGTGTTAAAAATTATATGAAATTTCTTGTGTTTCCTGCTGCGTTCAAAAGATATGCATAAAACATGGGGTTATGTATAGGCGGACCTGGAAATTTATATGAAACGGTTTCCGAAAGTTCGTATTTTGCGTCTAGAAAAACGTGAAGGTTTAATAAGAGCGCGCATAAGAGGAGCCGCTATTTCAAAAGGCTCTGTGATCACATACCTCGATTCTCATTGTGAATGTTTAAAAGGTAATTTCATTACGCGTTTCATTTATTTCTCATTCTTATAGAAATTCGAGGAGAATTTTCGATTTTATTCTTCTTATGTTCATTATGAGCCAAGAATGTTCATTAGTTTATGAGCCAAGAATGCTGTATGTGTAGGAATGCAGAAAAAATTACTTCTCGGTAGAGAATAATTTAATGCGACAGTACCATTGTGTTGCTTGTTGTAGGATTTTCAAGGTTGATGCAAAAGTATATTTGTAATTTTTCAGAGTTTTGCTTAGTTTTAGGTTGGATGGAACCTCTTTTGGATCGAATCAAAAAGAATCCGAAAACAGTGGTATGCCCAGTTATTGACGTAATTGATGATAACACCTTTGAGTATCACTACTCGAAAGCTTATTTCACGAATGTGGGTGGTTTCGATTGGTCATTACAGTTTAATTGGCATGCCATTCCTGAGAAGGATCGTAAAGGTAGAAGAGATATTGATCCCGTCAAGTACGAATTTTGACCTTAAAAATTTCATATGTTGAATAATTTAGTATCAAGATCTAATTATTATTTATCTTAAAAAATATGTAATTCTGAATATGAAATTGCGGCGCAGTTGGTTGAAACTTTTTTCATCAAATACTGAAAAAAAATTGTTAGGAAAGTGTGCTAACTTCTCGGTTATCCAGTGTTTACAGACTTTGAAATTTATTATCTCTTTTCAGATCTCCAACTATGGCTGGTGGCCTTTTTTCTATTGATCGTACTTTTTTTGGAGAATTAGGATCCTATGATCCTGGTCTCGATATTTGGGGTGGAGAAAATTTGGAACTTTCATTCAAAGTTGGTTGATTATTATGTTAGAAGCAAAATTGCATTTTTTTGAAGAAATCTCTTATTGAACGTCATAACGATGTGAGTATAAATGAAAAAATTTTCTTGTGCTTTAGCTAGTGAGGTATAAATGAAGCCTATAGCATTTCGTGAAATCATAATATTTTTGATCAGTCATAGAGTTTCTTTACTTTTACCCAATAAAATAAATCTACTCTAGACTTGGATGTGTGGGGGAATATTGGAAATTATTCCTTGCAGTCATGTTGGTCATATATTTCGTAAACGGTCTCCTTATAAATGGCGTTCTGGTGTGAATGTTCTGAAGAGGAATTCTGTTCGTTTAGCTGAAGTGAGTTCATGGACCCTAGATATTGTATTCTAGTCTTATATATTCTTGAGTTGATTGTCGTATAGCAGATTTTGTTTGTAATTTTTTGAAAATTTCTAGGATAGCTTCTATATAAGATTATGCTGTTATCTTTATACTGTAAACGTGAAGAAAGGCGTTGCAGGTATGGATGGATGAATACAAGAAGTACTACTATGAGAGGATTAACAATAACCTAGTAAAGATTTTTCTTTTCAAAGCAAAAAAAAAGTATGAAAAAAGCAGACTTTTGATGTTTAATTTGGTTTCAATCTGCTGATATAGTTGTGGAAGGGATTACAAATTTTGCTGATATTTCCTAAATTTTCTCTTTATGAAAATTGTTTTCTTGCAATGCTGTTTTTTGATACTTGCCTCGTGGTAGTTTGGAAAATGCAGTTCATATGTTTTCTAGCAAAATATAAAAAAATAAATAGTCAATCTAAACTATTAGTCATTAATGACTAGGGTGATTTTGGTGATATAAGTGGCAGAAAGGCATTGCGTGAGAAGCTTCAGTGTAAATCTTTCAAGTGGTATCTGGATAATGTCTATCCGGAATTGTTTATTCCAGGCGATGCTATTGGAAAAGGAGAGGTACTTTTTCCGACATTAAACTATTATTTATTAAATTATTTAGAATCTTTTTCTCCGGCGCGTTAGACATTTTTATCTGAATATTCCTTCCCTGTCTCGTTTTTGGATGCTGCAATTTACTGATGCTTCGTTTCGTACTTTAGTGGTGTTGATGCTTATCTTGTTTTTGGTGTTATCAATCAAGTTCGTAATAACGTGTCTATTCTATATACGTATGAATACTAATCTGTTAATTTTTTAACCAATGAACGAGTAAGGTGCACTTCATTCTGCACGCATTTTTTAGTTTGCAGTAGTTAAATTTAGTTAAATTCTTTTGTTTGTTTTAAATTAGTATCACACAGGCTGTACGATTATTAAAGATTCCGAACTAGCCATATGTTGATAATATTAATCAAATGCATTGCTCATGAAAAGTTAGATTGCGGAGTTTTTGTACTGATATTAGCCTTTCCTTATTTTTGATTTCAAATTTATGTTCTTTTGGGCAAATTATCGTGACAACTCTTAATTTCAATATTTGACTTTTAAATATGTCGCCAGTTAACCGAAGCAGATTTGCGAATTTTCACCCAATTTTTTTGCATTTAAAAGTTTTCAATATTTGTATGTGGTTTATTGACTGATTAACAAATGTCGAAAAGAACGGAAAAAACAGCGGGAGTGAATGGAAGGATCACTTTCAGATTCGTAACAAAGGCGAAGTGACAGGGGATATTGTCCAACACTGTTTGGATAGTGAGGTGGGCGAAGATATTCAAAAAGTCGTGATTGCATTTCCATGTCACAGGAATGGTGGTAACCAGGTTTCTTAATTCGAGCACTGAATAAATAAATAATTTTTTTATTAAACTACCTAAACTATATGGTCGATTTGTGCATTCTGTTTCTTGATGGGCATCAGAAAAGGGACTTTCGAACATTGTTAAAGCTAATCCATTTGGTCACAAGGTTTTCTGTTGTAATTCCTTTAATGTTTCACGACCACTTTACTGCATAGGTTCTTATTTGAACAACACAGCGTTGAACTATTTATTAAGACTATTTGAAAATATTAAAGTGGCATTTGCTTCTGGAATCTGCGCATGATCTCTTTTGCATACAAAAATGATGTTGATTGCAATTTTTTGATGTGGTTGTTGTTGCTTGCAGCTTCTGTTTCTTAATATTTAACTTTTTGTTCATGTATGTCATTTCGTTTACGTCATTCAGTACTGCAGCAGTATCCCATGGAAAATGTAGCTCTTTTTTTATTTTTTGATTAAGGATCTTGCGGAAAATTCATAAAGTATTTGCTTCATAAGGAAATAATGTACGTCACGTCTCTATAGATTCGCAACAGAGGAGGTGGATCGAAGAATTGTTTAGATTGGGCATCACATGGAAGGCAAAGATCGGCAAATGCAGGTCTATACTGGTGTCATAAAAAGGGCGGTAATCAGGTACACTTCATAGTTTTGATGTGGTTGTAGTTTTTTTTAAACTTCATTTTTCTCTTTAAAACTCTGATAGACTGTTACTTCCAGAATGTTATACTAACACTAATATTTTGGAGAGCAATTATTTTTATCTTGCCTCTCAGATAATAATCCAGATTACCCTTCAGAAACAGAGAGGATCAATCGCGATTTCTATATCTGTTTAAATTTTGCACGATGTTGGATACATAGAACAAGGATACTTGTGACTTTAATTTTTATACCAAGTAACAAAAATGTGTCAGGTATTATAATTAGAGCCATTAGATGTGTTTAGCAACTTCATTAAAAGCATTCTATCACAAAACAGTAGGGCATTTTTCAAAGAAAACCCTTTATTTTTCCTTATCTTATATGCAACTGTATTCGATATCCAAATATAGTTTGACTGATATCTGATCTTCTTTCTCTTTTGCTGTCGATTCATTTCTTGATTCTCATGCCTTGCTTCCATTTGTGCAGTAACTCCGAGCTTTCTGATTAGCTTTCATCAGCAGGAATGCTGCAAGCAAAACTAATTTCTGTACTCTCGAGAAAAAGCCTGAAAAAAACAGTGAAGCTAAAGTCCTAACTTTACAATCTATTTTTAAAGTTACACATTTGCGCAGATTCCGAGAAATGCATTTCTACAGTTGCGAAAATATTCTTATTTTTATATTTTCGAAAATTTTTACAAAATTATTTATCCAGTTCTGGATGCTAAGTAAGAATGGTGAAATACGAAGGGATGAGTCTTGTATTGACTATGCCGGTGCCGATGTTATGGTTTATCCTTGTCATGGAATGAAAGGCAATCAGGAATGGAGGTATCTTCCGGATGTGAGTTTATTTTTTTACGTATAAAATTTCCGATTAAGTAGGTAAAAATGGTGCTAATAGAACAGGTTTCAATTTTTCGTTTTTCGATTTTTTTTTTTAAATTTTTTTCTTTATCGAAGAAGAATCAAAACTGTCTAAATGCGTTATTTTATAGGAAAATAATATTCTTCATGTTATCACGAACAAATGTTTGGAAATGTCGAGAGATGGTACTAGATTGATAATGAATGTATGTGATCAAACAAATGCTTATCAGCAATGGTTGATTCAAGATTTCAATCGAACGTTAGCTGAACACCATAGGCTACTGTAAGCCAAAGTAAAGATGAGTCAAGTAAGAGGAGAAAATGAGCGGAAGAGGATGAGAAAAGAAATTGTAGTACAGGGCGAATTTTAATTTCCTATCAAATCAAATCATATATCTGTAGGTCACATTGCTGCTTGAAAAATGCTGTACCTGTAGAGCAAAGAAAAGCTATTTTTCCCTATGTTTTCGACAGCAAATAAACACATGTCATCTATTTTTTTCACTAAATAAGTAGTGTTTGATGAATCTTGTTTGACTTTAATGGAAAATTCTCAGATTACTCCTCCTTCTGTAACTGATCAGAATTTTCTCCATAATACAAGGTAATCATATTATTTGTGCCTTTTTTGTCTTGTTTTTTACTTTTTTTATAGAGAAATATTCTTCTGTATCGATTTCACTTTTCCGAACAACTGCCTTTTCGGATCTTGACATATCGAAACACTTTAAATATCGCAAGCATTTCACTTCTTTTATTCTCATTTATTTATAGTTTAATATTACCGAAATTTTTTGTAATATAGCATTACTGAAAAGTTCATTAATTAATTAATTTTTTTTCTTCCTGTAGTAAAGACTGTTTATTAACTATAAATCTTGTTACATGCCGTACCTGTTTTTTGACAACTGTGATATTATACTGTTAGTGTCTTTTTCATCACTTATTTTTTTTTCCCCGGTGTTTTCACTTGCTTTATTCACTCGTCATTATTTCTGCTCTTTCCAGATATTCTTAAATTATTTCTCTTCTCTTATTTATTCAAATTGGAAGATTGAAAAAAGAAGAAAAGTAGGCGACTTGTTTTAAGTATTCCAAGCGGCTACAAAATTACTACTTCCAAGGAATAATAAGTCAGTTCATTTTTGTCTATTAGCGAATTTGATGAAATCCTTAATTTTTAGATGAAAGTAACACTATTGTCTTTTTGTTCAATGTTCCTTATTCCACTCTCAAAGAAAAAAAATTCCACTCCTTATTTCACTTTCATCTACTGCAATAATTGAACATTAATACTGCATACATGATATATTAATGTTGCATCCTTTCAATAATTGTATTTATTTATTGATATTTTTTGCACTTATGATTTCAGTATTTGTAATTTTAGCATTGATTTCTGAAATAGCCTGATAGCATTAAATCTCTTGTTTGCAGAGAAAATTGGATTAAAATCTTTGTGATAAGATTCAGTTGGAATTTCCGAAAATATTTAACTTCTGTGCAGTTAATATTCACTTTAACACTTAAATATTTGATTTTCGAGATTTATGTATATTTTAATCATTACTGAAGTATAGCGGTGTTTCATTCCCAGGATTTTCTCAACATGTTAAAGATTAGAAAATTTCTCTTATTCATTAAGCTATTTATATATGTATTTATTTGTAAATCGATTTAAACCAAATGGATTTCTGCATAAAATTTAGTATTCCATTCGTTGTTTCTTTTTACTGTTTCCATAATTTACTATATCTTCCTGATACCTTATTTTCAGTTTTATTGGCAATAAAAAACTTTAAAATAAGATCTTTGAGAAAAATCTCAGTTTTTTTTTTAGAAAAGGTAATTCACCTGGTGATTACTCATTTTCTCAGTGCTATGCAAGAACTGTGACATTAAATGCATATAAAAGTTACTTTTCAGTATATACATAAGAAAAAGCTACTTTAATAGAGATGAATGATAACGAAGTGTTTTTTTGGATTTACTGGAATTGCTCAGTGTCAAATTAGCTTGTGCTTCATTACCAATATCATCGGATCGTCATGGATTGGTTTGGTCAACCGCTGTTTTGTGGTGCTGCTGCTGGATTGGTTGTAGACTTAACACTCTACCCACTGGATACTATCAGAACTAGACTGCAAAGTCCCGAGGTAATTATGCGTCCATTTCTCTAACATACTTTTTGCATACCACTTATATGTCATAAGATTTTGAACGCTGTAAAATTCCAATGTGCTTTGCTTTCCACATTCAGAAAAGTGCCAAGTTTTGTACATTTTTCATTCTAACTGGTTAGCGTTGGTAGTGCGTAACGAGAATATATGATGCATATGTTATAAAAATCTTCAACTTATTGTACTCTTTTAGGGATTTAATGCTGCAGGCGGGCTACGAAATGTTTATCGTGGTATGGGATCGGTGGTCATTGGTTCCGCGCCGAATGCTGCATTGTTCTTCGCTACATATAATACGCTGAAGCAAATAGTGGGCAAAGATTGTATGAAAGAAGTCAAAACTATAAACTAGTTGAGATCAGATATTGGTGTTACATAATGAATTCTGCGAAGGCCTACAGACTTACTTTTTTTCAAATACTAATAGTTGGTCGAGCATTGTTCATTATGTACACTCCTTACCACTTCTTTCAACTTCAAATAATATTCTTGATAAAGAAAATATCAATTAATATTCTTAATATTTTTTTTGCCACATATTTTATGTTCGTAAGTGATGGATTTTATTACATCACATTGCTTTGATAAGATGGAAAACTTTTTAGCAGTTGCTGTAAATGGTGGTGCAGCTGCTATTTCGGAAATTGTTACTTGCATTTTACGGGTACCCATTGAATTAGTGAAACAGCGTGCGCAAACAAAACACGTCGATGATTTGGGCATTATTTGCCGAAGGATTTACAATCGAAGTGGTACATTTTCACAGTTGTCATAACTTCCATCATCTAAATGTTCCCTTTGCGACTGACCAAGGATATGTGTTATATTTTGCAATTTGAAAAGATTAATTCGATTAGTTCTTTCTCTTCCATACTATCTTCGTCACTTGGAAATCGTTAAAACTTCTAGATACTTCTTGATTTTCTCATTAATCAGCGAATATTAAATTTATTCAAAAGTTCAAAATGACATTTGTTTTATCTAAAAGACTATTACCACATAATGATTCTTTTTTATTCTTCTGTATTCTTTTTTCTTCTTTTTTTTAAAAATGCCCCCAATGTTCATTTGTTATTCACGACATTGTAATCACTATACCAATTATTCGAGGCTCAGACATTATTTTTGTTAAAAATATAATTATAATTGTTTGTAGAGTCTGATTTATTTAGTTCCATTATGTTTGAGTAATTCTTTTCCAGTTTCTTTTCAGGAGCTCTTGGATTTTATCAGGGTTTCTCTAGTACTGTATTCCGCGAAGTTCCATTTTCGCTTATTGAATTTCCTCTTTGGGAAGTTTTAAAGCAAGAAGTTACAAGGTTTGTTGTAATCATTTGTTTAAGTTCCCTCTTATAATATTTAAGTTATTTTATGCCATCGATAAGATCACAGAGCTATTGCGTGCACAACAATAATGGTAGCTTCAGTTAATAGCAACTAAATTATTGCATGAATTGAGAATTACACTTTATGTCAAAGTAATTATTTTTTATTACTGTAAACAAGTCCTTCAAACATTTGTCATCCCACAAACGAACTTGTTAGTTGAGGCTCATGACAATTTACACGATAATGAATTGTTGGATCCATGCAAACTTACTTGAAACTAAAACAGATTCCATACGAAACGAAAAAAATTGCTTAGATTGATTTTTTATCAGTAAAAGTTATCTTGAAAAATGCACTTAATCATAGCATTTCCTTTCTTATTATTGTTATTTTAACCTTAATCTTAATACAGATCACATGTGGAGAGCTTCAAATTAGATATTTAGTTTTTGTCTTTTTTTGACTTTTGTTTCCAACAAAGTTAGTTTAAAGTTAGTTTTGAACAGACTTCTTATTTGCTTAGGTTTCCTTTACGTTGTTATTCCACAAATTTATGTTTAGCGTTTACTATCATTTTCATTCTGCGCGTCCTTGTAATTCATGTATTGGTTTAGTCAACAACAAATTGCTATCAACTTAAATTGAGATTGCTCCAAAATGATTTCTGGAATTCGTATCTCGCCAAATTATTTCTCCACTTCTAAAGTTATAGGTTTTGAATGAGCAAAATAAATTTCGACAAGTATTGTGCATATATAGCACAACGTTTGGAACGTTAAGATACAATGCAGTGGTTAAAGAGATAACTCTTATAGGATCTGTACCTATTTCTACCTGTACTGATCATTTGGATAGTTGGACTTTTGATGTACCTCTAAAATTATTGTAAGCATGAGCTTTATTTCATTCTGACTTGCTAGCCCAAAACTTCTGTTGACTTCGGTAGCTCGAACTCTTTATCCTTATGACTACAGTTAATTGTTTTAGGGTCCGAAAAAGACAATGCACTTCGTTAGAATCAGCAGCATGTGGTAGTATATCGGGAAGTATAGCTGGAGCCATTACAACACCTTTCGATGTGGTGAAAACGCAGATAATGTTGAATGAGAGTGCTTCATATTTGGGAATATCGGCAACGCTAACAAAAATATGGACAACATCTGGATACCAAGGGCTTTATGCTGGTGTTTTGCCTCGATCCGCTTTGATGGGAATCGGCGGCTTCGTTTTTTTCGGTGCCTATGAGGCAGCTATGTTATTTACTAAAAAGTTATTTTTCTAGCTTATTCTGCAATTTTTTTTATGATTCAAATCTTGCTCAGAATTTTATTTTCCTGGCAGAATTGTGCAAAAATCTGGATGAAAAATTGATTTAGTCTGCTGGAATTTTGGAAGAGAAAACACGGAAAAAGAAAGAAAGGAGAAGATTAAGATTTTAGCAAGAAGGGAAAAGATCAGTTCGGAAAATTGGTAATTTTTATTTTCCAGCAAGTGATGGATATGAAATCTGTAGAAATTTTTAAGAATTCCTTTTCAAAGAAGAATCAATTTGTGACAGTTCAGTAATAGTTGTTACACAAAATATACTTACTTTTATTTACATTTATTACATTTATGTGTAAATATATTGTATTAACCGGTAGACCTTTTTCATTATTTGTTCAAATCGATTATAGTGTTACAAAAACCATCCTCATCCACGAAATCTGCCACAATCACGTTAATATTAGATCGATAACTATGCCCATTCTAAAAAAAAACTTATGAAGCGATTTGAACTTCGATTTGAGTTACAAAAGTAAAACAACTGGAAATCAATTTTTGACTAATCGATTCTAAAATTCTGATATTCACTATTAATGAAACTTCTTGTTGTGAGATATGCTTGTGTTTTTATGCGGGCTTTTATTTGAATATATTAAATTTTTATTCATGGATCCGCCGTGAACGTAGGAATGACCATAATGAAATTTCTTATTATCATGGAAGGTTGTCAATTGAATACCTTTCCAACAGTTTTCCTTTTTTTGTGGAAGGTGGACATATTTCTTAACATATAATAATGAAAAAGATTCTGTAAGTTTTAAAATGATCTTCTACTGAAATATTCTTGAATTTAACTAAGTTAAACAAGTATAAGAAATTGATGGATACCTGTCGCAGCCAATCCACTAGTGCTCTAGTCGCACGTCTTCCGAAACGTGCTTCAAATGTTCCTGTTGGTTGACGAATAATTGAATTTACAGTTAACGTTACAATTGCCTGGCATGCCTTCAAATATAAAAAAATTTTCTAAAAATTGAAAAATAAAAGCTTTTAAAATTATTGCGGTTTATTAATAAGGCAAGGGACGCAAGCCTTTAAGTGCGGACAATATCATCGACTGAAAATACAATTTCGAAGCGTGTCGGAGTTAGACTACACATTACAATAATATTTCGATGGAACACGGAAGTAGACAGGATCTACCTGGAAACCATCCTCAAGCATTCGAGTTTGTAAAATATTTCCCACATCATCAATCATCCGCTTAGCATCATCAGTTTTTGGCCACGGACTTTTGATGAATTGCCGAGTCCATACACAATTAGGTAACTTGATGGCGTCTGACGTTCCAGCATGTCCATTAATATCACTTACTTTGAGCGAAGGTAACGGCGGCTGGTAGAAGATTATCACCTGCATTGGAGTAATTGGAATTACAGAGGTTCGGGAACCATTTCCCAGTATGCCTAACCACGTCCAGAGGGTTCAGAACAAGAGATTAGACTCCTAAATGTTGGATTACCGTACTAAGATACTAGGACTTTCACGAATTAAATAGAGTACTTCAAACCAGCTAACTTTATTCCCCAAACAATAATAATCTTGCTAATCTATAAAATAAAAAATTAGATTCATGGAATAAAAAATTCCCATTATAAAATATATGAAACAAACCCTGCCGGTGCCGTTCCAAATTTTATTAAGTGTATAACTCATCGCTGTTCGTATTGTCGCAGGTCGACTGATCAGCCGATCACCGAATAAATTACTGATCATATCGAGGAGCTTATTATGATGCTGCTCACGAAATTCATAGAAATGATTGATATCAATAAGCACTACCTCTTTTGGATGAAGTGACAAGAAGTCATCCACTTGTTTGAATAGATCTACAATTAAATAGATGAAAATATTAATTAAAATTAATACAATCACCGGAAAAATTAAAACCATTCTTACAGCATTCCATTTAGACATTAAAAGAGCCACAGCTAAGAAAGTTCATATTTTGCATAATTTTCCGATACTGATTATTAGCATGAACTATTGAAAACTGAACCGTTTGATGAATCGAACGGTATTTCTTGATAAGCACATTAGAAAGCCCCATCTACGGTGGACCGCCTTCTGGAATAGGTGCTACAAACAATATTTAAAAAAAAGTGATCAAAATTACTGCACCAGTTCAAAATTCGTGAAATATTACGAAGGGTTATTAGTAGGCGTACCTCTGATTTCCATAGATCGAAGTCCATGCACTACATAAATACTTTCATTTATGTAGGCTACTTGTATATCCAGAAATCGAATGCCCGCTTCCAGCTGGAAATATTTCAAAATTTAAATTTAAAAACAAAGAAATTTTTTGGACTATTTACTAAAGAGATAGCTTAAAATAGATCGCATTGTAAATATTCCTAAACTATATTTGATGATACCTGTTGTTTGATGGACATTGTTTGCACTTTCGACCAATTGTATACTGCTTTCCGGATCATATCGTTGGAATCAAGTACTCGAACACACCATGTCTGATCCGGTGTTATTTCGCTATCATCTTTCAGACTACAAGTACCACTTAAGTGGGAACCTGAAGAAATTGTTAGAGTAGAATTTTTTTTTGCTTTTCCTTCAAATCATAATCAACAAATGCTAATAACAGTTAATAATAACTAATTAGAAATGTAATTCTTTTTCTTTTTAATATATAATTTACCCTTTTAATGATTGTATTATTTAACAAATTCACATAAACAATGTCTATTAGACGATTCAATTCGATTGAAATAATGATTAAAAAAAAACAATCTGAAAAACCTGGAATAGCAAGCGACATAAGTGGCTTATCTCGGGCAGCAACCGGCAATTCAAACATCCAATCGGTCATTACTTCAGATTCTTCGTCTTTAACGGATCAGAAAATTTCAAATTTCTGCGATCTTTCAATTTTCCTGCAATCAATTAATTTTTGATTGAAAACTCATTGCTAATTTAATACAAACAAAAAACTTAATTAAATAAAATGAAATTAATTAGAGCTTAACAATGACTTTATCTTCCCATTTAATGATTACAAATAATGGTAAAAAAAAGTAAGGGAAGTTTTTGTAAAATGAATGCAAAATAAATTTGAAAGATAAGAAAAAAAAATTAATCAGATTACAAAAGATAAATATGTCCATTTAATGACAAAGTAATCAATACTGAATCATCTAATGAATCATCATCCATTTCATTTTCTTGTTTTTCTCTAAAAATTGCTATTATTTACTAATTGTTTTCATGTTAAATAATTAATTTGGAAAAATTAGCAGTCTATCACGTAGCAAATATCCATTTTGTCATGTAGCAATATCTACTCTGTCATATAGAACTATAAATTAAACCTGATTTATCAGATATTGTTTATGAATTGTAGGTATAGATCATTTATCCTGAAGAGTTTTTTTGCTAAACTTTATTGATTTTAACTTCTGATATAGGCTAATCTAGAATCATTTTTAGATCAGATCATAATCCTTATCAAATTTTCTTCACTAATAATCATAACTAGCAAAGAAAAACCCTTTGTTGAAATCCTATCAGAAAAATTGATCGTTTCAATGAGCTATAGCAAAATAGCACAACACGACCCAGCATTTCTCGTGCGTGTGTCTGCGTCTGTGTGCGTGTGTGTGTGTGTGTGTGTGTCTGTCTGCGTGTGTATGTGTGTGTGTATGTGTATCATGTATATATATTCATATGTATATGTATGTGTATGTTTATGTTTGTGTGTTTATGTGTCTTCTATATGTGCAAGTGAGGAATAGTTTCAGGAGTGAAAATAAAAACAGATTGGTCAGCGTTATTTGTACTTTTAAACATTTTGCATTTCAGGATTTAAAGCGAAGTGAAGAAAAAGCGAAAAGAGAAACGAATAATATTATCAAACAATTTACACTTATCATTGCTTATCACTGTTGTTTGGCCCAATCTTTCCATATTTTCAATTACAGTGTTTCTGAAAATACACTGGGATGTTTGAGGGGTCAGTCGATCATCGAAAAGAAACAGATTGGTCAATCGATAATCGAAAAGGAACACATTGGTCAGTCGATAATCGAGAAGGAACAGATTGGTCAGTTGATAATCGAAAAGGAACAGATTGGTCAGTCGATAATCGAGAAGGAACAGATTGGTCAGTCGATAATCGAAAAGGATCAGATTGGTCAGTCGATCATCGAGAAGGATCAGATTGGTCAGTCGATAATCGAGAAGGATCAGATTGGTCAGTCGATAATCGAGAAGGAACAGATTGGTCAGTCGATAATCGAGAAGGATCAGATTGGTCAGTCGATCATCGAAAAGAAACAGATTGGTCAGTCGATCATCGAGAAGGATCAGATTGGTCAGTCATTCATCGAGAAGGATCAGATTGGTCAATCGATAATCGAGAAGGGACAAATTGGTCAGTCGATCATCGAGAGGGATCAGATTGGTCAGTCATTCATCGAGAAGGATCAGATTGGTCAATCGATAATCGAAAAGGGTCAGATTGGTCAATCGATAATCGAAAAGGGTCGGATTGGTCAATCGATAATCGAGGAGGAATAGGTTGGTCAGTTGGTCATCATCGAGAAGGAACAGATTGGTCAGTCGATAATCGAGAAGGAACTGATCGGTCAGTTAATAATCGAGATACGATTTTCAGATATGTTGTTTTGCGGAAAAAAAAGTTTTTTTTCTTGTTTTCTACTACCCGAATAGAAGAGTTAATAATTAAGCAGAGAAACTTTTTATGCGATAATGTTCATCGAGAAGGGTCAGATTGGCCAATCGATAATCGAGAAGGAACAGATTGGTCAGTCGATCATCAAGAAGGATCAGATCGGTCAATCGATCATCGAGAAGGATCAGATTGGTCAGTCGACAATCGAGAAGGAACAAATTGGTCAGTCGATCATCGAGAGGGGTCAGATTGGTCAGTCGATCATCGAGAAGGGTCAGATTGGTCAATCGGTCATCGAGAAGGATCAGATTGGTCAATCGGTCATCGAGAACGAACAAATTGGTCAGTCGATAATCAAGAAGGAACAGATTGGTCAGTCGATCATCAAGAAGGATCAGATCGGTCAATCGATCATCAAGAAGGATCAGATTGGTCAATCGACAATCGAGAAGGAGCAGGTTGGTCAGTTAATAATCGAGAAGGAACAGATTGGTCAGTCGATCATCAAGAAGGATCAGATCGGTCAATCGATCATCGAGAAGGATCAGATTGGTCAGTTAATAATCGAGAAGGAACAGATTGGTCAGTCGATCATCAAGAAGGATCAGATTGGTCAATCGACAATCGAGAAGGAGCGGGTTGGCCAGTCGGTCATCGAGAAGAGACAGATCGGTCAGCTGGTAATCGAGAAGAGACAAATTGGTCAATTAATAATCGAGAAGGAACAGATTGGTCAGTCGGTCATCGAGAAGGATCGGATTGGTCAGTCGATCATCGAGAAGGATCAGATTGGTCAATCGGTCATCGAGAAGGATCAGATTGGTCAATCGACAATCGAGAAGGGGCAGGTTGGTCAGTCGGTCATCGAGAAGAGACAGATCGGTCAGCTGGTAATCGAGAAGAGACAAATTGGTCAGTTAATAATCGAGAAGGAACAGATTGGTCAGTCGATAATCGAGAAGGATCGGATTGGTCAGTCGATAATCGAGAAGGATCAGATTGGTCAGTCGATAATCGAGAAGGAACAGATTGGTCAGTCGATAATCGAGAAGGATCAGATTGGTCAGTCGATAATCGAGAAGGAACTGATTGGTCAGTTAATAATCGAGAAGGAACAGATTGGTCAATCGACAATCGAGAAGGAGCAGGTTGGCCAGTCGGTCATCGAGAAGAGACAGATCGGTCAGCTGGTAATCGAGAAGAGACAAATTGGTCAGTTAATAATCGAGAAGGAACAAATTGGTCAGTCGGTCATCGAGAAGGATCGGATTGGTCAGTCGATCATCGAGAAGGATCAGATTGGTCAATCGGTCATCGAGAAGGAACAAATTGGTCAGTTAATAATCGAGAAGGAACAGATTGGTCAGTCGATAATCGAGAAGGAACAGATTGGTCAGTTGATAATCGAGATACGATTTTCAGATATGTTGTTTTGCGGAAAAAAAAGTTTTTTTTCTTGTTTCCTACTACCCGAATAGAAGAGTTATAATTAAGCAGCGAAACTTTTTATGAGATAATGTTTGGAGAGGGAAATATATCACTTTAAGCAACTGAAATCATTTCAATGAAATGTCTTTTTCTCTTTTTATTTTTTTCCTGAATTGTTAAAAACATGGAACATTTATTAATTGGAGAATAAATATATAATGAAGAGAATTCCAGTAGCTGCAAGTTCTTCTTCATTAAACGGCAATTGTTTAGCTTATGGAATCTGTAAACGTAGACAGACATTTTTCAGATCTCTGAAAGCAAAATCCCTTATTAGTAACAAGCTAGAATGCATTTTTATTTTCGCAAGATGATTGATTTAAATTAAATTGGTAGCAGCAACAACAAAACGTGTACCTGAAACCAGCAGAAGAAAAGCAGGAACAGATCTGTTGCATGACAATATTATTAAAGCCATTAATGATGGCGCATTGCTTAACATTCTGTATCATTTCTGCATTAGATGGTAAGTTGAGACCGCATCTTGAATTTAAATTAGAGTAAAGTAAAGTTGATAAAACCTCTAAAAAACAGATTGTGTATTCCATTTAAAGCTTATAATTATTAGTTATCTACGAGTGAGATCGTTGATGTAATATTTAGGAGTAAAACAAACTGAAGACGATCGAAGCAATGTTTACTGGATTGATCTATACATAGTCTTGCACATCTCAAGAAACGTCGTCCAACTTTTATCAGTGATTGTAGTGATCGCGCAGATTCTGAAATTATCCAAGTCAGTTGAGCAACTAATTATAAAGCTGTCTAAAATCCATTACACAGCCTTACATTAAGAATAGACATATCGGAGCAAGTAACATTTTACCGAATTTTTTTAAAGAGAAAGTTAAGATTAAAAAAAAGACAAATTAACATTTATATTCATGAAAGTTTGAAATCATACCTCCAAGCATTCGATTGAGTTCAGTAATTCCCGCAATTTCTAATGATTCAACATACGTCCTTTGAACGTAGTGTCCTGATTTTTCTGCACATCTGCAACTTATTTTATCATGAATAGTTTTCTTTTTAATATATCCCTTATTTCCAGAATTTTCGGTCATTTTTTTGCTTTTGAAATAAAGTATAGGATAAATTTAATTTAAAGAAATTTAAAATATTACGTCTTGTAGAAAATATTCTGTGTACAATTGATTGTTTGTGAAATTTTGTTTTCATGTTGCAGAACACAGTTTTTCAGCACCTGATAGTCTACTTTCATCTTATATGCATATTGCTATAATATGAATTATATTTATTTTACTTTATTTGATAGCATTTGTTGGTAAGAGAAGGAATACATAAATAGTAATGCGGTATGTTTAATAGCATATAATATGCACACTAAGATATACTTCGATATACTTTGTTCTTATTACTAATGTATCTCTCAGTAATGAGCATCGATCTGATACAATAAAGTCGTAACAGTAATATTAGATATACTTTATTAAGATATACTTTAAGATATACTTTGTTCTTATTACTAATGTATCTCTCAGTAATGAGCATCGATCTGATACAATAAAGTCGTAACAGTAATATTATTATGTTCATGGATAGATAGATAATTATCATGATCTTGAATAGGCGCAATTTTCAAGAGAAGAGCTTCGATTTTTTGTCCAAACTTACTAATTTTACCTGACATTTATCAGCGCATGGCTTTATGAGATTTAGCATTCGTTCACTACATTTCTGCATTTCACTGCATGTACATTGGCGAATGAGTTCACACTGGACATTACATCCAAAGAATATCATCACAAATAGAAAAAAAGTGGTCATCAACGTTGTATTCCACATCCTTTTCGAGGGAACTGAACTACAAAATATTTTGACATTTAACAAATAATATCCACCGTACCTTCGATTCTGAATCAACAAAAGATACTCATCGTTGGATAAATCATTGCATCATACTAAGAATATACTTGTGTAAACATCAATAAAAGTCATTCATAAACCTTTTAAATTCATCCATAAAAAGTGTCATAATGATAGATCAACAAAGCGAGGCAAGAAATATGCAGTAATTGTACTTCTCTCATTTCTTAATTTTTTCTGTTACGTACGTGAAACAGGTATTCTAATAGAAATTATTGATAAAATTGAAAAAATAACGATGAAAAGCCTTTTAAATACTTATTCTGTTTTCAGCAACAATATCTCTGTTAACAACAATGAAATATTTTCTTCCACTTCTGTGCTAAATATTATTTTGATGTTTGTAGCTAGGGCTGGAATGAATAGAAATATTCACTCAATATATCTATATATTGAGTGAATATTTCACTCAACGAAAGGAAAAAAGACAAAACACTAATGTTGAAACTAAAGCAGAAGAGCATTCAGGAAACAAATAGATGGATTTTCCTTAAATTTACGTGGGATCTTCAGTCTGCAAATTACTTCTGACAATATCCAAATACGAAAATTGATGATCGATTTATCGAATAATAATAATGCAAACAGTGATTGAGCGACTTGTAAAACGAGCTACAGTAATTACTTCATAATCTAACGAACAGATAAGCTTATCATTCAATTTAAAACAATTTATTTTCAATCCATCGTAAAAAATAATTGGAATATGTTGGAAGTAATTTGGTAATCTTTTATTTCCATTTTTTGTATTTTTCTTTTTTGATTTCGAGTCCAACAAAGCAAACGAACAAAGTTGAGGGAAAGAGTACAGAATGATAAGCTTGTTTTATTCGAAAATTTCAACATTCGAACAAAATCTATTCTGTCAGATCTTTACACTGACTGATTATTTCTGCTAGAGAACTTTTGATCAAATCTCCGATACTTCTGCTTTCAATAGAAATATATTTGTTTCTAAATATTTCCCAAAATGCAGAGGAAGCGGAGAGTTAAATTTTAAATTCCGACGTTAAATCAGGTTTTATTGCAGTTAGTGAACTTCGTGGGCTAGTTGAAATGGAAGTGGTCATTTGATAATTTTCAAAAAGAAAAAAAAAAGATGAGAGCCGATTAATTAACATAAATAATGTTTCAACTAGCTTCACATAAACATAAATGAATCTAACAAATATTTCAAGTTTGATCATTTGTGCTACTGTGAACATCAGAATGCAAGAATGACCTTACTGTCTATAATAGCTGATTATGGCCAACTTTTGTTAGTGCCAATCAAGCGATTTTTCAGAAGAGATCAAATTTATTTTATCGCAAAAATTTATGGTATTATAAAGGATGAATGAGAAGAAAGAGTAATCTTGAACGAAACAATAATACAGTGATTAAGATCGGAAATTTTGCAAAAAATAGAATTTGGAAAAAAAAAAGCGGCTCCGGAATCATAAAATTTTTGAAATTGAAATTTGTAGTAGTTTCATTTCTATTATAATCTAACATTTCCAAAGACTATGGAGTCTTTATACCATAGATCAGCAGTGATTTACTTCAACTTCTCTCGTCATTTATCAGAATTTGTTAGAACGCTACATCACAGTAAATTTCCTGTTTCCTACGCTGAGTGACCTTGGCATAGTAAGGAGGAACAATTGTCTACGGTGGAAATAGAGCATTTATTTATTTGTTAAATGTTTACAATTCGTTGTTGAAATTGTGTGTGGATAAAAATCCGATAAACTGCTAGGGTTTGATACAGGTTTTGCTCATTCGATATTTTCGAAGCCAGAATCAGTATGAACAGATTATAATAACACCTATTGACACATTCTATGGGAATAATTTAAAAATAAATTTTCTCAGAAAGATGAATTTTACATATCATCATTGCTTCCTGTCGAAACTATTTTCTAGAAATTATTTCATTTAAGAAACTATTTTCGCGATCATCCACCAGTTTCCATCATTTGAAATGGCGAAGAATGTCAATTGAAATCAAAACCAACAATTCACATTTAATAGAAATTATTTCGTAAATGTTGTGTATCAACCATAAAATCAATACTGGTTAAGATATTTCTGTACAATTTCAGCAAAGAATTGTAAACATTCAAAGCCAGTACGTAAGCATAAATGAATCTAACAAATTTAAAGTAATTTCAAGTTTGATCATTTGTATTACTGTGAATATCAGAAAGCAAGAATGACCTTACTGTCTATAATAGCTGATTATGGCTAACTTTTGTTAGTGCCAATCAAGCAATTTTTTAGAAGAGATCAAATTTATTTTATTGCTAAAATTTATGGTATTATAAAGGACGAATGAGAAAAAAGAGTGATCTTAAACGAAACAATAATACAGCGATTTAAGATCTTTGAAACTTTACCGAAAATAGAATTTGCCGCTCTGAGATTATTGAAATTGATATCAGATAAACAAATATTTCAAAAGCTTGAATTCATATTAAAATTTTAATTTTTTTTTAGTATACTTCGTCGTTACATTATCGTTATGTAATTTTTCCATACTTTTTGTATACTTATAAGAAAGTAAGGCTTCTAATTTGGCTTCTGATTTGTTCATTCTTCATTGTTCATTGCAATCGCTATTATATAACAATAATGTAACGACGAAGTACACTAATTATGTCTACCGCAGAAGTGTATTATTTATTGCATGTGACGACAAAAAATGTCATTCATTGCGTGAAGAATTACGTCCGACAATTCGCACCAATAAAGTGGTATGATACTATGGAAAAAGCTATTCTTGCATATTTGTATATTAAAGAATATTTTAAAAGTGTTATCACATTTGTATTATAATAAAATTTGAGAATATGTTGCAAATCTCATGCAATGTTTTACTTTTCAGTCTATTGATGCTTTAATTTTTGAATTTTAGTTTTCAATTTTTGTTTTTTATTCTTTCAATTTTTAATTTCAATTTTTGAATTTCAAGCATTTTCAGTGCAAACTTTCTTGTTTTTTCGTTTCTAAAAAAAAAAAAAACCAGCATATTATTTAAGAAAAAAGGACGTGAATTTTACAAGAAATCAAACTATTAAGTATAAAGGTGAAATTGATAACATAAAATTTGAATTAAAATGAAAGATATGTGTTAAAAATAGCATATAATAGTTTGTAAATTAAGCTAATTTAATAGCAAATTTTACATCATGAAAATAAGGAAAAAAAAAATTTTTGATCAGAAAATAGTTGTAAATAACATTACAGATTTGCTCTTTGAGTATTTAGTTAAGAAAGAGTTCCAATTTTCGTATCTTTCCTATCTTCAGTATCATCAATTTACATCATAGCATTACTCTTCTGATTATGGTAACAATCATTGCTTGAATTGAACAATGCTCAAGCGATATCATTAATTAATAATTAATCAAAATAAACTTGAACATTCCCAAAAATGTTTTTCAATGGTTTGATCAAAACAATAGCAGCGATGAATCATACGCTTCAAGTAGAAACAGGATTGCTTATCCGGCTGATCTGTTTAGCAATCTATTCAACAAGGCTATTTAAATGCTCAGTGAATGATTGCAAAATCTATCGGATATGTCTGTATTTAGACAATATTTTAAATAAAATTGTCAAACTAATTTATCTAGGACCAGAAATTTAAACTTGATCATTTCATTTTCTCAATAAATATTGCATTCCAAGAGAAAATTCCGAGAGAAGGATTTTCCTCAAATTAGATGATTTGTCCTTGGCGTTCGGGTGAACTGCAGTCATCTACGTGAGTAATCGAACTACATTACGGATAACAAGAATCAGAGAAAAAGTAACACACGGAGTGAGTATGAGAATATCTTCAACCGTTAATTTTTTACACTTTTTGCATGTTTGCACTCCGTAGATTTTGTATCCGATTTCACGTACGTCAAGTCTGTTCTGTTAATCGAGTTCAAAAACCAGTGATAGATGTGCAGTTTCCGTAGATTTTGCATTCAATTTCACGTACGTCAAGTCTGTTCTGTTTATTGAGTTCAAAGATCAGTGGTAGATATGCAGTTTTGAATGACTTCAAAACACTATACTACCTTGAATTGCCCCACCTGATTGACCCATTGAACTTTTAATCAGAAACCAATTTAAACCATCTCGTTTTATCTCGATGTGCACTTTTGAGCACTAAATGAGACCGATTAGCAAGAAGTACTGGGCATAAATTTTTTGCATGACTCTTTAGCTCATTTAGATGTCTGTGTTGAGCTGAATGTATTATATGAGCTATATGACCCGTGTATTATATGAGTTATATGAGCTGTATGACCCGTATGACCCGTGTATGAAGCTTCTAGAATCCTTATTCTTCCAACAGCAGTGTTATGGATTAGCGAATGGATTATTTTAGAATTTTAGACTCAGTTTTCTTTGCATAGAGCTAAAAGAATCGATTTTATAAAAGAATTCATTGTCTAATTTAGAATTATTTAGTAATAGATTAATTAAATAACTTAGACTTTCAGTTTTTCAGTAAATTTCGAATGATAGACAATGAATGTATCCGTGGCAATATAATAAATTGAAAGGCTCAATTGAATAGGACACAATCAATACTCATCGCATAGAAAAAGCATAAAGTAAGATTAAAGGCTGATAATATCCAAATAAGACATAGCATGATATGCTGAAATTTTTGTAGAAAGAGAAAAATGACACGTGAGAATCACACTCGCACACGAATTGCTTCTTACGTATCATTCACGTTCATTCATGTGACATCGCAACGGTGAATGAGTTTATCAATGTTTATTATTGTTACGTAGGCAGTTATGTTAATTTGTACAAAATATTGATTATTGTAAATGTTAAACCCGATAAATAACAAATTTCATTTTAAGAGGGTCGAAGTTAAAGAATAAAGTATTACGTAAGTTCGATGTCAGAAATACTCAATCCACAGGTGGAACTACTCCAGTTATGCCGACGAGTTACCGAGGGACAACTAGCTCCAGATGTTGCCTGTAACACTATTCGAACACTTATGGTACGTTTATTCCCGATACATTTAGATACCTGTAAACTTCCCATTTTCTATTGCATTGTTTATATGTCATTATTTGTTTATATCAGAATGCTGTTTGTCATATTATGTTGCTTTGCGTGAAAATTTATCAATAACTAACTTTCATCCTGTATGTTAGTTTAAATATCATAAGCCGTAACTCAGTGATTGTGAATTTGATGGGTTACAACAGTTTTGAAGAAAGAAGTATTCAGTTCAATGCTTTATATTTGCAGAAAACGATTGATAACATTCCTAGTTTGTTGGTTGATGTTTTGGCAATTGTGGATTTGGAATTAAGCACCGAGAAGAAAAGTGAAGAGTTTCAAAAGTGTTTCTTGGAATTCATTTCACATCTCTCTAACCGGGCAAGTAAAAACATTGAAATATTTCCGCACAATATCCATTAGTTCTGTTTTAGTTTAAATAGCTTAAAAGATTATAGGATTAGAATTATATTTTCAAACAGCGCAGTATTTTTGACTATAATTTACTACATCATGATATTTGTACTTTTTTTGCTCTATGTTTTTAAGTTAAAAATCCTCTAAATTTCATTTCATTTTTTCATTTCCGTGAGTGGGCGAAATATTATTATTAATTTTTTAGATTGTTGCTGATGATATACTGAAATGTGAATTAGATGTACTAGGTGCCAACGAACAGACGACGCGGTCACGAGTCGTGAAAACAAAAACTAGGCTTTTGTTAGTCATTTTACAATCTTTTTTGTTATTAATATACTCAATCATTTTCCTTCGTGGTCCGATTAAAAATGCCTTATTTTACTTTGCTTTTCGCTATTTCACTATTATTTTGGAGTCAGTTCCTACCGAGTCCTGAGGATGAATACCAGTAATGAGATCATCATGATGAAATTGCAAGAGAAAACTTATATGTACATATTGGCATTTTTTCAGTTTTTTCACTTTTTCAGTTTCAAGCAGGTGAAATTCAATTTACTGCGTGAGGAAAGCGAAGGTTATGCGAAGCTGATAACGGAGCTTCTTGATAATCCCTCTCTGACTGTATCAAAGGCCTTAAGTCGACTTTATCATTTGATTGGTATTGATTGCTTTTTTTATTTCATGCACAGTCAAAACAAACAATTTTTATTGACTACAAAAAACTGGGATTTCAGTTTGGTTTTCTCCTAATTTCAGGACAATTTAACTTGGATCCGAATCGAGTAATTGACATCGTTCTTGAGTGTTTTGAATCGTCACTGCAACGACGCAAGTTTTTTGTCGATTTATTATCTGAATTTAAAGCGAGTGGTGATGATATATGCAGCATTCTAGGATTCAAATTCACTTTTTACCAGGTTCTATTTACATACTCCATATTTTTTTCATATTCTTCTTGCGTTATTTCAGTTTGCCGTTGAAGTCTAAGAAGTTGAAAATTGAATCGGATGACTAAGTGAATGGATTAAATTTAAATCTTCATATGCTTGAAGTTTCAGCGTTCCGGCAGTACTCCTGCATCGCTTTACAGAGTTGCAGCTGCTTTATGTGACGAGAGGGTTGTCGACTTGTTGTCGCTATGCACATTTGTAGGTATTTTACCATTTCAAAAGACTGGTATTCACAGTCCTGTGGTAACTGTTTCCTGAGGGAACCCAAGTATATTTGTTTACTGAAATTGATATTTTGTTTTATTCTAGCATAATTCTCACTTATATTTATAATATCAATGCCTTGCTTTAAGACAAACGTTTTAGTTATCTCCAAAACTGGAAGATTTGATGAGCGATCACAAAAGTCGCGTTGAGCGTGACGGAAAACGAGCTAAGAAAAGTGAAATCATTTCCACTGGTATGGCATCAGTAGACTCACGAGTTTCTTCGGCAGCAACAACTGGATATATGGATGATAATGCTACCATTGCCGGTGTGTCGTTCGCTTCCGTATTAGCCGTGCAGAGTGCAGATGATGTAAAACCAATCGATGAAAAAGACAGTGATGTTTGTGTTATTTTCCTAATTTTCTATACCATTTCTATCTATAGAAATAGATTTCGAATATTTAAAAGTAAATTGGCTATATTCCTCCTTGAAACAGTGCATAAGTCTTTTTTTAAGAAAAAAAAACAGCAAGATATCACTAATCATAATTCTGCAAAAACTGTTATATTACTTTATACTTCACTTGCCATATTAAAATTCAGGACGCTATACTTGCGAAGAATCAGAAGCTTGGTTTAACGTTTGCCTTGTTAGAAGGAGGTGCTTGGCAGTTTGCAAAACAGATGCTTGATAGATTCCCGGAATTCTATGCTGTCAATGCCTCGTACTTTTTTATCAAATTGTTTGGTCTTTGTTTTGTTTATACCATTGATAGTACCGCTCAAACTTAGTGATCTTTTATGTATGAAGCAGCTGATTGTTCTAATCTGGTTTTTTAACTGCTTTTTAAGAACTGTAGTGTTTTTTAACTTCCTATTTTTCGGGATGGAAAGTAGATTTAATTTATTCCGTTTTTGTTCGAATGCAGCCAAAAAAATCCTTTTTCCTAGCTTCATATGTTTCATTCTAACTTTTGATAAACTACTGTTTCAGACGTTCTATAGCTCTCTCCATTGCGGATCTGTTGGAACGGTCTACGGATGACTTTTATCAAGAGTACGTTTTCCTTAATTCTGGATGAAACATATGGCATATGTTAGGTAGATTAGAAATTGATGACAGTATCACAAACCATAATCTTTAAGGAAATTGTTTGAAGAAATAGGTTTGGATGTTTGTTCGCGCTCAGTTTCAATGATTTACTCATTTGCAGAAAGTCCAGATTTGCTTTGGGTGACACCGGCACATTCAATTTAAGTTCATCATTGGCCCAAACTCATTCTCTCGAAATCGTACGTTATGCAGTTTCTTGAATTATTTTAGATTTGATTAAACATAAAAGAGATGTTGAGATTTTACAATACTGGTGGGACACTTTTCTTAGTTAAAGGGAAAAAATATTAGAAAAAAAAATTAATTTGTAAAGTTTTCTTCATACTGATGTTTTTTTCACCATTTCGTTTAGGTTGGCAGCTGGTCAGAACTGGTCTCCGTTGTTCTTCCTGTTTTGGCATATCTTGGCCCGCACATTGCTTACCGGCCCAAAGCAGCTGTAAAACTGGTGCGATTGATGGTGTTATTCTTTGAAGAAAGAGAGAAAGACCCTACTTCGTTGCAAACTGCCCACACCGACAGTGGTTTGCAGAATTTTTTGATTATTTTTCTTTTTGAATTGTCTTTTAAATTATTGATTTCATCAAGTATAAAGGCCATAAAGATCTCTGCTATGTCAGCTTATTTTACTGCTTTTTTTAATATACATTTGTTGGCAGTTTTCTAATCAATAATCTGAAATCAGCCTTTTTTATGGCTATTTGAGCTTACAGTATGCAATGCGCTGATTGATGCAATCGATGAAACCTTAGTACCAGCGCTGTCCTTGGCAAGTGGCAATTTTGCATATTCACAAGAGCTATGGAAGTTGCTCAGCCATTTACCATACACCGTACGATATCGAACATATGCACGATGGAAAACAGTACATACCATCCGTCATCCTCAAATTAACATTAGTCGAGGGAGCACTTTTGGCATGACGAGATATGTGCTGAAGTTTGTTTTCCTTTGTCGAAAACGTTTTTTTTTTTTTTTTTTTTTTGTTGTAATTTATTTAATTCATTTCACATTCGTTTATGAATCCTATGAAGATATTATTTTCGCTTATTTCTTTATTCTATTAATGCTTCTTCCTCAGTTTCTTCTGAATATCTGCAGGCGCTTATCGAAGGAGACAGTGCGCATGATGGGCCGTCAATTAGGAAAGCTATGTCACGTGCATCCTGCAGTTGTTTTCGATTACATTTTAGATCAGGTAATAGTGTTTGACATGCTTTTATAAACCTGTTAATCAGAATGCTCTTTCACTGCTGAAACGATAAGTTTGAATGATTTTGTGTGTAGTTTTTGCAGCACTGTCGGTAGAAATAGATTCTTTATAATTTTTCTTAAAAACGGGAAAAAATTGTAAACTTGCGTGATTTATTGCAGATTCAAACATTCGAAAATCTTATTGAGCCAGTGGTTGAGTCTATACGTTTTCTCAGTGACCTAGAATTTGATGTGCTTTCATTCTGTATCATCGAACATTTGGCAGCTCCGGATAAGCAGCAACTTAAGGTCAGTAATCATATTTGGCTAATAAATGATCCAACTTCTCATAGTGAATATTACAGGATCATTGGTCTTCGCCGACATTAATGAAATCTCAACGTACATTGAATTGATTATTTCGACTTGTTGATTATTTCTACTTTCATATCCTATTCATATCCTAAGTTCAGAATCTGGCTTCAGAGTTATCTTCTTGCTTATCAGCTGTAATAAACACAACAATACATGTAACTTTTCTACTACAAAGACCATTTGTGTATGCTTCTAAATTTCGTCACTGTTATGATTTCGTGGGATTCGATTTTTAGGCATCAGATGGATCTCTTTCTCCTTGGTTGCAGTCACTTGCTACTTTTGTTGGAAGTGTGTTTTTGAAGTATAATATCGAGTTGACAGGAGTTTTACAGTACGTAGCAAATCAGCTGAAAAACAACAAAAGGTATGAACATTCTTTAAATTTGAATGGCAATGTTTTATTATTAATTGATTCTGATTTTGATCATAATATATCAGACATGCTTTATTTTGAAGCTTTGATTTACTGGTCCTGAGAGAAATTATACAAAATATGTCCGGCATTGAATCTACGACAGGATTAACAGCAGATCAATTGGAAGCACTTGCTGGAGGTGATACTCTGAGACAGGAGGTAAATTTCAATATGCTTATCAGTTTAGGGCTAAAGAAGATAGTTTTTACATAATTTAATATTTAACTTGGTATATGCGAATCCATTAATCTCTTAAATTTATAGAATTAGCTAAATTTTCAGATTTTTTTTTTTACTTTAGGCAGGCTCTTTCTCAATGGTTCGTACAAATAGACGTGCTATATTGCGCCTTCGTGATGCACTGTTCAAAGAACATCTCATCGTAGGTCTATCCATACTGACTGCTCAACAGCGTCAATGTATAGTGTATTCCGAATCACCAAATATACCTCTGAAGCTTGCCGGACAAATGCTCGATCAGGTATTTCTAGGCTTATTTTTGATCAAATTAAATGATTTTTATCTTTTTCGTGTTTTTGATTAATTTTAAATTTCTAGTGCCAAGAAACTTTAATTCAATTCGGTTCTTTCTTGCGTACAAATGTGCGACAAGAGGAATACTGCAATCGAATGCCCTCCGTTTGGGAACTTATCGGACGCTTTCATCTTCCTGTAGATGCTGCTTTTTTCATCTCGAGACCAACCTTTATGCATCGTGTTTATGTTTGTTTCTTTGTTTTGCGTTTTTATGATAAACAATTTAACATTATCAACCTCAGTGATTGCATAGTTTGTAAATTGGATCATAAATTTTTAAATAACGACCACGGACATATTTACTGAGTGGATGTTACCGTAGCATACGCTAGGTCTAAAATCAATCCTCTGGCTTTTCTCTGTCTTCATATTTAAATTTATACAAAATAAAAGTTGTAGAGTAATTTTGACAAGAGCCGCAAGTCACTTCGCGAGTCAGATGGAAGCAAAATGAAATTAGACTCTAGTCGCAAGTCAGCCTTATTTCGGTATGCTTTCGATGAAATGATCGGAGAATTGGAGTCAAATCTTAAACCTTTTCTCCCTGATTTCATTTGGGCAGATATTTCATCCAAGTTAGTGTTTTCACTTTTTTTCAAACAATGATAATAAAGATAATTTACGTGCATGAAGATTATGATGAATAATGTTAAAATGCAATGCAATAGGCTTCATCTTATATTCTGACATATATTACGAATTTCAGGATTCTTAAATAACTCATTTTACATTGAACTTGAAGCACAATAGAAGAGTATTAATTAAAAATTTAATCCTTGAATTTGTTTATTGATCTTTATCATAAAGGAAAGATTTGATTTTTAGGATATTCGCAATATTCTGGGTGCTGTCCATGTACGATATTTCTGTTCCAAAAGCCACCTATGAACGTGAATTGCAGCGTGTTCGTAGATCCTTGGCTATCGTTGCTGAAAATGCTGAAATTGTACGAAATTAAAATTCTAGTGAAGTGCTAGTGACCAAATAAAATCGTAGTCAGAGTGATAGTGGCCAAATCTACTACATTATTAAATGCGAACGTACAGTAAAGGATGCTATTTAGTAGCGGAGGGTTTTATTTTACGTGCAATTAGGACATGAATTTTGAAAAGCAAATTCAACCGTTTCTTCCATAATTTCATATAAGCGTTTACATTAAATCTTGTTCTTCGTTGCGTTTTCGGTATTAAGAATAAGTTGTAATTGTTGTTTTATACATTTAGAGTAAAACAAAAAGAGCAAAAGAAGAAGAGCAGCTGCGTAATGTGGAGAAGAAATTGACTGATGAGCTGAAGAAACAAAGTGATCACGTGGAACGCATCTTAAATATTTTGAAACATGACAAAGAGTTATTGTTTGCTGATTGTAGTCCAAGTAAGTTGATAAGATTTTGTTCTATTTAATTGATTATTATTCTTGCGTAAAATCCGATTTGATTAATTTACTGGGATAGAATATGGGATTAGAGCATTTTTTTTTTTAAGCTGAAAGCATCGCTTCACTTGGGCCGGTAAAAATGATGGATGGCAAGACTAGTAAATGCTATATTAACGTTGAAGATTGGCTTTTAGGCTGCTTTAGGAGGAAAGCCTCATCCCCTGAAGTCGAATCACTTTTGAGATATCTAACATCTTGATGATGTGAATATGTGAAATATGTGTATGTGTGCGAAATATTTAATATATGCCAATTTAAGTTGAAACTTCGAAACTTCAATCTTAAATTTCAGAGCTTCGCGGTACACAAATGGCACGCTTTCTGCAACATTGCATTTTGCCACGCGCGGTCTTTACCGATATGGATGCTGCATTCTGCGCTCATTTCATCCTTTTACTTCATCAACAACGAACTGGCTTCTTTCAGACTGTCTTTTTCTTTGATAAGGTTGCATACACAATCGTGCACTCGCTTCATTTCATTGTCCGGTATTACTTGTTGTCTATGGTTTCAAATCTTTTCTAGCTGTTCAACGACATTGGCGCTATACTGGCTGCGCTAACCGAGAATGAAGCAAATTGTTTGGGACGATTTCTAGCACTTGTACTTGAAACTGTACAATATTGGCATAGCGATAAAGCAATTTTCGATAAGGTGTGTTTACTGAATATGAAATAAAAAGATAAAGGATATAGATAAATTGTTGCATCCTTTAAAATAAGGGTCGAATAGATCGGAAATATTTTAAAAAAAAGTTTCTTTTTTAGGAATGTTATCGTTACCCCGGCTTCATGACGAAATTACATATGAGGAATCCAGAAGCAACAAATACCGAAAGTACATGTAATGGGATGAATTATGAATCATACAGGTACTGTGCGTTGACAACTAACTAACTATTTTTCAGAATTATGCTAAAATCGTATTTCATTGCACTTGTTAGTAAAATTTAGAATCTTTAAAAAGAGGTTTTCAGAACTCTCTGTCACAAATGGCAATACAGAATGACTCGGTCATGTCTTGGGATTTTGGATGGTTCGAACTATGTAATGATGCGAAATTGTTTAATTGTCATGATTAAGGTGAAAAGATTCTTTTTGTCAGTCAAACTTATGGAAGGGACTTATTTTAGTATATATTGGAGACAATAATTTCTGCATCTTTTTTTATAATTAATGACGAGTTTTTGTGTTTTCACATATAAAAGTTTTTCAGATGTTGGCGTATTTTCCGCTAATTGATAACCATATCGCAAACATTGAAAAGACCGTAAACAAAGTGCATGATATGGAGAAAGGTCGTAGAGATGATCTTTCTCTGATGGCTGCCTCTTATGCAGGTCATTTACGAATGCGCAAAACACATACATACACCGAATCACAATTCCATAATGTAATCATTTTTCAAGTTAAGATGTTTTAGGAAATTATCAGGATTTAAAATTTAAAAAATATACTTCTTATGAGTTTAATCTGTTTTATTGGATAATTAAGTAAATTTTTTAGATTACTATAAGCTGTATTCACTGAGGTTATAAGCTGTAACCATCAAAATTGTAATTATTTAATGGATTAGTAACTGTTTGTACACTTCATCTTCACAAATCCTGTTTTCACTTAATTGTGGTATCATATCGTTTGATAAGTTGGCACTAGGATCTAGGGTCGTCCACAACTCATTTTTATGATTTATTATTTTTTTGAATTTTCAATGATTACTTTGTTCATGTATCATCTTTGTGAACATATCAGCATTGCAGCGACTAACTGATGTGACGAAAAAGACGCGTGCAGGAGCAGCAAGAAATGCAAATGGAACTACAAATATAAAAGTTGCAATAAAAAGTTCAGCTGTAGAAATCACTGAATTAAGCAAGCAGAAAAACTCGGCGGAGGGAAATACTACCGAACTTCGAAAGCCAACTAACGGAGCAGCCGAGCTGCGTAAACCTCCAGTTACTACAGATGAGAAACGGAAAGCTTCAGAGCCACCGCCTGTTGAACTCATAACAAAGAAAAAACCAAGTAATTGCTAATTTAATGTAATTCTTGTACCATTTATTTCTCAGTTGTTCTTGATCATATTACGCATGAAAGCTCAAAATTCAAACTGTTTCAGAAGTTTCCGATGGAGAGGATCGACCACAGCTTCAAGCTCAGAGAACTAACGAGGAATCGCAATTACGTCGTAATGAAATTAGAAAAGAAGGACATCGGGAAAAAGAGGAATTAAAAATGGAAGAAGGTGAAGTAGGTTCACCACCACCGAATTCTCATTCTGATGTTCTTTCGTCTCACAAAAAAGTGCGTAATTTTCTAAAAAAAAAAAAAAAAAGTTAATGTAATTTTGCATTTCAGTTTTCTTTTGCTTGAAACGCTCAAGTTATATTTAGGTTTGTTTCTGTTCATCATAATTTTATCAGAGTGGAAATGTAAGTAATAATAACTATCCAATTCTTCGTGCAAGCTTTGTTTTTCCTTTTTCAATCTTCATAACCATTATATCGTTCGGTTGAAGAATCCAGTCTTACTTGTTCTTATTTTGTGTCCTTTTGCTAGCACTAGCATTTATTAGTTTGAATCTAACATTAGTCAATTTTTTTTGTAGGCTCGAGGTAATAAAGTATTGGAAGAGGAAGCACCGAAAAGGGAAAAAGAGAGAACGAGGGCAGAAGAAAAAAGGGAACGTAAACGGGAGCCGGCTACGTTGACTTTGGTAATCCTCATTTAACTTATTTGTTAATTGTAAATTTCGACGCCATTACTAACTCTCATGCTTTGCAGACCCGTGGAAAAGTAAAGACCCCGGAAGACCACTTAAAAACGCGAGAAAGAGCGTGGAAGCGATCTGCGGAACCGCCAGACAGGTAGTTAATTTATCGGTAGCTTCAGAATCGAAAAGTAAATTGTTAGCTATGAAAAGTAAATTCACAACTGGCGAAAATTGTTTCAGTGACGGGAATGTAAAGATAGCGCGGAATGAGGGTAGCAGTGGTTTGGACAGAAGTGCAGAATCGAAGGGTAAGATATTAACTCTATTTGTGAAGTTTTATTCAGAGATTCTTTTTTGAAGCGTACGGAAGATATCAACTACCAACTTCATATTCTTTTTATACTTTTGTCTAATTTCCAGGGACAAAATCCTCCGAAATGTCTCCGTCTACTCGTACAACGCGACACAGACGTGATCCACATCGGACGTAAGTCGTTCAGATGTTTTAGCTAGCTGTTATTTTTCATGACATGCTAACTGTTATTCATAATTTTTACTCTATGACATCACACAAACTTATTTTGATTTTTCTGCTCTGTTTTAGAACAGCGGCAAATCATGATCGTTCGAGATAGTACAACAAATTGGTTCTAGTGTTTCGATAACGTTGCTTTACATCAATTTAAAATTATTGCTTAGTTATCACAATGAAGGATGAGATATTGTCCGAGAAAATTAATTTTACTGGAGAACATTGCTAAGGATTTATCAAATTCAAGTTTTGAAGTTCCATTAACATGAAGTAGTCACTCATCACTTATAGCAAGCTGAAATCACCTATCCGATTTTAGAACTCAAGCCTCTTTTAGTTGAATGATTGTATGCAGGACGATTTTTTTTACTGTTGATAATATTGTTTGTAATACTACTTCACTGTATGATTTATTAAACCCAAATCTCTGTATAAAGTTTCATCTACAATTTTTAAAAGGAAACCAGATCATGAATTTGTATGAAAACACTTACAAGGATAGAAATTATAGCAGTCAGGCAAAATTTATTGGATCTTTGTATGCCGTTTTTGGCTTTTTCCCACTCATCTTTGTTTCCTTTCACTTTTAATTTCCCGCACAGAATCACTTCACCAGTGCTCGTTTCCGTGACAGTAATCGTTTTATTAAGGACTGAGTCGCTGAGTATATTAAATTCGATTTCGATCCATGGCTTCAATTTGTATTTTCCGAATACATTATAAGGGAATTTCAGAGAAAAGTAAAAAGGAGCAATGAATTTGTCACTTTTCAGATTTCTATTCTTAATCTTACGTTAGACACGTCTGCCAATCCTCTCAATTGAAAATTTTTTAAAATTTCAAGTAGAAATCCAATTACCTGAACAGCCATTCCCGCAGCATCGGAATCGATAGTTATCAGTTTCTTCCCCTTATGTTTTTCATCCATACTCATTTTGAAACAATCTTTGATTTCGTCTTCATAATAAGTGATATCAAAATTCTAAAAAAATATATTGTGCTAGTGAAAAGTACTTCAAATCATGAAAAATCTCCACCATCTTTCATATGTTGTAAGAATGCTTCAGTTTTACTAGAAGCTTAGTAAAAAAATTAGAAATCAGACCTTATTTTCCTGAACACCGTCTAAAATAATCAGTGCTGACGGATTAGATCCTCGAGTTTGCGTCAGCTTGATCATACCATCACCACCTCGGAAACCTCTTAGCAGTCCTTCAACAATACCTCCTGCAACTCTTAATCTTCATTCATTTGAAAAGAGTATTTTTCATTGAAAAGAGTATTTTTGTCATTATCAGTATTTTACAAACGTTTTTTTAGGAAATATGATGCATAACGTTCCATTTAAGAAAATAAAATGCAATATTACTACTTGTTGTGTGAAATGTAAATTTAAGAGCTCCACTGCTGTGAGTTAGATGACCTTGTATCGGAAATTTGGCACACAAATTCTCATAGAAATTCACAGGTATCTGAGATGGTTTCTTTACTGTACGTACAGCTTTTTGTCCATCAAGTGCAGTAAGTACACAGTCCTGAAAAATTTTTAACCAAGTGCCCAAAATTTATTAATTAGAAACTTTTTGAATTTTCAAATTCTATTTGGAAATAAGCATTTCTTGATTTTAGATCCAAATTTAAGCGATACGATTAGATTTCAAATATGTAAGATGAAATCGTTTGCTCGAATCACCGAATATCATTAGAATATTGCTAATCTGATTCTAGTGCGAGACTTAAATATATTTATTTTATTAATCCATCTTATCTGAATAATTCAGTATAAATTTAATTCTATTATCATAGATAATAAAGATAAGACTGGAATCCAATTTCATCTCTTTGCCGCACTTCATTTTTTACTTTCTTTACATTACGCTTTAATATATCAACTTAAACAAAACGGACTTCATCTTTCGGCATATGCATTAATGAGCGGCATATGAATCCACCGGAAAGTAATGATCGAAGACAAGATCTGAGGCAATCATCTTTAAATTCCACGCTTTCCGTACTTTCTATATCATTTGCACTCAGTTCTAATCGATAGCCTTTCTTGTAAATAAAACATGAGTTTAGATTCGTATAATCTCCGATAACACCGTTCACTGAAATTTGAGTACTGGTGATAAATTGGAAGCATAATCAAAAAAGAACAATCAATAAAAGCTTGAGATTTGGAATATTGGGATCCTAAAAAAAATTCTCAGTCCAATGTAAACTTAAATATTACATATGGCTGATATTTCAAATCCTGGAGCATCGAAAAATACAATAACCTAAATTAATAGCTCTTCATTAATTTAATTATTTTAGTATAATTAATGAATACTATTAAAAACACTCCTGTTAATTAGTAACTTTATATCTATAGTATTAGCTCTCAAGGAAGAAAAAGCCTCCAGCACATATGATATAATAAAAGGAATCTGTGTAAATTAAGATAAGTGAAGTAGTTTAATCAAAGAAATGATAAGAATTTCGTCTAAAGCACATAAATTAATTATTGCGTCATATAGTTATCATGATGTTCCATCAATAAAATCTTCTATGATGAATTGTTTTGTTCCAAAGTGAATTTCTTATCAGTACTTGAAAACAGTAAAAGTATCATCAAACATGAATGGAACTGGAAATGAAAATAATAATTAATTGAAAAAGTTTTTTTATCGAATAACAATATAGTAATTTTTGGCAAAAACTAAAAATGATAATGCTTACGCTGCAGTACCGCTGCTGCGAATATGAACAAAATGTTCGCTGTCATTTGACGAAGAGCACTTTGCGAATTCTTTTCGGGTCGTCGTTGTTTTTCTCGATTTCACATTCACAGATTTCAATTTTCCTCTTTTTCTATTCCATATGTGTGTGGATGTGCCCATACGATCAACAAGACGATGATCGGTGTGGTGTTTATGTCCCTTATCACTACTACCTTTTTAACAATCATTAAATTGATCATGTTCCACTCTCTTGCTGATAATGCTTGCGTCGATAAATATCGTCAACATTTCCTTCGTATCTCTAAGACGATTGATTATTTATGGAATCTAGACCGGTAAATGCTCAATATCCCACATAATTTGAGATTTTCTCAGTTCCAGAACTATCTTTGCATCAACAAATCAAAAAGTCAAATGACCTAATATTAAGTCGTCTGACTTTTTGATTATCCAACAGTCTTGACCATTCTATCAGCTACCGATTGTTAAAGAAAGATATTGTGTAAGATTTTGAATTTTAAAATCCAGCACAGCAAAGTCTAAGAGTTTAAGATTATAGTATTGGAAGTTTCTTTATAGACATTAAAATGCGAATTATGAACAAAAGAAATGATTTTTAAAAACCTCCGAAGTTCAAATAAACCTTGCATTCTAGGAATCCTTAAATGAATGAATTTTAGAAAACAAACAAAAAGCTGTTATCCATGCATATATGGTTGAGTTCTCTGTTATTTACGGGATTCCATAACAGATTATCAACAGAGTAACACGAATGATAACACTGAATTGCATCTGCTGACATGATAAATTCAAAGTATGGTTAAGAAAAAAAAAAAAAAAAAAAAAAAAAACACATTTATTAAAGTGCTAAGAAGAAAACGAAAAAATTTTAAAAAGAAGAGCAAGAGAAGTAAAAACATACAGAATTGCATAAATATGAATGATGCTGCACTTTACAGAGCTAAAAAACATACAGGAACTTTTAATTCATTGCATTCAAAAGTAACGATCAAAAGGGAGAGTAATTAAAGCTAACTAAATTAAGACGATAATACAAATCAAAAACCAAAATCTGAACAAATTAGGACAAGTAGAACGTCCTTATTCACACGTTCAAATGTATTCCTCAAATCAATTTAGACTTTTCACACTAAAATATGTCTTTTTTTTATGGTTACACTCTGAATATCATCTAAGTATGAGCAAAACAGAAACAATGCAAAAACGACGAATGAATGGATAAAAAATAAATGACAATGACAATAATCAAAAAACATAATTAGAAAAGCATATAATATGATAGAAATAAAAAATTCAAAAATTAAAATAAGGAAAGATAAGAAGCGTAAGTGTTTCTCAAATAAACACGTGAAGAACATAATTAGAATGTTGACAGATGCAAACTTAGTTAACTATTCTGCTTGTTATATATTCTATGTATCAGTTAAACTATGACAATAGTTTTGATTATAACCCAAAAAAGTAGTCAATAGGTCTTCTTTAGTTGCATTTATGGAATAAGAAAAAAAAATCCACAAAAAAAAACAATTAAAAATATAATAAGAAAATTACGACAAAACAATTCACAAACCTCTACTTTCTCTTTAAAAACATACCACATGTACGCTGCACAAAAATTGTTCCAATTCAGTGCCGTGATTAACTAATGTAACTAAACGCGACGATGACACATCTTCGTCTTGCTGAAACATATTTACATGTTATATTTCTCCTAGTAAACATAAAATCTACGAAACAACTGAAAGTTGCCGAAGATATAACAATATTGAAAGTTGGGAACTAATCCCATATAGATTTGCTAAGCGCGATATAGCCTGATTACTAACTTGTAAATATCTCCCTATTAATATTAATAAGGAAGTTCATATAAAGGAAGTTTTTTTTTTTAAATTACAAAAAATACAAATAAACATATAAAAAATCATGCCAAGTTACATAAATAAAAAATTTAGATCGATTTTTGCAGTCACCAAAGCATTTCATTTAGCAGTTTCGATACCATCATAAAATATTACTTCCAAAAATGGACATTAATTTCTACTTCTTATTAAAAGATCGCACGTATATAAAACTAATATCAAAAGATTGGTCAGTCACATTCAAAAGACTTATCATAGTAATATATCCCATAATTATGATAGCTAACCATTGCTTAAAATCTGTCGCAGTAAACAATATCTTCAGTATCGGTTACGTTTATGATATTTGAATCATTTTCATATTCTAGAATCGCCCTGAAAGCAATTCCTAATGAATCATTAAAAGAGAGAAGATTTTCTTCATTCATTTTATATATTTTCAAAGATTATCGAAATAATTCATAGATTATTTGTAGTGATATTGAAAATTTAAGATTTCATATGAATTCTAAATTCAAATATAATTTTAGAGTTTTTAAAAAATAAGCAGAACAAATCATCATTGAAGTTGAACATTTTGTAAACAAGAGAAAGAAATAAATTAAATCATTGGTAATATCTTTGGTGATTTAAGTACAACATCATAAGCAAAGAAAATATCGTTTCGATGTGTTAGCGTACATTTAGCTTCATACCATTAACGGATGGCTCCAGCTACAACATTACTTGATCACCTGAAATGTATGTGTTATCCAATTACTGGATAAAAATGACCTGAAATGTACGTCATATCTAGTTACTAGGTAAAAATGACCCGAAATATATGTCCTATCCAACTATTGGATAAAAATGATACTTTTCAGCAAAAAACTAAAGATACATTCTGCTACCAAAGAACTAGATAAAGCAAATAATTACCTTGTTCCAGGAATGGCAGAATTATGAACAGATATCAACATAATTGCATGGAATGAAATTATCACCTCAAATACACCCCAACCTGTATTGCGAATACTATAGATAAGTGGGCTAACCAAGCTTCACACTACCTGTAATCATTGGTATCATCAGTGATACCATATACTAAATTTGATCCAAGGTGTAGCATGTTAAAAGTCCTTGCTAAAACTGGATAGAAATACGATGATGACTTAATAATATTAATTTCATGAGAATTAAGGAGTGAATAACTCCTGCAGTAGAACCAATCACGTCGCTAATACTGTACGTTCATCATTTGTCATTTCATGGTGACGCACAATTAGTGACAGTATCTTAGGTTACACGAACAGCAGCAGTAATTGATTTGCGGTTTTAGAGAAGTTGAATGAATTTATGAAATGAATTGAGATCAGCAGTATAGTAGTACTGTATCTGTCTAAATGATCACAGGTGGTGTTTATATGACTTAATTTCAAGAAGCATATCTTCATAACTGCAATTTTGGGTAGTGGAAAAATGCAATAGGTAAAAGTTTTTTAGTGAATAACCGTTTTAACAGTTCATTCACTGTACTCTTTCAACAAACTCATTGCATTTTTTTTTTTTTTTGCTTATCACTACTATCACTACTACTGTATTTCTTAACATTTCGCATTTCTTTCTAGTTTCCAATCATCAGATATTGCATTCTGAAATTTGCAACATTACCAACATTGCATTATGTAAAGTTTTCATTATTTTCATAAGTTTAAAATAATTGCTTTTTTTTTTTTTTTAAATGCACTGATTGATTTCCTAAGTAATATGATAGCGAAACAATGACAGTGATTACCTATCGGCTTCTCACTTATTATATATTTTGTAACGAAACAAAATTAATTACAATCAAAATAAATAGAAATGTATCATACAGTACTCTTAGTCCAAAAGAAATTATTACAGAATACCTAAACGATTGTGTCTTCAAGGAAAAATATGCAACATATGTTTAAATTTTTAAGATCATATGCAAAGAGAAAAAAGCGAGCGGAAAAGTAAGAGAAAATAGCTAACAAAATGCCCCGTCATAAATACATTTGACAATAATCTAACAATAACTTAATTTTGACTGATCAAATAATTTCAACGTTTACATTTTGTTTTGCTTTTCTTTTTTTTTTGGAAAATCATAGTAATCAACAAAACATATTCAACAGATATATCCAATCAAAAGAGGCACGCAAGCTGAAGCTAATAAAACAAAAAAAAAGCTGAAGCTAAGAATCTTTTAAAAAATATCAAAAATGAAAGTAAGAAGAGAACACATCACTGAATATATTTGATTACATTCATAAAAAAAACCTTCAAACATCTAGGAAAATTCCCTCAAGAATAATACAGTACACACAAAAGACAATAACGGAAAAGATTATGAGCTTATTCAGGTCCAGGTGGTTGTTCACCCCAATTAAAACCACCAGGTCGTTCATCTATATCAACGGGTGCAACTGGAACCGGATCTAATAGCCACTTTAACAGATGAGGTGTTTGCAGAACACGAAAACCGTTCTGTTGCAACGGAAACACATCCTCCAGGAAAAAATAGAAGTGACCACATGCTATTCCTGAAAATATTACCTCCGAATTAACATACCAGATCAGCATGAATTACAATTTCTTACAAATTGGTTTCAAGAAAGCGAGCCATATTTGGCACAGGATACAGCTAACTATCGAAGATTCATTTCAAAAAATGACTCGAAACACAGCATGATTATCCATATTATGCATGGTAAACAATTCATTTATTAAAAATTGGACGCCAGATCAATAACGGAACAAATTAGCAAATACGAATTAGCATTTCAAATTGATCATAAAATTGATCGAGGTCCAATTTCATAGATTCGTTAAGATCAAAAAGAATGCACTGGAAATTATATGAAATTCCCTGTAAGAATTTTCGAAATTGAGAATAAAATGTATGAGATTATTTGAATTAAGCTCACCCATGAAATCAACGATAGCATTGTTACCGAGAAGCAACGAGAATAAAAGTAGCACCCAAGGTAAGTATGGAGCATTGAAACTAAGGACACCAAAAAAATTCATGCGCACATATGGATTCCGTCTACTCCAAACATAAACAAGCATAATGGTGAACGCCTGTCCAAGAAATACCATATGCACAAAAGTGCCACAAATAATCTAAAACATTAATAAATTGCAGCAAATAGATTCAGAACGATCATTAATGAATACTAATGTAATAGCTTGGAATATGTCATGAATATGTTATTCATTACCGAATACTTTGCCTTTCATAACATAAATTCTGTGGAATCCTATCTAAATTAATTAGAAAATGGTCGCCAGAATTACAAATTGCGATGAATTTGAGTATGTAAAATAAAACAAATGAAACTCTTGCATAAAATAATAAATTTTGAATAATTGGCTAATTTAAACAGTTTCAACTTAATCCATTTAAAAACAAATTCATAAGACATCAACAAAGCAATCAAACTTCCCAAATTTATTAAATGAGAATGGCAGCAAGCTTACTCACTTCAGACAAGTAATTCTATTAAATAAAGTAAGAACAAGCTTGAAATGCCTGTTGATTGCCAAATAATGCCTTAAAGACAAATTATCTGAGCTAAACATTTACTATAAATAATACATGTTGAAACCTCACTTAACATTTTCATGAGGCTCAGAAAACACATACATTTCGCGGCATTTAACCGAAAACAAAATGTCCCCAATTCTTTACTACACTTAAATATATGCAAACATATTTAAAATAGCAATTAAGAGTGTCAAATTATTTTATATTCCAATGACTCAAGCTAGCAGAAATAACTAAACAAAATATGTTACCATAAAAACTGCTCCAAAAATGAACATAAAAGCAAAGTCAGCTCGTCTTCCACGAAACGAACCTTCCTCGAGCATCATGCAATATCGATAAGTAAAAATCATATTGAACAAGAAACTAAACCCAAATGAACCAAAGAAACAAAACGATGTTAACAACCGCCAAAACTGGAAAAATTTGAACAATTCGATATTTAATCAAATACAGTGAATTCAGACTATTTCTCATTGATCGACATTAATTAACTTCTAATCAAGAATGATTTGTTGAGATCGATTTCAGAGTTCAATATTTTACAATATGCTTTTAGTACAGGAAAAGCTCCTTTTTTAAAACTATGCCATTAAGGATGTTCAAGAACTTTGTGAATAGATGTAAATCACAGGTCGTTAATAGAAAAAACCAACTTACTTGGTAATCATAAATAATTAAATTCCAGTTAAAATACAAGTGAAATGGTGTAACGAAATCCAGTTGCTGAAATAAAAGAAACTTTAATTCATTGTAGTTCGAGTTAATTCAATAAAACCAAATAAAAACTTATTCATAACTTTAGGGTCATATAATATAAGGATTGCAGAAAGTCATTTAACCGGTATAATATATCTTTTGTGTTGTTAGAGAATGCAATATTAACGAATTGGAACCAAAAGGAAGCCATAGAAGGAAAAATAGAAACGAGGGATTACAAATAGTATGGAAAAAAATCACTGGTAAGAGATATCAAATATATTAAAATGAATAGCCCAAGAATTCCAATCAGTTTGAGATAAGTAACAAAAAGTTGCAATCAATAATTAATACACTTACCACTGCAAGTGTAGTTAAGACACACGCAGTTGTATAAATCCTCGTTACAGCAGGCATATCTTCATACGCTTGCAATAGAGCCTGCATCTTGTCACCAGTCTATGTCGGTAATGTTGATCACACTAGAAATAGATGAAGTAAATTACTAGCCAGATTAAAAACAACAGATTAATGCTCCAGGAAGAATGTAGCGGAATCTGGAATCTTCAATCACCAAGACATATACGAATTTTTTTCTATTATCGGCAATTTTTAATTAGCTGACAGGTGAAATATGACACCAATATGAATAATGCAAACAAAAAATTGAAAAGGATTTAACAAGATTTTAATAGCATTTAACAAATTTTATCATAAATTCTAACAAATAATTTATTTTAGCGAGAATCTTCACGCGAAAAACAATTCGCTACTCATACTTCTATTTTGTCTTCTTAAATTCGCAAGAAACAGAAATTAGAAATATCTCACGTTAAAAAAAGCTATGTTAGTCATCAAGTCTTACAATTACTTCAACAGATGATTCAAATAAACCGACGAAAAAAGTAACAAGATTCATCGATAAAAAAAATCAAGGCGTAAGAATTGGGGACTTTGGTTTCAGAAGCTCACTCAGCAATCGATTAACCCGGTCAACCATTTTCGATGAATCTTTCATCAATCCGCAAGTTATCAGAGCATTGTCATAGATCTGAAAACAGAAGAGCATGATTTTTTTCTAAACCTTCAAAATTTGAAACTCTAAAATCCTTACTGGACAGAGCATTTGTAAATCACAAGAAATTACGAAATAAAAATTTCTTTTATATTAGATACAAGAAATTCCCTGCGGTAAGGATGACGTAGCAAAACTGCATACTACATAGAACTGTGTTGCAAAATCCTTTTTCAGAAGATAGTGTGACTGAGAACTTGAAACTTATGCACCAAGCCAACACTGAGCAGATCTTCGCAAGGAGTGTCTTATCATATAGCTCAATCAGGTGTTTTTTTTTGCATTTATGGATATGAGCAATACAAAGTGAAAGGAAGTTGTAAAGTTAAGGATCGGTACTAAATTTCCAGAATTCAAGTTACATCACTGATTAAATCCAATTATCACCAATTAAAACCATGTTTGCTTCTTTGAAAAGATGCAAAGCGTGTTTCTTTATAGCAAATATAATACAAGTAAAAAACACATTAGTACCTGTTCAGCAACAAGACCAGCTACTGTCGGTTCTGATTTATGCAACTTGATTAGTGCAGTGATAATTGGATGATTTAAGTTGACATGAAGAGTTGGTTTCAAAAAAGCGAGATGCTCAGTATCCTTCACTTGTCCAACACGAAGGAAATGACGAGCAGCACCCATTTCCGCACTAACTGTGATCATACATGGATGCTCGCTTGTTGCACCCGAGCTCTGCAGTATAAAGGATAAAAATTTTTTTCTTTACTTCATTCAGAAAACTTTCTTTTCAAAGGCTTGTTAATGACATATCTAAATTTAAAATACCTTTATTTCATTTACTTTCACGCTCCCCAATGTAGTTTTCAACCAATCCAGCAAATCTTTCTTGTCAGCATCGCGTATCGTTATCGCTGCAACAAAATTTGCATGATTTTAAAGCAAAAAAAAACAATGCCACACTAGATTAGTGAGAGCAACTTTTGGTTTTATTACAAAGTTAAAGTTTATATGACTAATATGAAGTCATAAATAAAAATGTGTGGGAAATTTGAAACCATCACATAGTACATAAAGATCACATATAGAATTAAGGAAATTATGTAAGAACAAAGAAGCATTTCAAGTCTTTCAGTTTTTTTGAAATTAAGACTATCTTACTTGCAGTTTGAGAGTCACCACCTACTTCGATACGATCCCAATTTTCTGCTGATTTAATTGATTTCATACGGAACTGTTGCATAGCCAGTAAGCAAACTTCATCGGCAGCATCATATGCAAAAAGAACTTCCTTATTCGCTGATTTGAACATTTCATAATAAGGGGAATGTTCCGCAAGCTGGCGACTGGAAAAAGAAAATACGAATTACGGATGAATCGAATTTCCCTCGTTCTAAATTTGAATATTTTTAAAATGCATTTCGACACTGAGTTTACCTGAATAAAAATGTCTGGTGGGAGGACTACTTCACCTGCTTATTCTAACTTGTACAAAAATATTTCTGAATAAATCATATCTTCAAAATTTTTGCATAGCTTACAAAAATAGCACAAATAGCATAAATGCACAAACAGTTCACCTTGGAGCAAATAAATAATAAATTTCATTCTGATTTTCTTGCATTCGATCCACATATTCATTCAAATTAGTTAAAGTTCCTGCTTTGAGAGCTGATGATTCAAACAATAATAAAGAGCCTATTTGTTCCTAAAACATAATTTTTTCTTTTTTAACTGATCCAAACCAATTGAAATATTGAAAGATGAACATTTGGTGAGAGCTGACACAATTTCATTCCGTCATTTATCAGCGATATTTCTTTATCCTCTCTTCGAAGAAAAACGCACAACTTTCAAGAAACATGAAAAGCATTTAAGAAGTACTTTAATTTTAAATGTAAGCCATGAAAAGAATTGATATTATGCAAAAAAGGCTTCCACTTTAACGCAAAGTTAACATTTCGGCAAAGCTAACCTCATTTGAAAATTAATCTATTTTTTTCAAAACATAACGCCCTGTCACAATTTTCAAAACAAAATAAAATAAAATTAAATGCACTGTGAAAGTGAATTGCAATGTGTCTTAATTCGAATGAATTCAAACCAACCTTAATATTTTGGTCAGTCTCGGTACAAATACCTTCCTTAAAATACAAGGAATAACCACTGTAGAATTCCTTATATTTTATTCGATCTTTTTTCATTTCGTTTACAAAATATGACACAACTTTGTCGGTTAAAATTTGGCGCAGTTTCCTGAACAGTTTGTAATCAAAACATCAACATTAAAAAGCTTTTTTTCAAGTGCTATTTAAAGTAACATCGCTTACTGCTAACAAATGGGACCCAATAACTCCAACATTTCTTCGAATTATTCCATCAATTTAATAAGTGCCAATTTCTATTAAGTTCACTTACAAACGCTTGCACATTTTACGCTCTTCTATTTTATGTGTTAACTTCTGCCATACGGTGCATTTGTAATATACGAATAAAGGCGACATATAATGTCGCGATCTTCATATTGCTCAGAAGATCAGGTGCAAGATCTAGAAATTTCGAAAAAGTGAAAAACAGGTATTACACAAGAACAGCATCCATTTGAAGCATTTCTCGACTCAAATTCAATGGAATATCTTCTGAATCGACTACACCAACTAGGAAACGCAAATATCGCGGTAAAAGATCTTTGGCGTTCGACTGAAAAGAATTCAATGAAATATTTGTACGCACAGAAATTAAAAGAATTAAGAGCTTATTTAACTAATAAATTTGCAACACTTTTTTCCAAACCATTTACACTACGTCATTTATATTCGAAATTGCCGGTATTTTTGAACTTTTCATAATAATCATACAAGAGTACAATCAATCTCAATTAATACAACACAACAGCACAACTGCAGAGCACTAATGTTGTCACTTGCAACTGAAGATACGATAAACTAACTATCCAGTCATAGAAAGGAAAAAAAGAAACCTTTATAAGGACCCTTCGTGCATATAGAGAAACTCCCGACTGATCGGTCGAATTGGCAAACTCGAATTGAGATACATTGTGAGATGGAACATATAGCAAAGACTTGACATTTATCGGAGCATCCACCTAAAACACCAAGTGTTTGGATTTTGATTTCATAATTAACAATGCAATAGTTTCAATTCGCTATTTCAAACCTATATCTGCATATGCTTAATGCAGTGGTTGGTTTTCATATGACCACATAACGAGATAAGCACATGCAGCATCATGACAAAAAAAACCTGTAAGTTATGTAAATGTAATCGATATGATTTAATAAATAAATAAATTAATATTAGATTAAATAAAAATTCTAACCTTATAATGAATAGTATATTGCGGTCGATCATTTAATAGATGAGGTGAATGCGTCTTGGCGATTTGTCGGAAGAAAGTATTATGCATTTCGGAAGTCACTTCTTTCGGATTCATTGTCCAAATTGCATCGACAGTATTTACTCGTTCTCCATTCACCGTAATCGGTAAAGTGACAAAGTAAGAATATTTGTTGATCACCTCCACAACCTTATCTTTTTTTACAAATTCTGCTGCATCAGGACGAAGTGTAATTTCAATACGTGAACCTACAGGTAACGAATCGACCTCCTCCACTGAATATGTATCTTTTCTAGAACATTTACTTCAATTAACAACCTTGTATTAAAAGGAATTAGAGGACATCTCGAAATAGGACAAATTTATTTTATCCTAAAAATGAGAAATGAGCTTTTAAATACCATCTGATTGCAAGGTTATAGACATATTACGTGATATGACAGCATAAAATTAAAACAATTTGAAATTTTATTTAGACATACCCATTCCACTTCCATATATAACCTTTATCGCTATCTTCTTTGCGCGTTTTCACTATAACATTATTTGCAACCATGAATGCCGAATAGAAACCAACGCCGAATTGCCCAATAATACTTTCGCTAGAAGCACGGCCCATCGAAGATTGTTCCTCCATGAATCTTTTGGAACCTGGAAAAAAAGTGAAATTGATATGAAAATTTTATTTGATACAACCAGGAAAAACACAAAATTTCTTCTTTTGAAGAACTTGATAAATGTGTCACCTGATTTAGCTATTGTTCCTAGACAATTCACTAAATCTTCTTTGTCCATGCCAATCCCATTATCCTCGAAAATAATCAACCGTGCATCCTCATCCGTGATTATTTTGATTTCATAGGCAATATTCGAATCATTGTTGGCTTCCAGATTTTTGCATCGTCTCTTTTCCAAAGCATCGCTTGCATTTGATATCAGTTCCCGGATAAAAACCTTCACAATCAACATGTGAAGTATAAGGGTTATTCACTTGCATTAGAAGGGAAGAGGATCAATCGAAATACAACGCAAAGATGAATTGTTTAAAATATAAAATCAGTCGAAAGAAATTAACCTCTCGATCCGAATAAAGTGATTTTGCAACAATATCCAACAAATTCTTTGTTTCTGCCTGAAATTCGAAACTTTCAGTTACCATCGGTTTGCCAGCTGATCGAGTTGTGTAAAAACGATTAATCGTAGGTACCACACTGCACGATGCTGGTATCAGATACGGCCGATGATGTAAAAAACGCAGTAACACTGTTACACCTCTTCGAGATGCCATTTACCTTGAAATTATATCTTATTTCGAGATTAAGATTTAAATTTCACTATTCTTAATTACCTGACATATTACCCCACAAATGAAATGTTTTTCATAATGAAAAAATGACAAGTAAGCTTGGAGAAAAAAATGTCAGTTAACTAAGAATAAATACAATTACATCAGTGAAATGTGATGTAACTACATGCTGACATCGTGAAATACCGAGCATTTGATATTAGCTATTAAAACATTTCATTTCGTTTAAAACAGTGAACATTAGGCAGCACTAAACTATTCTGATTAAAATTTTTATACATATTTTCTTGAAGTTTATTTTTTAAATACATTGATGAATATAATATAGTCCGAACACAACAGTCAGCAAAAATTTTTCAACAAATTTTACTAGTATAATATAGAGCAAGATACAAAAAAGAAAAATATATGAATGAAATGAAAACAAACAAGCAAAAGCACTGAAGAGTCGTAAGCTTGTAAATGATCATATGATATTATTTTCTATTTCTTTTCTCTAAACTATTCTTTGGATCGTAAATCCTCTGGAACAAGCAGACGTGAAGGACGCAAAAAATTCTGCCTAATTGACAAAGAAAATGTTGAAAAATTTCATAACTTGATAGGAATGAAATACAAACGAAAGTATGAGATTACCAGATTATGCGGTCTTGTTAACTTTTCTTATACACTGAACTCCTTTATTTACGTTCAATCAACGTTAAAAGGCTATGATACCAAGCAGTTTCTGCAACAAATACGCAGCAAATAAAATTCCGGCAGTTTAATAAAGAAATAGATGAAAATCTTTTCAAAATTGCAAAAGAAACTATAAAATTATCTTTGAGAAATGTTTTCTGAAAGAATTTTAACCTGAAATTCAATTTTCTTAATATAGTATGAAGACACGTACAGAACAAAGACATCATTTTCAAAGACATCCGCTTAAAACTGTAACATCCTACTAAATTTCATTAGCTCAAACCAAACTACTACAACTACGAATAGCTTCTAAAATTTCATTTAATCTTATTTAAAATTCCCGGTATTCGAGTTTTTTCAGAAGATCTCATGAAACATCGAGACAATACATTAAATCAAAAACTATTCCGCACTCTTCATTTCCCTTTTCAAAATTAAAGTAAGCATCGGTCATTTATTATATTGACCCTAATTTTAAATCTTAAGCAAATAAAAATTGAAAATCAAAGCAAAATACAACGAACAATAAAATCATTGTGTTTCTTCTTTATCATGACTGGGCCTAATTCCCATAGCATTATTATCGCTAGACTTGTTCATATTCGTAGTACCAACAGCGACAGTTGAATCATTATCATCAGAAGACTTCATACCACTGCTACCATCAACAGATCTGAGTGCATCACCCGCAGATTGAGCAAGCTGTTGTGCGATACGAGTAATTTCGCTTTCCGCATTAATTACATTGCTAACGACATTCGAACGAGAATTCATAGTTGAAGCAAACTGCTCAACAAAACGATAACATTCAGTGCTATTCTCTTGTAGCATCACCTCTATCGACTTATCCATTGACGGTGCACTATGCAATTCTCTTAGAAGGCTGCTCTCCTTAACCGGTGACAAAGACATATTGCTACGATCATTAACAGCACATTCTCCACTTGGTTCCATAGTATCTACTGCTGGTGTTAGAATCTTCTGAACCACGTTCGCCTCGATGAAGGGCTCATTATCGGATCTAACTGCATTAGAAACAGGAAGAAGAAACTGCGCTGATGTTGACTGAGTGTTTTCGGGTATGAAAACAGGACCAACCATTTGATATCGTACTGCTGTCATTTCTTGCGTTGGACATATCGCAACAGTGGTATCTTGCACGAAATTACTAACATTTTGTCCAATTCCATCAGCATTACTGCAAGATGTAGGAATAAAATGCACTGATGATGTCGATGTTGCTACTTTGTGAGCAACAAATACAGGATTAACCGACTGATATCTTGCTTCTGTCACATGTTGAATTTGTGTTGGGTGCGATGAAACGTTGATTTCCTGCAAAAAATAATTACTTTCTAATCTAATTCTATTGGAATTATCGTCGGAGTTTAATTCATCAGAAATCCTCACATTAGACCAGATTCTACCAATGCCATCACGGGGTTTCGGTTTACCAGCAACAACAGCTGATCCTGCATCACTAGCAAAAAAAGCAAACTGATCGGATTGCACCGCGCCTGATCGTTCGTTCTGAGAACCAAAAACAGGGTCAGATACTTGATAACCTGCAGCAGGCTGATTAACTGATGGCTGATTCAAGGCCACTGCTTGTATGATTCCACTGTTCTGCAAAAAAATTAAAGTATATCGGAATTAAAAAATAAGATAAGTAGATCAGCTAAAGCACTTCAAGGACAAATGAATTTTTTCCTAGTAATTGTATGAACTATGATGCAACTTTTACTTCTTAATGTTTGCGCAAATGTCCCTGTCTGGAAAGTATTTAAACTCCTAAAGCTAATCTACGCCAAGAAAATACTACTCAAGAAAAAACAAAATTCGCAAGCTTCAATAAATTCTTAATATTTCAAACATTCAGATGTTATAAATTGTATAAAATTCACTTTGCCGGGAAAACGCTGATGAAAAGGCCGAACACGTTTTTTCACCCTCAAACTTTCAAGCTGTTGCATAAAAGCACTGTTCTCTGCTTCCACGATCTCATGTGCAGAAGCTTCAGTTGTTTCCGTCATCTTAGTCGACGAAGTCAAATCACCGGATGATTGCTCCAAGATATTATTTGTTGATTTACATCTTTTTTTAATCCTTTCCTGCCATTTTTGTTCTATAAATTCATCCGATTCTGCTATTCTTTGTGGATCAGCAAGAGACTGCAAAAAAAAAAAGAAAATGTAACAATGTGATATTCATGTTTCTCAAGGAATGAGGTAGAAAGATTAAACATTTTTTACGCTTGTAGTGCTGTCAAGCTGATAATAATTATAAAAATATAGCGTTTCCTACTAAAAAATCCAAAAAAATGTCAAAAGTAATATTTTTTGAAGAAAAAGGGGTGGATGTTCCTCACTTCAACAAAACATCTATTTTCGCTTGATAAAGTACAATTTACGATGCTTACTTTTTCTTTTAGACATCGGAAATATATTCAGAGACATAAAATGGCAATTCAAAGTGAAAACCTGGAAGGCCACCTTTCGTAATGAGTAGCTGACTGATTATATCAAGCGGTAGCCATAAGGTAACGATAAAAGGAAGAGTCAAAAATTCCTCAAAAAGTATGAATTGTATTCGTTTACGAAACAGGAGAACCACTCGAGTTAAAAGATTACAAACAGCATAAAAATCACCAAAAAAATAATCTCATATACTACGTTGCATATTCTAGAAGTAAATACCAAATTCAAACAGAAGTTTTTCATTCAATAATATGTTTCAAATTAATTGGCAAAGCACAGTGAAAAATAGTAGGCCTACCTTACAAAGATTGTCACCGTAACCACGATCTAAGAGATGAAGAAAAATACGCCATGGCTCGGGATCACCCATTCGCTTCATTCCCGTCGAATAAACAAGTTTGATTTCAGACTCTTTGCCACACTTAAATTATAACCGCCATAATTAATTCACAAAGTTTTGCGAATTAATAACTATAAAAATTTTGTAGCAATGGAAAGTGATCATAAATTACCAGAATTGCTTATTATTCGTGTATAATTTAATGCAAAATAGAAATAACTGCCTCAAGTCTTTTGAAAAATGAAACAAATTAGTAATAATTAAGGCACCAAATAATATAATTCAGTCACAGTAGCTTTGAGGACGTTTTTTTCAGTAAGTCCACCACGCAACTTATTCTCGTTGATTGTAAATGGTCCATCATCATCATCATCTTCTACTGCGCTGGACATCTCTACATCTTCGGATGTTTCTTCGCCGGAATTTGCACTTCTCCGCTTAGACAGCTCGCTGCTCTGTTCAATGGTTCCCGTCCGCTGAAGTTCTTTTATCAATCTAAAAAAAACCACAGCTAATGAGGAATGAAAAACACTAGCAGTGGGAACATGAGTAGTAAAAACTGCCCTTGAAATACACAACTTGAAAGCTTAAAAAAGCCCTACATCCAAATCTTATACTCAGCTAAACTTATTTCTCGATGTCACACTATTCAACACATTGCCCAAAGAAGACCGAAGTTGCAAAACTGTCTTATAATCATACAAGTAGCGAAGAAACTAAAAAAAAAACACACTTTCCAGAACGGGTAATCACCGTTAATCTGAAATTAAATTTTAGTACAATTTTTGTTCGCATCATTTTCTGATGCTCTAGTCCACATAGTACCAGCAGAAACTTGCCTATTTATTGAAAATATCGTCGGCGTAGCCTCGTACAAATTCACAATTACCTTGCCCACACGAGTTGTCTTATCTGGATACAATACCAATCTCACTTCCTCTTCCTCTTTAGACATGATTCCAAGCTAAATAATTTTCACCATAATGTATGAATAGAAAATATGGTCTCTTCAAGGTTTCCTAAAAGTATAAATGTAAAAAAAAAATTCAATCAAGTTCTCGAAATTTCATGAGAAACAATTGTAAATAAATTGAACAGTCCGACGACTTACGTTATAAGTTTTTTCGGGAAGGCAATACATTTTACATGTTCGCCACAGTTAGGTCATCATGGATTATAAGCAAGATATACATTTAAAAAACCTTGAAAAATACTTGAATTATGCTCTAAACAATTTGAAACTGAGTGATACCAATTTCTGTATCCGTAAATTCCATTTTATCTTGAGAAATGAGAAAATACGACTAAGTTGGTCGTCGACAGCTACTCTAATCCTAATTAAAGGATTCTGCCCACGCTGTTCCACAAAATAACGATCAGCTTCGGTTTTTGGCGTGAGACATAAAAAAATATGCGATGGTAATGGTGATGAACTGCAGCCTAGAAATATGTAAGATATATTCACGAGAAAAACTATAAACAGTGGGAATGTTTTATTCTCAGAATCAGTGAAACAGAACTCAGCTCAAAAACTGAAACTCAATTGCAATTTCAAAGAAATCTGACTCCCTGATTTATTCCTCTATTTTCGTCTTTTAATAAGTTTTATTTAAATATTAATGACCATAAAAAACTTCAATCAACATACTGGGGAAAAATTTTTGCAGAGAAGGACAAACTGGTGTACGTACCAATACTAGCTGCTTTTTCTTTCTTTTCTTCTCATAAGTTGATCTGTAAAGGAACAATTTAACTCATAAAATCTTTTATAATTCTAATATTCTTAATTTTTAAACAATATTTTATTTATTTTTAATGCTTAAAAAATTATAGAAAATCTTAATGTCATACAGAATGAGCAAAAACAGTCAAGGCAGTTGCAAGATCTTTTTCTGCTATAACTTATTAGAGGCATGAAAGTGCTGCATGAGTTATGTACACATGAGAATGTCAAGGCATGAGAATGAATTATGGAGATGAAATCCTGATGGAGAGAAAACTTCAATTACTAGAAATTTAAAAAATAAAATAAGGTATACTGACCCTTCCATGACAAGCTGTTGGAACTTAGTTTGATCAAATTTGCCACAAACTCTTCTTTTCCATTCAAATCCATTAATCAAAATAAACAGCTCCTTAACATCTCGTGGTATACCTGCCATCAGAGCTGAAGTTTCCAAAATAAAGAAGTAAGTTCTATTATTATTTACTAACTGACTTGCCAAGTACAAGCACTTGCTTTATTGATCTGAATTTCTATCATTTCTAGCTTTTAGTACTGTGGAAAATATATCAGAGAAAAGTATGTGAAATGAAGTCTAGCATCTTTCACTACATCAAAGTTCTTTATCACGATGTTTGACAAAAGCAAAGCAAATAAAAATGAAGGAAAAACCAACTTTCATCAATGCGTGTTGAAGATCTTAATAGTTTGAGCGAATTGAAATAGTAATTACGGACTTGATCCTTGTCCTTATTCAGTTTTCTTCGTGCCATTAATTTCGCCATTTGTTCGAAATCTTTTCCGTACTAGAAATTTGCAACATCTATCATAACTATTTAAATAACAGTTGGTCACCGTTTTAGAAGTACCTATGTTCTGGCAAAGTCAATTAATTTCTCCTGAATGCATGGATCAGCTTCCTTAGGCAAACCAAGTATCAATCAAATAAAACCGATCATTATCCAAATATCTAAGTCAAAAAAGTATCAATCAAATAAAACTGATCATTATCCAAATATCTAAGTTAAAAAAATAAAATTCACTCCAAGTGCTTCAACACGATCATAGTGATTCCAAAAACACCATGAGATGCTTCTAGTTGTTGGTTAACTATTCCGAATCGTTAAAAGCCTATTAAAAAAACAATTCTCCCTTGCATTCACACAAATTTATGAGTCGATTAAATCCGATATGAACAGATAAAAGATACGTTACGCTCAACAATCCACAAAAAAACCCCAAACAAATGAAACTGCATGTGAACGAAAGATAATAAATGTCTTCTTACAAAACTACTAACCAGTTTAATACCCTCGAAAAATGCGTTGATTTCCGAGCTGTTCCATTGCTCCCATCGACGGGGAACTTTATTGATAGTATTAGTAATCGTAGGCACAGTTGCATTCGTTTCTAGACTATATTGTGGTGGAACATTAGAAGTAGGAGAATGAGTAATGATTGTCGTTGTAGCAACATTAGCATTAACAGTACTAGTAGATATTTCAGGAAGAGCAAAGGAAGAAGTAGTGATTATCGAATCAGCAACAGCATCTCGAACAGCTATTAGAGTATCTCTTATTGTTGCTGTAACGCTGGTAGATGCTGCTGAAGTTTGTGAATTTAGAGTAAATGGTCGATAGATAATTCGTCGACGAGAAACTGCTGCAGTAGAGATGCCATCTCCTAGTTCTGATCTAGTCTCTTCGACTGCTTTTGATCCTGTTTGTACAGACATGTTTGCGCAGAGCGGAAATCTACAATGATGATCTCTCTTCAACGTTTCAATGTCACATTCATTTCTTCTTCTGCCAAGCCATATAAAAATATTTCGTTAATAAGCGATGCAAATTTTTTAAAATACATTTAAAATTGACGAATGCAACAGTTGCAACATTAATTTCAACTTTTGATCCATTCATCTAGCTGATTGTCGCTTGGAACCAAATTAAGTATTCGTTTTCAAAAAAAAACCAAAGAATTCTAGAAAAATCAATACAAGAAAATTTAAACACAGCAGTTTGTCAAATATTTTTGCAGATTACGTTAATAAAGTTGAAACTAGCAAAAATGACCACATAAGAAGTTAAAAGTATAAGAAACTCTACGTTGGGCAATAATAGATCATTGAGTGGTTTGATAAGAAATTGAAAACTTAACTATATTCACATAAATTCTTCACGAATTTTTTGAAACAAAAGTGGGAAAATTTCCCGTTCATCTTATTTAAACTACCATGTGGGAAAATTCCTCGATTTATCTTACCCAGACTCCCGGGAGAGAAAATTCCCCGACTCATCTTACTCAATCCACCCGGAATTCCTTAATTCCCCCTTTATAAACATCAAAACAACAAGGACAAAAATCTCTGTTAGAACCAATATTTCACAGACCACCAAACTGTTACTATGTAAAATAGTGAAGTGGTTAGGACTTTGTTCAAAATTAGTACAATTGAAGGGATGATTGGAAGGCACGGTGTAGTTGGAGGGGAAGGGAATAGTTCTGTTAATGCAAGATTCTGGGAATCTTAATTAGTATGATGAAGTAATTAGGAAGATTTAACAAGCAGCAAACGTGCAACCTGAAAATGGACACCAAATTTATTATTGTTCATATTCTATGGAAATTGCAACACTTTTCAGGTGGTTTCTGAATTGTGGTAAACTTTATATGTGCTAGAAAACCCTATATTATACTTTTCATTGCATCTTCTATTCAACTTTTTAAAATATCATTTAGAGAATAATGCGCAGAGGATTTGCCTATTCGAGGCCTTCCGATTTTGAGCCAACTGTTCGTTTTCCAACTTCTTCGGGATTTATGGGTGCTGTACCACCACCAACTCAATTGACAATCCCAAATGCTGTTGCTTCGATGAGCGATGCTATGACCAAAGATCTGGAACGCAAAAAGGAAGAGCAGGTATGTTGTTGGAGTGTTTTTCATTTTTTGTTTAAATTACTTTAAAATATACGAAATTTTCATAAAACTACTTCCAATTCAATGGGTAGTTAGGTTTCCAATGGAATATTTTGATTTGTATTTTTGTTGTTAGTACGATGCCTTGATGTCGAGCGGTGGGAAATCCACAAATGGCAAGCCTGAACCGCGTAAGAAGAAAATCTACGATGACGAGTAAGTTGGCACTAAGAAAATTGATGATGGTGCAGTGTTTTTTATCAACAAAAAAAAATCGTGAACTCAAGTAATATGCGGCTACATATTAAAGCATTTCGGTTGAACAGTATCATTGATTTCAAGGCTTTTCTTTTGTCCTGGCCTTTATATAACTTATGAGTTTGTATTATTCTTATCTGCTCTTCAATATTTTCTGCATAAGCTTTATTCTGCACCAGGTTGAATCGGTTAACACACTCTAATAAATCTGCACTTGTTTACAAACGCAGATCTAATAGTTAAGTTCATGATAATACTTGTTTACGTGAAGTTGATGAATGCTTTCATCATGAAACTTCTGGATTTATTCCTTTGTATGTTTCAGATATTTGGAGAAGGATTCAGATGATGAATTGGAATATCAGCCAGCACCCGGAAGTCCTGGGACAAATGCACATTCCGTTGACGATAATGATGACGAAGGGGAAGATCCATTGGATGCTTTTATGGCGGGAGTTGACAAACAGGTGTTCGAGTTTTCTAACGATTTTAGCTTCCTCCTTTTTGCTTTCAGCAATAAACTCGTTAATTTGAATTCGTCATATTAAGAAGGCAAAAAGCGGAAGTTTTTTAACTCCCTGATATTCTAGTTTTTTAAGTTAACATTATTTCACTTCTTTTCTGTGCTTTCATTGTGTTAAGAAGTTTATCTTAGGGAGTCGCAGTTATTGAAGAATTTCGTAGTTCTTGAGATTCCAAATTATCTTTAAGAATTGAACTTTGTATTATTTTAGGCGGAACAAGATAAAGCAGAAAGTGAAAGAAAGGATAAAGAGCGATGCATAAAAATAGAAAAAGGTACCGATTTAGAGGATGATAAAGATAAAGGGCTTGGGCGAGCGGATATTGATGATGAGGATATGCAAGAATCATATTTCAAGTAAGCTATTAAAGCATTTTTTTTCCATTCGCTAGCGAGTAATGCAAGTTATATTCCTATTCATTGATTTTATCGAGTTTAGCGAATTATTTGACTAATTTGATAATTTAGTTTTTAGTGATAAGCTAGGTTTCTAACAGTACCGAAAAGAGCAAGTTGCTATACGCCCAAACATATTATTATTACTTTCATTTAAAACAAATGATTACGAAAACAAAAAAATAATGTTCCAGATTTATGGAAGAACATAAGACAAATACACTTGAAGATGAAATATACGAATACGATGAAGATGGCAATATTATTTGGACTTGGAAGAAAGTGATTGATCCACTTCAACCGATTGACCATACAGCAATGGGCTATGCACCATTCAACAAAAATTTTTATCGTGAACATGAGCAAATAAAGTAAGGCTGAATCTTTTACTTCTGTTAATCGATTTGCAATATGTAAAAATATTTGGAATTGCGTAAAATTGTTAATATTCACGAATTTCATACTCATCTCTATGTCAGTTGCTAATCGGGAAGTTGCAGATTAATGACAGCGATAAAAGTTTTTGAATTACGAAACAGTCTTAAGCTGAAAGTAGCTGGTTTCAATCCGCCAAAGCCGGTTACTGCATTTGCGCATTTTGGCTTTGATGAGGCACTCATGAATGCAATTCGGAAATCGGAGTATGAACATCCTACCCCTATTCAGTCTCAGGTATCTGTGCAAGTAGTTGGCAGTTTCCATCTTTCATTGCTTAATTAGACATCATACGACTGCTCTTATTTTTGGCAACGTGACAGCATCTTAATAGAATGATTCTGAAACTATTATAATTTATAGTTAAAGGCTATCATTTTAAATAGATGGATAGTGAAAAAGTAATGCTGCGGTGTGGCAGAAATTACGGAATAATACTTCTTTGCCGTTTGCCATTGATCTTGATGCATTGCTAAAACACTTCCCTTTTTGAAGCAAAACAATTAATAATGGTTAAAGGACGCATGATGGCTTTCAAATTAACTAATCGAATTAAATTATAGAATATTTCAGTCTATACCAGCAGCGCTGAGTGGACGAGATGTTTTGGGGATAGCCAAAACAGGCAGTGGCAAAACAGTAGCTTATCTGTGGCCAGCTATCATCCATATTATGGACCAACCAGATCTGAAAGATGGAGATGGTCCAATTGCTCTGGTTATTGTGCCAACTCGAGAATTAGCACTACAAGTAAAATGTTACTTCATCCCTGTTTTAGATTGCAATAAGTCGCATTAAAGTCTTAACACTTGATTTTTTGATAGTTCAACATATACAGCTTCATTACCTTATTTATTTATATTGACTTCACTATTTAACGTATTTGTATTTACAGGTATATCAAGAAGCTAAACGTTATTGCAAAATGTACAACATTAATGTTGTTTGTGCTTATGGTGGTGGAAATAAGTGGGAGCAGCAGAATGCACTCACTGTGGGAGCTGAATTAGTTGTCGCAACACCGGTTCTTCTTATATTTAATTTTTCCATATTGTTTTCAACAATTTATAGCTCATCTTCCTCCTCTATATGAATTAGGAAATGATTTTTTTTTTCATTCGTTGTAAAGAAAATTGATCTGATTTCAACCGAAATCATGCTTTTTTACTACAGGTGATTTTTTATAAAAATTAGGACGAATGCGGTAGCGAGTCTTTTATAAGCATGCCTTCAAAATATTTTTTTTCAGTTCATGAATACTGCGAGTTTTTTACAGGGTCGTATAATCGATTTAGTGAAAATTAATGCAACGAATTTTAATCGTGTGACTTTCCTGGTGTTTGATGAAGCTGATCGAATGTTTGATATGGGTTTCGGTCAGTTGCTATCAATTTACTATGCAATTCTTGCAATAAAATTTCTTTATTCCTTCGGTTTGGGATAACCATGATAGCATTTTGATAAAAATCGGTCCATGACACGCAGTTTTGCAAAACTGTTGCTGAATAGCGGTTTTTGAAATTTTATAATTTAGTTTACTGCAATAGAAGGAAAATTTATCTTTAGAAATTTTTATAATCAATACAGTACAGGTTTAACTTAATCTGACGTATTTTTCAGAGGCACAAGTGCAGTCTATATCGGATCACATACGTCCTGATCGGCAGTGTTTGATGTTTAGTGCGACATTCAAGAGTAAAGTCGAAAAATTGGCTCGAGAAGCACTTACTGATCCTGTCCGCATTGTGCAAGGAGAAGTTGGGGAGGTAACATTTATAGCAGAATCACTGCAGCTTGCGTTATGCACTTATACAATTTATAAAGACACAGGTTCTGAGACGAGATTTAGTTTCATTTACAGTACAGCTCAAATATTTTAATTTATAATTCTGGTTACTGCTGCTTTTTCAGAGCCTTGTGAATATAAAAATTTTTTGTAGTTTATCTTTAGCTTCTTAGTCAGTGACATATTTTTGCTTCTCATTTCTTACTAGCGATTCTTTTTTGTTAATTTAAAGAAATAATGTAATTCAGTACAATAACTTTTAATGAAATATAACTATTTCCAGCGACTATTTTTCTACGTAATGCTTTACTGATCATCCTGTGTCTTTTTAAATCATTTCTTCAGTTAATTTGGTTAAAAATTTAAAGTTATGGAGAATGAGAACCTACTTTATGTAATCTACTTTTACAGTTGGATTTGAATATATTTTGGAGTTTAGGCAAATGCTGATGTTATACAAACGATTGAAGTGTTAGAAAATGCAGATACAAAGTGGCAGTGGTTGTTAAATCATCTTGTAAAATTTTCATCGGGTAAGTCGTATTAATGGGTTCAGCTGATTTTATCTTAGGTTCCTTATTTCTGAAATTATGGATTTCGATTAAAATCATATATTCAGTCTTTTCTGCTGTTCTGTTTTAATCAAATATTTAGCATTTTTGTTCTTTATTTGATGCTTCTTCAAACAGTTTATATAAATGATATACCACTCTTCATTTTACAAGTAAAGGTGGTAGCTTCAAAAGATTGTCTTCGGTAATATCATAGCAAATATTTTCTTTAACTAATTTGGTTACAGTAGGAAAAGTTCTCATCTTTGTGACGAAGAAGATACACGCGGAGGATGTGGCGAATCGCTTGTGTATGAAAGATTTTAAACCTATATTATTGCATGGTGACATGTTGCAAGCCGAGCGTAATGAGAAACTCCAAGCCTTTCGGAAGGATTCAAACATTTTGGTTGCTACAGATGTGGCTGGTAAGGGAAAGTCCTTTTTTAGTTGCTTAACAGAAACATATTTCTTTAAGAGTTTAGAGAGTTTTTTAATTTTCAAATTTATCTAATTATTTCCTTTTCTCCTTCAATTTTAAAATATTTTGGAATTAAGAAATAGTTTATAATCCACTCTTTTTTTCAGCTCGCGGTCTGGATATTCCGGAAATTAGGACCGTGGTAAATTTCGACTTGGCGCGTGATATTGACACTCATGTACATCGGATTGGAAGGACTGGACGTGCAGGTGTGTTCTTATTTTTCCAGCAGTTTTTGTTTTTCTTTTTACCATATCACTTTTATTTTTAATTCACTTTGGTTTATGAAATTGCTTTTTCTTCATGACTTAATTCACAAATACATAATCTGCAACATTCTTTTAATTTATACATTTTTTAGGTCAGAAAGGTTGGGCATATACTTTGGTGCTGGAGAGCGACAAAGAAATGGCTGGACACTTAGTAAGAAATCTAGAGAGTGTTAATCAGGTTGTACCCGAGTCATTGCTCCAGTTGGCCATGAAATCAGCGTGGTTCCGTGATTCTCGAGAAAGAGGAGCAAGCCGACCACAGCAAAGGCTTGGATTGGGATATAAGCCAAAAACAAAGAGTTGGCAATTCTTCTTTTTTTTGGTGTTTGCGGCTGAAATACAGTGGAAGTTTTTTATACCTGTATAGATGAATAGGAAACTAACTAAATGTTAAGGAAGTTAGATATTTTGAAATTTAAGTTGAAGTTTTTTGCAAATCTCAGTTATGATTTAAAAAGCATGGAGCTAATGCATTATCCTTGTAGCTCTGCGCACAGATACACCTGCTACCAGCATAGCTAGAGCTCTGAATTTCGAGGAAAATCAAAGTAAGGGGAAAAATGTACTGGATATGGCAAAAGCTTCTGATGGATCTACAAATCGTTTGCAGGCCATGAAAGCCGCTTTCAAGGTTGATATAAGATCACGCTTCCAACAATAATTACATCTCATTTCTTCTGTATAAGTTAGCAGGCTCATTTATGGATATAGGATAGAAGTGCAAGGAGAAGAGAACTAATCTGGTTTTTGTTCACCATTTTCAATTTGTTTTCCAAGTATAATGATTGTAACAAGTGAATGACGTTGAAGCGATTAGGCCATATAGCTCTAAAGCTTAACTGGGAGTTTATTTCTTGTAATTAATAATTATTGGAAATGATCGTTCGGGTCGAATATTTTAACCAACAGTTAGGTTAGACTTGTAATTCATTAGTTGGCTTCCCGATTCAATTTCAGAAGGTATATTTCTATAGGCACATATAATGTATTATCACGCTACTGCAAGGATGCTTATCTAATATAAGATAACATGGTGAATTTTTTTTTATCTGGTTTACGTAGGCGCAATTTGTTGAAGAAGTTAAAAATTTTAACGGAAAAACTTGAATAAATGGCATTGCAGTGTTCGTTTAGTAGTACGTTTCGACCGTCATCTAGCGATGAATGGGCAGCAAGTAGAGCTCCAGCAACTGATCCAACCCCAGAATGGAAAAAAAGACTTGAACAAGCTGCTGAAGCTGTTAATCGACAAGTTGCAGCTTCAGTTAATAGTGGTTTTTCTTCTCGTGAAGGTATCCTACTTAAGAAAATAATTTTTGGTGCTGTCATGTGCCAAATATGTGAAGAAGTAAATTGAGATTTTTGTGAGTAACTAATGAGCAGTGAATGATGCAAAATCATGTAATCTAAAACAAGCAAGGAAAAATAAGTGCAGTTCTTAAATTACTATCCATAAAAAATATGAGATTTTTTAGTTTTTTTCCTTTTCTTTAATTGTTAATGCAACAAACACTTTTAGTTTTTATTAATCGGAACGTTTTTAGTCATTTCTGTCTTATGACTTTATAAGCATTTGTCACTTCTCAAACTTTAAACGTTGAATTCCTTTTAGCCGTTTTGATGGGTAGAATTGTATAATATTTTTTTTTTGTGTCTTTTAAAACACTTTAATGTGTTTTTATTTTTGAACTCATACTTTTCTAGAAAGATGCGAAAAAAATACTAGCACTGATGAGGGTCCAACTTTTGGCAGCAAGAAGAGATCTCGATGGCATTAACTTGTGAGGTTTAGTAATTATTCTTTATTGTATTTTGTACATTGATAATAAAAATATGGTTTTTTCCTTATTGTACAGAAGGTGGCAAAAAAATTTTGTAATAAGCACTCATTTATGATTCTGTAAAGTTTGGACTCTGAACAGTACAGTTATGCCCTGATTTTGGAGCTGGTCTTTTTGTTGCAATGTAAACATAAAACATGTTTAAATAATTGCGATCAATTAGAAAAAATATTGTATAATCAAGATGCACTATTTCGAGCATACTTAGCACAAATACGTACGGATTTAAAAAATAGTGAATCTTATAATTTGGAAGAGGAATTCATATCTTTTTTTCTTTGTATGAATTTCTGAAACAGCTCCCTTCAATATTTGTTTTCGCTTTTTTTTGTATTGTTTAGGAAAATTTAAAAACATATCCAGCATGAGTTTACAATCTTGGCAAATAATATATTAGTGCAGGAATCTTAAATCAAATTAGTTTAATTGTTGTGAGCTCAACGTAAAAGGTCTGTTATGAAAAGTTCGGTTGACTTAAACGTTTTTTTTTTGCCACAGCGGAAGTCAGCAAAATGCGAAGTATTTTTTACAGGTAGTAATTAATGCACAAAATTAAGGTTGGGTCTTTTTTTTGAATTCCGTTTTTTACAAAGATTTATTTCATGAATCAGTAAAAAAAAAGTTCACGATGTGTAATTCACAAGTAGATTAATATACGATTCTGGTAAAACAAGCTTAGGATATACTTCATTATATGAGGGAGATCAAATCTCAATTTTCTGGATTCCAAATTTTTAAATGAATGAGGTCCTCGGCTATTTCATGATTTATGCCTACCATTTCATATACTTTTGAAATGAATAAATAGATATCTAATTCTAATAAATGAAATAGAAATATTTTCTCAGTGGTGCAACGCATCGATTTAGAATTGCATTTTGAGTATCTAATAGCCTTAAAGCAATATAATTTCTTATTCGAAATATACAAAATACAAAAGAGCTAAAGCGAAGGAGGAAGAAAAAGGACTGTTTTGGAATGATTTTATAAATTAAATTAATACTTTAACCTAATACTTTTTGAAATAGAAGAAATACAACTTCTGCATGATTTATTGTCCATATAAGCAAATATTCGATGCACTGCTCGCCATGATTTACAAATTTTTTTGATAAGGTATGGTAATTGTACGACTTCTTGGCTTGCAGCGAACAGTGTAATTACACTCCTGGAAAATTCATCATTTTCAATGAGAATAACTTAGAAATGGATGAAAATTCATCAATGAGAATAACTTAGAAATGGATGAATATTTGGAGAAAAGATTACATAAATGCCTGTGCCTGATTTTTGTATTCATGATAGCAGATAAATGCGGTCATTGCATAGCACACAGCTTTCAAAAAGAATCCGAATGTTTGCACAACTGAGAAATTTATTGCTCGAAACACAATGTGTTTAGGTAATTTCAGTAGTTTGAACTTTTCCTGAAAAGAAGGTCTGATTCATTTTGTCATCAGGCTTAATACAATTAAGGTGTATACAATGAGGTAAGCGTATCATTGTAAAGTCTGTAGCAGAAAAAATATGAGAAACAGGTTATGCAAAACTCAGACTAACCTGTTGACCTGTATATTTGAAACAAGAAGTGAAAGCTTCGAATTCCAATTCGATTTGCACAAAAAGACACAAAGCAATAAAAATAAGCCCAAATAAGGCTATCTGCCAATAAACATCATTATAAGTGAAGTATGGATGGAAGCGAAAAAGAAAAGAGTTTCCACTAGGAAACAACTGAAACTTACTTCCCAACTGTAAATGAAACCAAGTATGATATTTGTTATCAGTGATATTATCCGTGTCATCAGTTCTGACAAATGTGGGTGATAGAGCTATAACATACAATATATAGTTGAAATCTTTACCATAACATAGTATCAGACACCAAAATAGTTAAGTATAGCAAGGTAAATTCGAGAAATACTATATCTTGCAGTATAGAATAGTCTAAAGCATCAATTGCTCATTGATGAATATGGTCACTTGTATACTTTTATTTATTTACTATTTATATTTAGATAAACAAAATTTATCCATAAGTAATTTACTCATTTATATTTCTGTCAAAAGCATCTTACCGACTTTGCTTCAGATGTTAATGAAACATTTTCATCCACCAAAGTGTTAATTTTCGATTTATTAAATGACTCCTTATCAATCATTTTCAACAAACAACGAGACAATATGACGTGAAATGACACAGCCATATGTTCCGATGGTACAGCTATCAATACAGTCTAAAAAAAAATTTCCCTTTTTTCTTAAATTAGTCTTAAGCCTAAATCTCTTTCAATGCAGGCTAATTAGATTTAAAAATATATGTAGATGAGAACCTACATATTTTTTTTAAATCTCTTAAAAGAAAATACTGATTATTAGTTCAGTATAAGCATATATAACTAGTATTAGCGATACTGACTTATTCTGTATTTTGTTGTCTGCATAAAAATATCTTGAATATTTGGCACATTGATGAATTTATAGAATAAATATTTTCTCTTATCTTCATAAGAAAAACTCTCGCCTTTGCAACTTTTAATGTCACTTCGTTATCTTCTTAAATTATCTGAAGATACAATAAATGTTCGATAAAAGAAAATAAATAAATAAATGTTAACTGATAAAGTCCGTGATATGAAAACAGTGGAACCAATAGCAGATAATTGTATAGCACAAAGAGTTAAGAAATGAATCTTTGAAGTGTCACTAAGCATTGCCGTAAAAATTTGTCCCATAATTATATTATATGCTGCTCGTTCAAGTCCATGTATAATAAGCAGGATGAAACCAAAAAGCTAGAATGATGATTTCCTGATTTAGAGTTATTTTTTATATTATTTCACAAATCAAAAATTTGCCTCTTATGTTCGATATTTATAGCATCGTAAATTTCAACAGTTAATTTTTTGTTTTTGATTTCTATGAAAGTGAACTAATAATTTTAAATGTGTTATTTACGGTTAATTAGTGAATTTGTGTATGAATATAGTTCAATAGCCTTTCAAGTGACAATAGCCCAATACACTCAATGATCGTACACAGTAAATGCGTGAAGCTTGCAGACATAATTTACGATAAACTTACAAGAAACAACTTATGATTATGATAATTGCGCAAGACACTTCTGGTGCCACTTACGAACCGAATGATAGAATCCCCTCTAGCAGAAACGATTGGTTTATTGAATTCTGGGACCGCGGTGATTAATGTTACTGTTATTTCATCCACCGAACAACGCTGATTGCAATATCGAGTTAACTTGAAAAAAAAACGAATTGCAGTAAAATGACTGAGGTAAGAAAAAAGCGGTCGTTCTTTTGATCAAGTGATAACACCCAGAATTCATACCATAAATCGGTAATCAAATTGCTGAAGATTCCAAATATACAACGCTGCATCGACACCTTTATTGATGATACAATAATGTGTGGTGGCAGTTGAAATGCTATCTACAACCAGTGCCATTGATAATATTACAATAAATATATCGCCTTCCTTTATCATCGGATTCATGTCAAGAAGATAACCGCCATAACTATAATTTCATGAGAATATAACTGAATCTGATAAGTCAGAAATTTACTGAGTAAAGATTCTTGAATCGTGAATTTTAAGAGGTTCGGGTCATGTTAGAAAAACGAGGAATAATTCACGAATATTATTGTTATATCAGTCAGTTTGACTTTTGCAATTATGTGAAATTGAAAAATTGCAAAGAAGAAAATGTGAGAAAACTAACAGCATTCCACAACCGATAAATGTGAATATGGTGAAAGAAAAGATTCCGGAATGGGAGCTTTTCCAGACTTGATGTAGGATAGCGTATCGGGTATAACTTCGTATTTTCGATGACAATTTCATCAAATGTTCGTCGTTTGCAATATTACCAAAACAATTTTTCTGTAGCAATAGATCTTTTTCCATTTGAACCGTTTGAGAAATTTTGCTGGATAAAATGATATCTGATTTTTTCGAAAGCTGCAAATTTAGAATAAAATGATCAGTCCAATATTGAAGTTTTAACAAATTTTTTGGATTTGAAAAGTTTTCATTTAAGATGATATCTAAAGAAATTTTTTATGAATTCAATTTCTAATTATCCAAAAAAATTTTCAGCTTGCCCTTTTTGAAAGTATGCTTAGTGTTATTGCCAATGGTAAAACACTCAGTGTAATCAATGATAGATAAACTTCATGATAATAACAAATAATTAAGGATGATATGATGATTGCAGCACTTCGACATTGCATCCCGAATGTTTCCGATCCCTTTTGCAGCAGATCAACATTTCTGCAATTTCCCTTCGAAACTTTAAAAATTGAGTTATTGTGTGCTACTGTAAATTATTGTTGCATTCTCTTTCGAAGGACATCGAATTTATGGGAGAATATTAATTTAATGTTCTTCGGTATCATTATCTGAGGAAAAGTTCCCCAGCAGTTGGGAACGGTCCAGTGAGAAATTTGCTTTCATTTTTCATTCGTAATTTGAAATGTTAATATTATTTAGTTATATCGGAAAAACAGTGAACTTACTTAATTACTTTTGCAAGAATTTCTTCATTTAAATATTTATGCCTGTGCATCCCATCATAGCGTTGTTTCAAACGAATTCTAATTCTTTCTTTGAGAACTGTGGTTGATAAATGCTTAATTTAAGCTAGGGTTATTAAAGATGTAAACTGAGCGATAAATTTTCAAAGCTTCAATAGAAGTTCAATTCTAAATTATTACCTTAAGAAATAATTGCACAAACTAAACTGAAAGTAATTAGAACCATATAAGGTCAAAAATGACAGAAATAACAAATTGAAAAAGCATATTGCATTTCATCAAGAAATAAAATGATCTTTTAAAAAACTATTCATTTGAGGTCAGATTATCTAGGGTACGAAGACTTCCTCATTTCAGGACCCTGTTTATGGCATGCAGTCCAACATATAGCCTTTCTGATCAAGAAATCTTGGCTATACAGTCTTTCTAACCTAAGTAAAGGCAAAATATTTAAGACTATTTTTTAATGAAATGAAACAAGAATTACCATGCCAAAATGGGTAGTAACAGCTAAAACAATGACAAATACAAGGATAATTATTTGTTCAAAAATTTCCTTAAGAAATGATTCAGTTTTTAGCTCATTTGTCAGTAGAATATGCTTGATCCGGCCAAGGGATACTACCACAAATGAAACACTGCAACCGCCAAGTATCGCAAATAATAGACCAATAAAAAAAATATTTTTGCTTGATTTGGTGTCACAGATCTGAAAACTTAAAAAAATCACAGGTTGCCTAATTAACAGGCCTATTCAGGCACAATCTCCAAAGATGGACCTGTCGATGATATGTTCTTATTGAGAATTTACAACAATTGTTTTAAACTGTTTTACTATTCAAGATAATGCGAGGAATATTGATCAGTAATCTAAATAAATTTTCAATTAATTTCAAAGAGCTCTACTTTAAGTTTCTCATCTCAAAAATAGTATGCTCAAATTTCGTAAGAAAAAGAAAACGTGTAACATACCATTCCAAAAAATATTTTCTTCTTTAGAAACCATGATAGCGTCTTCCGCTTTTCGCTAAATTTTCATACTATTATAGATTTTCTGCTTCATCAAGTTTCTTAATTGAAATTTATGGATTTAAAATATTATTGAAGAAAAATTAACCTTTCAAGATCTGTTGCAAAAATATCAGCGACAATTAATCTATTCTTACTAATTACATCTGCAACGGTAACATTTCGCTTTTCATTCATTCTTGCTGTACTGCCAATCAATGCTTTTTGTTCAACGCTATGTAGATGATAACCGTATTGTTGTTGCCCATTCTGTGTCATCTTCTTCTACTTCCTTGGTTGATAATCAATTTCGTTGAAACCGTTGACCGGATTTCTTTAAAATATTGCTGATTAAATTGCAATTAAAATTTTCAATATTTTTTAGAATTCTATTAAGGAAATTAGTAATTTCATTTTAAAAATAATGAACGAAAGTTTCCAGCCTTTTCATCGCATAGAAGTAAGTTATTTCAATTAAATTTGCTTTACAGAGGAAAATATTGCTCCAACTCACAGCTGAATTTCATTTCTTTTGCAGATCTTTGAACTTATTGCAAAAAGGATCAGGACGGTGATTTTTAACCAAGTTTATTTTGCAAGTGATTTCTCCATAGATTTCAAAATTGTATGAAGAATTTCAAGTAACTTTCTTATGATGTTTTCATTCTTAAATATATGCCTTAAAAAGTTATATATCTACTTTTTATGTTCGAATATGAAGGAATTTTCATATTTTATTGATGAACTTTCAAAAAAAGAAATTGGCAAAATGAATCAAATCATATCATTGTGCATCCAAAATATCGATACGTGTTTGAGATTTCAATCAGGCATTTTTCTTTTATGCTAACACGAATTAAAATGGACGATTCCAGATTTCATGCAGATACTATTCTTGCAGAAATATATTTTTCTGGATGCAAAATATTATCTCGATTTTTGATCTAATGATTTGAATGATTTTTGTAAGATCTTTTAAACGTAACATGAAAATCATTGCAACAACCCAGCACATAACAATTTATTTAGGAAAATTCAGATGATCTAGTGTATTTATTCTGGAACTGAATATATTCAGGTCTCATTTTAAAATAAAAATTTGTATTTGAATACAGTTAATAGTAATTAATATTAAGGCTAGCCATTTGTTTTCATTTGTTGATAATTTATATGAAGGCATTAAGAAGATATTTACTTTCTTTTAATGTGCTAAAAAGTTCAACAGAGGAATTGAGAAAAAGACCTTCGAAGATATATCGTTATCATTTGCATACAAATGATTTATAAAAAACGAAAAAAAAAAACGAAATATTGCAGTATCTATCGGAAACCAATTTCTGAAAAGCACTAAATTTGGTGAAAAGTAGAAAGGGTTAAAATGGAAAGGTGTTTATTATCACAAGAAAGTGTAATGACGAAATTTCTTTAACCTATTAACCTTTTGCCAAATTCATGGTCTACTCAAAGAATTTTTCTCATATATAAAATTTCTTCAAGTTCAATTAATTTTATGAACTGTTTGTTTTACGCATCAAAACAGATCAATGAAAATTTTTTAGTGAACAATGAAATGAATTCAAAGTTAGAAAATAGTTTCAAAAAATGTAAATAATGAATGAGATTCTTCTCCTTCCTTGCTTTATTCTTTTAGATTAAAACGAATTTAACAGTTACAATTCTCGAATATCTTTTATATGTCTATTTGTAAGAGCGATTATGGAACGTGCTCATCCTGGAAGAGCAGATTACAGAAACTGTTTGAATTAGAGTCAATAATCCATACTGATATAAGGTCACGGAGTTGAAATAAAGATGGATTAAACGAACAATGAAGAAGGAAGCGAAATTTCAAAGAGATCATTAATGAATTAATGACGAAGAGAGAAAGAAAGAGGGAAATATGGAGTTATTTGAACCATTAAATTCACATGCTATTATAGCTACTGAGGTACGAAAGCAACTGGATGAAGGGTATAATTTTCCCTCAAATACAAAGCGGTTATTGCGAGACCGATGAATATACCGGTAGCAGTAACGATCGGATTTCTAGTTTCTCTTCAGAATGACCGCTTGGTTACAAGAGATGAAATGGGAGATTTAATATAGGGGAATGGTAGTATGGACTGTGTTGAATTGAAAAATTTGTAATCGTATCGTACCATTGCTTTAACTGTTATCATAAAATGAATTACTGTGAGAGATATAATATTATGTAAAGGAAAAAAGAATGTAAGAAGAGCAGAAAGAGTGATGAATAAGAATGCTTGAAAATTTAAAAAGTTTCATGAAAAAGATTGGTGTAGCATGATGAAATAAAAGATTGTAAGGAATTAGCACAGTTCATGTATTGATGACCTCTTGAAAACGCACAATCAATTTATTACTAATTGGGAACACTATGAAGTAAGGACGCGCATTTCAACTAACATCTATCATGATGCTGAAATGCGAAAAGATGTTACACGTATGAAGAAGAGATGGAAAAAGATAAAAGCTATGGGATGAAGTATATTTGTGGAAAGTGGCAAATGTATCATTGATGTAGAAAATATATAAAAGGGCAGACATATGTTCGACAACAATAAAAGATAATTTCATTTGAAACAAATGAGTGGAAGAGCGAAAGGGAGATGAAAATAGATTGAAATCATCAAAATTGAATAGACTGATAAGACGTTAACTAAATTTAAAATGACAATGAAAAGTGATCCAGTCTGATTTCCAGCCGTCAGACATGTTATAACTGCGAATAAAACTCATCTAAAATAATAATGGTTAAAAAAAAGGAAAAGTGAAAAGTGTGGAGAAAAAAATGAAGATATGATATTAAAATTTTTTCATGGTACAAGTATTGATATTTTCAAATTGCTGAAGTCTTTGTTATCACAGAAATTTCTATATCAGTAATAGATGAATAGTTTTATCAGAAAATATGACAATGATTGAGTGGCATTAAGAAGATCAGAGCCAAAAGGCTTAACTGGTACTGTCAAGCTCGTAATGAACACATATAGTCTAAAGTTTTAGTAACATAGCAGTAAAATTTCTTTCAGTAATACAGGTGATTTCGCCTGAATTTTTCGAATTTTGTGAAGATTCTGGAAAAAAAAAACGAATCTCAATATTCTTTCTCTATAGAAAATTCTTCAAAATTTCTCCTCATTCAATTAAAAAAATTATATGCAAATTTGCAAGAAAGCAAATGAAATTTGACCCAAATGGACCCATTCTCAGCGACTCTATGGAACCTTGAACTTCCTTGTCGGACGTTCGAGATCAGAGCATAGATGATAATCTTACATCCTTTTTCATTGAAAGATGAAAAATTGGTCGAAATTTAGAAATGAACTTTTCTGCATTTTTTCTATTCGAACAATTTTTCTTTGAATTATTCAGGCCAAACTTATAAAAAATTTTGGAATTTCACGTTTTCATGGAATCAGCGAAGGAAAGAAGAGAAAGTGTACAAACATTCGAACCATTTTCCATCGAACATTGATTCCTATGCATCAGTATTTAGTTAAGATATGTGAAGGATCCAATGAGAGCCTTTACTTCTCTTTAAATTTGCATAAAAGTTTAAGGATATGATTTTTTTTTTCCTACACTTCTTTTCAAAGCAAAAAATTTGTTGAGCTCATTTTTTGCGAAAAATAAATGAAGAAATGAGAATGAAAAAGTGGAAATGGAATTAATTCTATCACCATTTAAAATGTATCGCCTATAGCTTCTTTCTAAACTCCGCCTCGAGAAAGGACTGCAAATTTGTTTGACATTTTGTAACTTTCTTGGACGATTTGTCAGAAAAGCTTCCATAAATTAATTAAAGGAAAAAACTTCATGTGAAACTAAATGATTTAAGCACTCATTTTTAATCTACAAAGAACATTAGAACAACAGGGAAGTCATATATATGCTGGCCTAATTCAAGTGATATGTTCAGATGCATAATTTAATAATGATAATAGTGGCAAAATTTACAACTTCCATTTTTGCTCAATTTAGTTGGAACTAAAGGACACGAGCAAATAATCCATTCTCATGCCTTTGTTTGAATTTATGAGGTATGTGAAAGCTGGTGTTAATGAATTAATTAGTAAGAGACAAATAAAATTTTCCAGAATTGAGAAACAAAAGTAAGTTTGTTTACAAGCATAGCATAGTTATTTTTTCGAAAAACTTCTTTTTTTAAAATATCATTACATCTGCCTTTTGCGGAAAATAGATCCATGATGATAGCTTACTAATGTCAAAATAAACTTTCGTTATTCGAATTCCTTTCATAACGTTGCTACTTTTTAATTTTAACTTCTCCCATAAATCTTGTATATGTTTCTTTTTTTTGAACTAATGAACTCCGAAATATTTGGGTGATTTGATGGTTGTTAAATTTTACCACACAAGTGTTGCACAGCACTTATCAATATTCTTATAACATCGAGCGTATCAACGGTCGCTAATTTTTTCTCAAATTTGTTCATAGGTGCTTTAACTTGCAAAAGAACATTATAAATATGGTTAAATAAGCAAAAGATTTCTTCATGTCTTTTTATGTATGAATTAAGTTAAGTTTTCAGCTCAAACCTGTTTGGTTTGGACAGTGAATGAATAAAAAGATATGATTTGATGTTTGCTAGTCAAAACATATTTCAGCATCCATATAGACCGCATTTGACGTATAAGCATGAATTTTCTACTATAGATAATCTATAGTTATAGCTATCTTTGTGATGTACTCCGAAGCTGATAAACTTTGAATTTATCGTGAAACAAATAACTTTATATATTGAGTGTTGGAGCTGAAATAGGAAAAACTTAAGCAAAAATAGGGCACATTAAGAGATTAAATTGAATTGCTTATTATCCGGAATCTCATCATAATCACTTTCAAAAAAACCAGTTCAACGGATTTTGTATGTTCTGCATCATTTATTTGGAAAAAAAGTTCGCGGAAGTCTGATATTTGCAATACCGTGGACTTTTTTTGATCACTTCAAAAAAGAGAGGCCGATGTAAGGGTGGGAAATTTACGGCATATAATGATTACCTTGAATAGGAAGTCATTTGTTGATGAGAATAAATAAATTCAAATTTTGCCATCAATAAGATTATGAATTTCATAAAATGTTTAAAATTCCAAAACTATGAAAATTATGAAAAAGAGAATATGAAAGTTCCTTGGTCGTCATAAAAGATATTACCCGTTGATTGATTATCTTCAAATCTCTAGCATTTAAAATCGCTGAGAGAAATTTATATTCATATTCTCCTGAATAAGAAAAATTGATTTGATCATAAAATCTCGTGTCTCTTACTTTAACTCGCCAAATTTATATGCTTAGCGAATGTCAGATTTGAACAAATTAACAGCAATTAATCAATAACGACAATTTGTGTTAATATTACCGTATCAATCTGGAACTCAATTTGAAAATTCTAAAGTATATTTAAAATTTAAAAGCAATAGTTTTAAATCACAATAAATACTGCAATTTAATAAAAAATCACTTGCTAAAAGGTTCAAAATGATTCGTACATTTTAATCTCTGTTCAGTTTGATCGAATTTGTCAGTCAATTTTGGAACATTGTGAAAAAATGGAATTCATTTCATACAAACAGATCATAACAGAAGTAACGAGGATAACAAATAGTTTAATGATTCATTTCATGACTATTTTTCAAACGAAATTTTAACTTGTGCTTTCGACTCTGTCACAAATGCATAACAGTCTTAATTAAATTATCAAATCATTATATCAATAATTTTAAATGAAATTAATTGATGAATCCACGAAATGAGGAAATAAGAAACCAAAAACAATTATTCACTCAATTCACAATGCGCATAATCGTAAATAAACACTTTCCATTACAAATTAAGTATCGATGAAACGAAATACAAAATCTTAATACGTCTTAAAATAATTAATTAATATTAATTATGAATTTTCGCCTGATCATATGCCAGGTGAGGACACCTGTAATAAAAGTTGTTAATCGAATCATTCAACAATTATTACTTTCTGCTAATTACTTATGTCATAAGCTTACAGTAAAAAATAAGTGATTGCTTAAGATGTTATAAATAACGTCCAGATACCGCACAGATTAGAGAATGATTATTATATAAAGTAGAGTTGCAAAGAATAAAACAATAGTAGAAAACATCAAAATTGTCGCTTAAATTTCACTGTTACTGTAATTCTCATGTCCTATATAAAATGCTACGGTAACGTTTAAGTAACATTTTTGAATAGAACTGCAAAATGCTACCTGAAAAGGCGACGAAAAAGATGTGAACATATGTACGTGGTATCTGCAGATAGATAACGATATCTTTCTAACAGAATGATACGGTTTAGAGATTGTACGTTTCATAACTTATTTCATAAGAAATCAAGTTTGAAATTTTACAATACTAGCCATATCAATTTTAAGGATCAAGTAAATGCAGAAGGCAATTATATGAATGCAGCATCATCATAAAAAGATGAATGAATGAACAAAGAATTTGACAATTAATTAATTAATTAGCAGTCGTATATCGCAGAATACCGCTAAATTTCTAGATGTATTCACCTAGATAGCCAATGACCAGATAGTTCAGGATACCATCACATTTATATCGGATAATCGAACGGCAACAATCTGATAACAAGAAGTATTCACTTCTGTCAAATGTTCCTTTTATCGAAAACAAATCACATGCTACAATGTCAAATCTGTATACGAACAATCTGAGTTACTTCAAATGAAATGATCATATTTTGTTTAAAGTAGCTTTATAAAGAAATGCATTCATTCCAAACAATAAGTATAATACAAAGCACAGAATTTTAGAATGTAAATTATATAATATCTACAGTGATTTGAATAGTAATAGCAAATTTTCTCCAGAAAAAAAAAATAATTTTTATGAAACTTGTGTGAAGAGAAGCAGATAGCAATATGAAAGAGCCGAGCTCAAAATTGAACAATCAAGAAAGAACAACGGCCAGATTCAAGTCAACAATAATCAACGAAAATCCACAATGTATTATATTTTAGTATTCGCAGAATTGAAAACAAAAAAATTTACAGCGCAAATCTCAAAGACAAATTTTAAAAAATGACTAACTCCTAGAGGAAAGATATTTTTAATGGTTACTAACACTAACTGTTGCATACAACCGAAGAACTAAAGAGTTTATTTATCAAACATGGATGATACTTACATAATATTTCAGAAGGTATGTGACATAATAAAATTATCTTAGATCTCTGAATTGAAATATAGGATTGTTATCCAGTTTAAGAACAACTGATTCCACACGAATTTATAACAGAGTTAATATGCATCTGTAAACTAAATGAGATTTCAGTGTAGGATATTTCTACATTCCAGCTGAACGTTTCAAATATTTGATGCACTTAAACCTTTGGTGACTCATGTGACAATCGTTCCACATCATTGAAACGTACTGCTGTGCCCCCTCCTGCAGTTGGTATACATTCACCCTGAAAGCAAGAATTTCACTGATCAGTTTTTCATTATTTTTTTAAAATAATAACTGAAAATAACAAAAAAACTTTTTATCATTATTCACATGGATAATTGATGCACATGTAGTTAAATTGTTCGTAAAAAACTTTATAACTGAATCAAACAGCAATCAAATTTCAGTGATTATATTATGCATAATTCCTAACTTAGCAGAAAAACGCATTGAGCTAAATAAGTAAACACAACAATTAAACGAATAGCTAAAACATTTCAAGCGAATAAACCTTATGTTCAAATTGCCTAATCACTCGCTCTATATTTATGAGCTCTTAACAGTTACAATCAGAACTAGCAAGTTCCGATTTTTTTAAATAGTAAAAGGAAGAAAAAAACATGATATCATTCTTCAAAATATAAAATCCAAAAGAATGCCTTAACAACTTGCGTAGTGAGACAACCATCTTCATCGACCTCCTGATGCGTCAACACATAATCAGAGCATTTTTTCAGTTCTTCCGCACTTAATTTACCCGTAGTTTTAGAAAATTTTGGCATCCGCGGCTGCAAGATTGTTCCTTCCGGAATGCGGTTTCGAGGCTGGTGGTCAATCACTCTACAGTTCGCACTTTTAGATCGTCTGTGAAATCGTGCATTGTAATAACCGGTGCGAGTTTTTGTTGCAGCCTGGAAACCAATCGTCTCATTTCAAACCAAATTCTAGAGATGTTACAAATATTTTATTTCGAATTTGCCCCGTTTATTAAAACCAATTTTATATTCCAGTCACCCAAATTAGCGTACTCCATTTCCTGATAAACTTGCATTTTGATTCGCAGTTCGTGCTTCCCACTTCTGTCTTGCAAGCGCTACGCGATGAGGTGTTAACAGTTCTTCATTCTGTGTGGTCTTAAAAAGAAAAAATCCTACAACTTTTTAAAAGATAATGGAATGTTCTGAATTCGAATAGCTCAATATTTAACTAAAGTTATTCCAGCACAAATCATTTTACTTACAGAATTATTAAAAATGAATGACTTCTCTAAAACGCCATTTAATATCACAATGTTTTGGCTAAATTTTAAAGAGTAGAAAATTAATTCCCTCAACGCTAATGCATTATCATCTATCACTGAAGTGGTATGACAAAAATTTGGAATTCAATTTATGCAATGAGAAAGCAAACCTTCGCATCACTAATCGGATCCCTATCATCTACTTTAGCCGTGTTGTGAATGTTTTCAATGCTTTTGAAACGCTTAGTTGAAGAAACAAGCGGCCTTTCACATATTTCACGTACCTTAAAATTTCAGCAGTTTGTAAAATTAAGAATCAATATAGAACGAATAGAATTGTTCCAATCAATACTTTATTTCACTTTCTCATGAAATTACTAACTTGATGGAGCGTTTTTTCCTTTTTACGAAGCTGTTCTTGGTATAATCTTTCACGTCGTCGATGTTCCTCCTCTTGATTTAACTTCTCGTTCTCTTTTAATTCGCAACTTTCCAAACGCTCACGTAAAGTCAAGTTTTCACGCTGCAAATTAAGAGTTTTTTATTATATTGAAGTAGTTTCGAAAGCTTAATTCAGGCAGAATCGCAGTGAAGTGCAACAACTTGAAGAAAATGAGAATTCACCCGCATTTGCTTCAGCTTATGTGCCATTGTTGATAAAACTCGTTCCGTTTCATCCCTTTCCGTTTCAAGTTCTTGAATGCGCACTTCTTGCAGATCAACAGTACATAAAGCTCGCTGCAAGTGTTGCTCCATTTCAGCTGCTGGAAGTAATCTTTGATACTTTAATCGCAAAAAGAACATTAAACTGCAACAAATCCATTTCGTTAAGCGAATTGAAACATAATACGATATTATTTAAACAGCATTTCCAAACACTGATAAGAATATTATCTAGCACTATTACAGATAGCCCTTCCAGAATTCTGATGCGCCACGTTGATAAAGATCATCAGCAATTTGGATATTATTTCAGAGTACTAACACTCAGATAAGTTTCGCGAAAGAAATAAAAAAAGATGCAATCAAATTCACAGAAAACAAGGGAGAAATTACCTTTACGTTCAAATATTGCATGCAAAGAATTACATTCCTGTGCGACACGCTGATAATGATCGCGTAACCGAGTAATCGACTCTTCATCTTCCGAACCACAAACATTGAACGATGGTGGAGATGGAAAGGATAATATCGCCTTGTTCTGAAGACAAAGATAAAGCACGCATTTCGGAAACTTCAAATGATTTAAAAAAAAAAAAAATAAGCAAATAAGCCAACCGAGATATGTACAGGTCCCAATTCATGTAACCATTTCAGGAAATTACGACGACTAACTGGAAAACCGGATTCAGATGGTGGTAAGACTTCGTTTCCCTCCGGAACTACAATGTCCTTTGACAGCTGTGCAAAATTTAACACACTCTAAATAAAAACTCCAATATAAACAAAGCTGTATTGCAATCTGAAATTGTGATAGTTTCTGGCGTTAGTGAAACTGAGAATGATATGGTAAGAAAATTAAATGTGGTAGACTATTTACCTGATTTTCACCGAAATCTTCTGGTCTTGGATTGAGACAAATAATCATACGCACTTTCCCAGTTCCTTCGAAAAAGTTTTTAAACAGATGTGTTATTTTCGATTCTCTGTATGAAATTGCAGCTGTTTTATCACGCAGCTGATTGTCCCTGTAAGCTTTTTTTAATCAACATATTTCTGCTTTATCTCTCTTATTTAAATAAATATACAATTCTAGAAATGCTACCAGGAAAATTCTAATATTACTTGTTATTAAGGAGGATCTAGTTCTCGGATTTATGCAAAACTTTAGAACATTTATTCGATCATACTTTCTCCAAATAAATAAGAATGATTTTCTATTTAGGCTAATGTTAATGTTAGAAGAGAAAACGATCATTCCTAAAATATTTAATATAAAATCTTCGAAAGTTTGTCGCTTACCGCAACTTCTCAAAACATTGACGAAGAACCGAAAGTCCTTGATTTATTTTACTGCTTTCAATAAGGCGTGCTCCTTCATTGCCTGTTCTTTTTGTACGCTCCGACCCAGCCAGGTCAACTAGTGATAACTGGCTAACATGTACCTAAAAAAAAAAATCTGACCTATTCAGTTAACATTCAAGACGTTGAGTGCTGTACAGATAGATTTCTGTATTAAGTGAATTACCTTAAGGGGATCCGCATCAGGGTAACATGTATCTGGAAGACAAGGCGCCATTACCACACGAATGTTAAATACGGAGTGTGAACGACTGCTTTGTTTGTTCAACAACGTATCACCAACACGTCGTCTCTCTTGTCCTAAAAAAGCAGAAGCATTAAAATTATTTGATCATTCAATAGGCACTTCTAGACAATAAAGCAATTAAATTTTGGATGCGCTATTTATTAGCTCTCTCAGCGCAATACACTACCATCAAATCATTTTAATTAATTTACGTTATAACCAGTCTACCTACAACAATTAAATGCAAAAGTAAAAAGAAGCGAAATCAAACGCGAAAAAAGCACAGCTTTCGAAACAAAGCTTTTGCAGCTTGATACTGCTTATACAACCTCCGCTAAAATGGGGTATTCAGAAAATTTTTCAAAATGAAGACTGAATTCGACAGCCAGACTCAAACAATCCTCTCTCAGTTCGGACTACAAATATATGATCTATTTAAAATTCTTACCTCGATAGAACTGTTCCAATGCTTCATCACTTGAATCCACTTCAACTTCAGTTGTATTACCCACGTAAAACATATTGTTGACACCTAATCTGATATCTTTGCCAGCGAGTGTTCTAAAAATTGATAAGTTGAAATTTCTGTCAATAATTGATAGATCAATAAGACTTGGTTGAAGGTACCAAATCCTAATAAAAGACATTATTTCTTTCCACATCTACGCACAACACGTTTTTTTCTTTCCAATTTACTGGAAAGTAGGAATAAAAATAACTCATCTTTACTAGTCGTCAATAATGCGCTACAAAAAATCACAGCAAAACCTACCTGGTACCATCTGCTTTGATAAGAGGTTCTTCAAGAAGATCATAACAAACTTCATTATAAATTTCGATGTAAGAAACAAATACTGCACAAGCCAAATCCGGATTAGCGCCACTAACCTAGATCAGTATTTAATTTGATCCAATAACTACAGCAATAAAACGCAAATTAGAATAACACACACACACACATAGAGTAATAATATTAAGTAAACTCTTCTAATAAAACACATCTTACTTAAAACGCCATTTCTTAAAACGAAAACCAAAATCACCCTTCGACGTTCAACATAGCGATTTGCTAATTCGATTCCATTATCAGAACGTTCAAGTTCTAAGCGTCGTCGTGCAAGTGCTGATTCAAATTCGTCACGCACAATAAAACCATTACGTCCATCTGGTTTAAAAACACATTTATCCACACGATTGACCAGAGAATTGAAAATGACATCGAGACTGCGTGGGAGAATCCCAATCGACTCTTCCTGTAAAAACTATTTTGAAACGTTTTAGTAAAAACGAGATATGTTAAACGGTTACATTTCTAGGCATTAAAATGAAAAAAAATTTGTTAATCCCAAAGAAATGATTTGACCAATATTTGAAACGCCTGTAAAGTCAGACAAAACATCTAGATGGAAGTTAAACTATGGATTTCATAAGGAACACAGTGATGACTTTGTTTTTGTACTAGAACAAAATGTCGAATGAATTCAACTGACAGCAGTTGAATGAATTTAACTCACCTCGATGTCTCCAGTCATTGTGTAAGTTTTACCGCTTCCAGTTACTCCGTAAGTAAAAAGTAATGAATTCTTTCCACAGATCAGATTTTTGATCAAATCCAAAGCAGTACGCTCAAACACGACTCGCTGACTATCACTATCGTCAAAGACATACGAAAATTCGTAAGTAGTTCCCACCTGGAAATTAATTACTTGACTAAAGTTCACTGATGTGACGTATCTATTATTTATCAATAGCAAACAAACGACTCAGGAACTTCATACGACAATTTAAAATGCTACCGAAACTTCGATCAAGCAGCCAATCTCGTCATTGCAGGTAAAGAAAAACCTCAATAGCTTACTACATATGAAACAACTTAGGATATGAAAGATTTAGAAAAAAATTAAATGTCACATACCGCATCCATCTCATTTCAATGACAACTAATCCGTTTAATAACGTAGTGAAAAAAGAAAATCTTTACCGATATTCCATTTCTGGATTGCATAGAAGTAGGTTGAACAAATCGAACATGCTCATCATCAACCGGTATCAAGCAAGGATCACTGCCTTTATATGGACATAAACGGCAAAATACCTCCACATTTTCTTTATGATCCGTCCGTTTACCACCTCGCCGTGATGGCGTACCAGGACGTCTGGAAGATTGGACTGATTAGACAGATAATGTTATAAAGCCGAAACTTCTCTCCAAATTCTTTAGTTTCTTTCGCTTCCGACTAAACCAATTTTTTCAAAAACAATTCATTTTCAAAGCATTTTAAAGAAATGATATCACAGTCCCTATTTTTTCTTTCTCAAAACCTTTTAGCCGACAAATAAGTAATCAAGAAACGTACTTGCGCAAATTAGACATTTGTCCAAGAATCTCCGAAAATTAGTTAGAATTTTTTTACTAAATAAGTATCTGAAAAGAATATATTTAAATATTACGTTTTTGTTATTAAATGAAACATAAAAAGTTTTTGCAGATTCACCCATTACCAATACTCTACAGATCTTATTTTCATATTCTGCACTGATATTTCATATAATGATTTTTCATATTTCATATAACTGATATTTCAGTTATATGAAATATGAAAATAAAATCTGTAGAGTAGAGTATTGTAATGGGTGAAGAGTATTGTATTGTAATGGGTGAAATATCAATTAAGTGAAATATCAGTTAACTGCCTTATCATATAATGATATTTTAAAGTCTTGCAGTGATTTTCTTCAATTAACAGTGAAAATTTAACTGCCTTATCTTTATCGATTATAAAAAAAAAACTCGCCGATATACACCACATTCCACCGCATTACTGTAACCATCATAATAATTTTAAGACGCTTCATTTTGAAAAAATATAAATGAAAAACTTCCACTAACAATATATATACATGTATATACGCAATAATTTTTATAATTTCATTTAAATATTTAAATATAAATCAAAAACAATAGTACACTTTTTCAATTTAAAAAGTATACTACATATCATTACGACATTCCTCAATGCAAATTATTTTTTTCATCTTTGGCATAGAAGTAAAAAAAGAAAAATCTAAAATGTCAAAGCGTACGTAAAGTACTTCACGTAACAATACACCCCCACATTTCACGTACTCATCATCCTCCCACGTTCGAACCATACGATCCATCGTCATTTTTTACGCGTATAAATTTAAATTTTATTTTTGGGCGCTAATATCTTTGCTACTCAGAATTTCGCTGTGGGAACTAACCAAAGTTCAAATAGAATAAAAAAATTTTATTCAAATAAAATAAAATAATGTGACTGTATTTCATTATTTGCCAAAATAAATTTTATTTTTAAATTATAATTTCTAAGAAATTGAAATTTTCTCAAATGAATTTCTTTCTTTTCTAAAGTTTATAATTTATAAATTTTATTCATTACTTTGTGTAAGAAAATTTTTTAAAATACACTGTGCAATAATTTGTGATAAATCAACGTTGAATCAAACAATTAAAGGATCATTTGAGCAGAAATAGAAATTATATAAAATTGACAAAACAGTTATTTTGAAACTCGTTTTGAAATTTAAAAAAAAAAAAATGTTTTGAAATTTTGAAATTCGCATCTTTTTTTTTGTATTTGACAGTTTTCTATGGCTTATGATACTACGCAATGTTTTCAGGAAATTATCGATGAAATATGATTGTTTTGAGCGTAAATCATTAACAGAATTCAATATAGCATCTATTTTGTATTTGCAAACATATATTTCAAAATGAAATATTTCTAAAAAAATTCAAGAATTCCCAAACTTCAAAATCATGTTATTAAATTGCTAAGAGATTAAATTAAGAAATTTTTAAGACTTCTTGAAATTAACTTCCAATTCAAGTATTTCATTCTATTTCTTGACACATCATAATCATAATCACATTAATGTCCAATTTCTTCGCACTTATCACACTTTTAATCTCTACGAAATTTGTTTACAAAAAAAAACAATCTAATCAGACTAATTTTTTTTGTTAATCGATTCCTTGAGAAACACAAAAGTTATTGGACTAATTTAAATTAAATCATTTAACGATTATTTCTATTATTAAATATCGTAATATTTATGATTGCATTTATATTTCAACTAATAGAAATTGAAAGATCTTTGCAAATGGACAGATTAGATTAAACTATATAATGCGTGATTACTTTGAAAAAATGATTTAAATTGATTTAATCATTGTTAGATATGTAAAGTAAATGAAATGTCTTTAAATGAATGTGTGCATTTTCAAAAATAAATTCATAAGCAACTTTTCAATGCATTTACTTAAATGCCATTGCCATTTTCTAAAAGTTTTCATTCATTTGATTAAAATTGATGTTTTTTTCCTTCAAAAAATGTTTTCTTTTAATTTTTTCACTTGAAAATGTTTGACTACTGACAACAAGCAATGAAATTCGATCAGAACTATTCAGGATTCAGCAGAGTGATTTTAAAAAAGTCTCTTAATTCAAGAAGAACGAATGCTTTTTTTTTTATGATTTCAAAGCATCTTGAGAGATGAACGATAGCCATTAGTTTCGACTTACAATATTTAAATTTAATCAAATATTAATCAATATAATTAAAGGATCAGAAAGTAGCACAAGTTGGTCGGAATTTTCTGTACCAAAATGGCGCGATAATTGTATCTGCATATGAAGAGGATTTGATTTTAGATTTCTTGCAATCAAAAGGACAGTTTTATTAATTCTTTCCAAAGTATAATTGATACCTGAATAGGACTTCCAAACATTTAAAAAAAAAAAAAAAAAAAAACATTAACATTAACCTAAATTAACGAATATTGCAAGGAATATTTTTAGGAAAAAAGAAAGTAAAGATTAATTTGAAACAAATCGTATTTTCATTTTGTTTAGTGAACCGATCGATATTATCATAGTGATATTGAATTATGGTGCTAATGAATGATTAAAATAATAAAATACGGTTGAAAAAATTTGCTGTAAAATTGTACGCTTTCAACATGCTTTGAAGTTAATATTTCATGCAATTGCTCTTTTCTTACAAATAAAATGTGACACATTGGTGCTTTTGCAATCTTCTGATATCCAAGAACCATTGGTCAGTAGTATTGCGCAGTGCTGGAATGGATCGCGAAGTAGAAGTTTTGAAAATGTTAGAGTTGTGCCATCTATCCAATGCCATGTTGTGTGTACATTGTCATAAGCAAGACCAATCCATACTGATTCCCAGCCAAAAAATGTTAGTGTAGCTGGAATAGATGAATTTTGATTTATTTTGATTGAACTTCACAGCGAATCATTTAGTCTATTAAAACCGTTCAAAATTAAGAATTGAAGACAAAAAGAGAAAAGTGTCAATTGCTTCGGTACACAAAAAAGAAAAGATTGCAGGCGTCTAAATGTAAATTTCGTGGATTTTTTCGTGTTTTTTAAAAGTTTACAAGTAATTTAATTCTCAAACTATACTTTGCAAATCATAATTTTCATCAGGAGAATGAATAGATACTAAATCAGACAGTCCACCACTTTGACCACTATACGAACGACATTTCTCACGTGCCCTTTCCTGGCTCAACTTCATTAATTCATTTGATTCTTCGTTAATGTTTGCAACATACTGAAAAATAGTATGTAATTAATATCTATTCATTAATAAACTACTGTACTTTGAATACTTCGAAATTCTTGCTTAAATATCTCTCCAAACTATCGAGTTGTTGTTTATCAACATTCTGAATAAATTTTCTGGAATGTTTTAAAAGGAAATTCATACTTTATAACAATATGGTACTCTTATTTTCAGTGACTGATTGTACAGATAAACGGGTCCATCCCAATCGAAATCTTGACATACTGAAAAAAAACACTCTTTCTGTTATTTTTTTTAAGTAAGTGTGCTTAGAAGAATAGAAAAAAAAATATATTTCTGAATGTCAACTAACGTTTTCCGACCGAATATTCGTCCTTATCATTAATAGTACGATGATCGATAGCGATTGATGGATAATTCGAGATAGATAGCGGGAAAATTCCACTCTTCTCTGTTTTTTGGTAAGGATTGGATGAATCACTTTGTATTAGACCTGCTTTCATTTCAGCCACCGCAGTTTTCAGATAATCTGTTGGCAAACAATTTATCGGTAAGTTCAGCAGAGTGCCTGAAGTTGAGGAGACGGCAGAAGAAGAATCACGCTTGTCTCTACAAAGTTTACTTTATATGACATCGAAATTTAATCACTTGGATTACTACTGGAATGAAAATCTAAATTGATCAGCGAAATTACCAAATGTGCAACTGTCAAGTAGGCTAGTGGAAATAACGCAATTTCAGTAATAACATTTAGAAGTGTCTAAAGTGTGTAGCTAAACAGTATTAACATTCTCAATTTCATTCTTAAAAGATTGCTATAACTAATATTTAAAATCTTGTCGTACAATGAATTCATCATAAATTTATCATTTCCTACTAAAATATTTTAGAAATAATCGCAGAGCATCTTACCTACCCACCGGGAAGCAGTGAATATTTGGTGCTATGGTTGTTGTTGGTGTTCGAGGATTATAAGTAGTTGCTTTAGGTTGTGTCACTGCAGTGGTTGTTAAACAGCCGTTACACCGTTGGATCACTTCAAGAATATGGAACCAAATAGCTGATAACAAAACATTACGCATCGTGTAATTTTTTCGAATCAAAAGTCTGAATGAATTCAGGAAAGTTTACGTCTTCTCTTTTGAAAATATATTTAAAATAGAGATAATCATAACAGAATAATGCATCAATTTGTTGGGTCTTAATTATGAACTGAAAGCAAGTACGGTCTTGTGATCAGCTACAGTGGATATTCATTTAATCAATGTGTGAAGAAACAGCTGTTCTAATTGGAACGGTTAATTAGAACTGTCCAAAGTAATTCACCTCCAACTGGAAGTGTACTAGATGAAGATATACTGAAATCTAAATGACCAAAGAATCGTGATGCCTGAAAGATGAAAAGTGTTGATATGATAAACGACTGCTGGGAACTATCTAATGATCGAATTGAGGTCGGTATTTTATGTGATCCGAAATGCAGAAAGTATCGTTCATTGATCGGGAAGTAAACCAATTATTCCTAAATATTAAGGCATATTCTTTTTAGAAAAACAAATTATGCATCACTTATTTTGCAACACTAATTTTTTATTTGAACCCATTTCTATTGATCATTTTGTTGTACATTTTCCAAATTCTTCTTGTTTCCCATTTCGTATTTTTTTTTTCAATGTTACATAAAATAACTAGGAAGGCATTCATTGTTCACTGTTCACGTATATTCGCGTCATTAGTACTCAATTATTCAAAATATTCCAAAATACCACCTTCATGCTGCCTATTTCGGGGACAAATGAGGCTTTTGTTGTCATCCGAATCAAACAAAGCTGTATGATGTGTTCCTCACTTAATAATGTCCACTCTTAAAAAGAAAGTTCTTCACTAAAAATTTTTCTTTTCTCTATGATAAAATGCATTCCATTACTACCATGTATTAAATTCAGCGAAGTACTATCATATATCAGATCGATAAATCTTATTTTTTCTTTTTACCGATCAAATATAAAAATGCTGCTATTTCGTTTCAAAAATTATTACTAACAAATTCCAAAGTGCTCGATAAGCACTTTCACCAAGGCTCGGAAAAACTTTTTAACTGCTTTAATTTTGCACATGCAAGATTGCTTTATGCAATCCTTATTAACAATTTATTCTCTTCAGAATAAAATCTCTTCTTTTGTTCTAGCATGCAAATTGCATCAACAATATAAAAAAAATTTTCCATGTTAAATTTTTACTGCATTTGGAATTCGTCTACTGTGGTACCTATTTCCATATAAAAGTAACGCTATTCTTATCAGGATTGTACAAAATATGCATGGGCAAATAATGCTGTTTATATATAATTTATCCTCACTGCTTAATGGCAAACGCAAATATGGCGGATTTTGCTTTGATCGATGCAAGTGCACTGAGCATACATTAAAATTTTTACTGATAAAGTTTATGTACTCATCAAACAAAATCCATGATTTGAAAGAATAATGAGAAAGCCAATTGCTGATTCAGCAGAATACTAGAAATATACTAACAAATTTTATACATAGTAAACAAAAAAATATCTTAGTTCAAACACAGCAGACATTATTCAATTAAGAAAAAACTTTTTCTAGCGATTAAGTTGCTTCTAGTGATTGTTTGCTGCAAAAATCTTCCACTTTTTGCAGGATTTCTATTTCTGTTAATTTCAATCTCTCAATCATATATTTTCGAGCAGTATCAGAAGATCTGTTAAACTCCAATGGCTCTGGATGTGTTAATTGAAGCGGGTCGATTACTCCGCCATATGCTTTAAGAAGAAGACCAAAACGATCACGAAGAAAATTCCAAGCTTTTCGGATGTTATCAGAAGCTTTTAGTGCTTCCTCCACTTCTTCAGCTACTGAAGGGACTTCATCCAAAACATAAATTTGAGCAAAACGGAACAAAGAATCGTGGAAATACGGCTCACATATGCTTACTTCGAAAGCGAAAATAGTCGATGCAGCATTAAATCCAAGAGAATGAAATAAGTTCATGCGTGTAACGTCACGTTTCGATTTCGGAAGTCCTAGAAGCAGAACTTTTTGAAGAAAAAAATTGAAGTTTCAAAGCTATCGTTTAGTGATCTTTCGCAAGTATGACCTTTTCCCAAAAATCTGATGTCAAATAATTTGTGCTTTTTAATATTTTACAGCAGAAATACTCAGCTATCAATATTAAGCATATATTAACGATTCATTCGTGCATCAACATTTGTTTATTAATAAAATTTTATCTTTTAGTTATATTCGGACGAATTTTTTATATAAGTGTACTCCAAATAATTTTCAACTTACCAATTTTCAACTTATAAATATCTCGAACGTTTTTTCCGAGAGGAACAAAACCATTATGCAACAGAAAATCGCGACTACTTCGCCAACCATAGAAGATATTCACGGGTTCTAAAGGTTTGTAATCTCGAACAGCAATGATTTCTGCACAGTCGAATTCATCCGAAAAATGTACTGCTTTATGGAAAGCGCCCTCAGCGTAACTGTGATTTGCCATATCCAGAAATGGTATCAGCGCAGGTATCTAATTTAAAAAATAGAAATTGTAAGATCAATAACTATCAGATAAAAAATGATGCTATCTAGGTCGCTATGTCTAATTTCAATTTTTTTTTGAAGCCAGGGATCAAAAGTCCTAAGTACTTAGCAAAATATATTTTGTATAGAAAATTCATAATAAGAAAAAATTCAGCTGGACTGCATTTGTCATAAAGGCCTCAGAAATTGGCTTGACTTAACTAGCATGTGTTAATTTAAGCAGTATGCCAATATATGTATTCAACGAATACACTTTGCATATATATTACAAAGACTTCAATCATTATATATATATATATATATATTTATATTCATATATACATATAATTGAAGCCTCTGTGAAAAAAGAAGGAGATTTTAATAATTTAGGAAACACACCATTCGTGGTTGATCTATATCATTTTTCAATACTTCGCTCGGTATCATATTAATACGCGTTGAGATGCAGGCAACGGACCATCGATATAGGTTGAAAGTAAAATTTGCTGCAGTAAGAGGAGAATTAACATATATTGGCTCCAGTCTTGACATCTCTTCTTTTGATTTCTAAAACATTCTACTCAACCATTTTACCATCAGAAAGAAATGACTACTACAAGTAGAAACAATATGTTTGTCAACTTTTCAAATCAATTTTGGAACTAAATTGGAAATAAAATTGTAAAGTGTAAACCGAAGTTTACTTCGAACATTATTAATGCTTGTGGGATAAACAAAAGCTTGAGCAGTTTTCTTGGATACAGAAGCTTGTGGAATGAACAAAGTGTCTCGTCAAAATTATAAAAGGGTAAAATACGAATATAACTGGAAAATTTTTTTGTGGTAACGAAAAGAGAGTAAATTTGTAATAATTATGTTTGAAAAAATATTTATTTTATCAAATAATGTTACTTTCTTTCTATGACGAAATTCATCACTGCGTATGATTTCCAATAAAAAATGAATAAATTGTCTCGAAACATTTCTGTATAGCAGCAATGATTCTTCGAATAACGGTGACGGACGCAAATACTGAAAGGAATCAGCATGCTATTTATGCGAAATATCATCTGATAGTTATTGAATGTTAAGTATTTCTTGCTAAAGATATGAACATATTAGAAAAGATCCCTCAAAAAAGGTCTACGATTCTGATTGAAATAAATCAAAATAAATCTTTTGATTCATCTAATCATCAGTAGAATTGCAGACTGTTTGGGTCGCTTAGCTTTGTAAATATGCGGCAATGCCGTCGCAATTTGTGCATATGTGTAGGGAAACATCGCCTTCGACATAAAGACTTATAATTCAGTCACCATCACTTTTTATGGCAACCAGAGGTCGGCGGGATTTTAAAAGCAGAGGCTGTTATATAAAAAAATATCGAAAGGCCAGAATCAAAGAAAAAAAATGTCTTTAAAGCAAAAGAATTTCCAGTCGCATGAGCTGGTAGACGACGAAAAAAGGATTACTGGTATCATCTAATCCTTTCAGCCAAATGAGGATAGAACCTTATAGATGCTTTAGATCTTCATCTAAATAGCAACTACGGATTTGCTGATTTCATATGCACGAAATATTCGTACATGAGTTCACCAACCTGTAACTGTTCAACAGTGAAGAAGAGAGGAGTATTGAAGCTTTCGGGAAGTACTTTAATATACGGCTGCCAATGTGATTTAGGAACCAGTTTCTGGCAGCATAACATCATTGCCAAAGCAACATTTTCCATTGAACGTATTATTATATCTCGGTCGAATGCACGCCGAAATTTTTTTTTTATAAATCAAGTTGAACAGGTATCACTTAAATCAATAGTCAGTTTAGAGTGTCCAAAATTTTACTGCCAAAAATGAAAGATTTACTTCAAGAAAGATGAT